>BSBK01010911.1:380000-698938 GCA_027943335.1 Chamaecyparis obtusa
CATTTAATACTATTAGGACCTCAAAATTTGTACCCTCAAATCTGCTGAAATATTCTGCGGGATCGTGCATTGACCCTATGGGATTACGATTGTAGGTATTGCATTTAATATTGCTATAAGTCATTCCTTTCTTTTTTTTTTGAATTAATAGATCCGCGAGATCCCTAGTACGAACTGCGAGATCACTATTTTTTTGGTTTATGGGATTGCAGGTAAAGACTGCGAGATCATGAATTAATATTTTTTAAAAAAAATTTACACACTTTCATTTGGTGCAATAAAAAGAACCTTGAATGCACAAACAACACCTCACACTTTCAATTTGGGCTTAAAATGAACAAAGGGCTAAAATGAATAATCTATTATGACACTTCAACTTTGGGCTTGAAATGAACAAAATCAAATCTTGAGTGCCTAAGGGATAACAAACAAATGCAATAAACACTTCAATTTGGGTCTAAAAAGAATGAAATCAATCTTGAGTGCTTAAAAGAGTAACACATTTGTAAAGTTTCATTTTTTCAAAGTGCTTTAAAAGAAAAGAACCTTATATGATAAACATAAGTATTTGAAGTTCTAGGATAGAAAACACTTAGTCTAACTTAGGCTAAATTTAGAATGAAGACTTCTTGGTGTGTTTAAAGTAGTGTTTTTCAACACTTCCTTAGAGCTCTCTTAAGTTTTTGCAAAACCTTATTAAAGTAAGTGACGTGAAAAAATTAGATTGTATCTGTATCCTCTCCCCTTCCTTTGTGGAACTTGGGTGAAGAGAAAGATCAAGATAAATTGGTTTTTCTTCTAGTAAGGCATGTCTAGAGAGAAGCACTTCCTCTTTTGAGAATGACCTCAAACTGGTAATTCCTCGATCGATATATAAACAAGGTGTTGAGAAAACTCTCACCGTATCCTCTCAAGCTTGGGAAATGTGTGTTGATGGTAGAATGAGGTAGGTGAATACCCCTATGATTTCAACATGGTCAACTAGGCTCTTAAGTAAGTCACACACGTACAAACCGATTGGGTGGATGCCATAGAAACACTAAAATCCATTAACTAGCAACCTATCGGATCTACCCCCGAAGGTTAGATAATCTTTGTGCAAGGAGGATAGTATCATCCCTAAGACACTCACCATATCGTGCCATCCTTGAGCATTTGGAGTTAGCTAATATGACATTATTGATCTATTGCATGGCCAACCGTGGTCATATTCTGATTATCTCTTGGGTGTGTTCCTAATTCTATGAGAAAAGGTTTTCAATCTAAGAAAATTCCATAAGGTAGAACTGCTTGTGTGTGTTTTCGATGTTACAAAACTAGTAAAAAAAAATTTGAACATACACAATTGAAGAGTTTTTCAAACAAATTTTTTTCCAAATCAGTCCAAACTTTGTCAAATTTTCTAATCCAAAAATCATCCAAGCCTCCATAATTTTGTCATCCTAGTTTCATAATCATGCACTTTCTATCATCCTGTGTTATTTTCTTCTAGTGTCATTACTATCATCTACCATCAGGTCCTCCTTTTCTCCCCATATCCTAGACTAGCAGAGTCATCTTGGTCATCCCTCATCCCCTTTCCATCTTCTTTGGAGTTAGTCCTTCCTCCTATCCTGAACTTAATCCAAATCCCAATCTAAGCTTATTAATTATCCTAATCCAAGCTTTAGCTTTCCTTCCATCTTCATCCTTTATCCCTACCCAACTCATCAACAAATCTTCATGTCACAATTCTATTATGATGAGTTTGGTCATCCCACCTCTTCTCCCACTTTATCCTATTCCACTGATGATGATAGTCTTGTTGATCATGATGAGTACATTGAAAACCTTAGAAATCTTGTTCAAAACATCATCCAAAACCTAATCATTCCAAACTACCCCATCATTTCTCTATATATACCCACTAGTACTCCTTATCATACCTTTGACAAGGGAAATCCATTATCACATTCAGCCACACCTTCTTCCTATGTCGTACCCACATGTCCCCTACATACATCATTCATGCCTTCACCTTCTCCCATAATCATATCCCAATCTCCACCTTTCCACAACAACACTACTAACTACATCCCTAATCCAAGTCTTCCACTTCCTTATCCTCCAACCCATTTTCAAATTCATAATCCTAGTCTTCCAATCCATCACCATAATCCCCATGCTATTTCTAATCCACCATCCTTTATATTCTACCTTTCTCCCCCATCTCCTCCATCCTATATAAATCCACCATCTTCCATTCCTACCTACATTACCATAAATCCCCTTCCACAAGAAACATGCATCTCTCAATCCACTTCATATTCCATACCCCAATTTATCGCCCCCACCCCATCAGCTAGTCAATCTAGTTCACAAGTCACCTCCATGCCTACTTATGTGAACTATCTAGCCAAGCCATCCTCCAACTCCTCTTCTACATAGTCATACCCTCAACTAAATTCACAATCCACTGCCACACCATCATATGTGGACTATCTTAGCTTCCCACCATCTACACATTCTAATCCTTCACCTCAACCTCCAACATGAAAGTCTCCAAGGAGTTTCACAAGGAAGACAACAGAAAATCCATATCCTAAAGTTGATGAGTCATGTCATCTCACTCCCTCATGTGAATCCACTAGTGATTATTCACATCCACCTCCTACATCCATCATTCCTCTTCCATCACCCACACCTATTATCCTTCTTCCATCTACCCCACTTATTGATCCTCTTCCATCTCCTAGCATCATTGAATCCCTTCCACCCATTGAATCCATCCAATTCCCATCTATATCCCCTCCTCCTAACATTATCCAAACCCCATCTAATGAACCTCATGAGTCCACCCTTCTTCCCTCTATCACAATTATAGAACCTTGCATCCTTCCATCCACTCCATCTGAAAAGTCCATCCATACATCCCCCATCACACCATCCACACCAATGCAATCATGTCAAGATCTTTTCCAAAAGTATGTTGAAATATCCATTGACCTAAATGAATATTGCATTATTCCATCCACTCCATCTCGAGTTCCTACCATATCACTTCCTCCATTACATGATCCATTGTTATCACTTGGTCCATGTCATGATCCCTTAGCATCCACTCATCCAAATCAAGATCCTACCACTCTACCTACTCCATCTAAAGATCCATTACCATCCACCCATCCTAGTCAAGATCCCATCATCCCATCCCCCCACTTAATGATCCTTTATTGCCTCTAATAAAAACTATCTCACCACTATCACTCCATCCCCTTGGTCCACTTACATTTATCAATGGTGGCCCACTTGAAGCAGAAGAAATAAATTTCATATCTACCACCATTGCACCTAGTAATGGAATCACATCTTATTCTCCAACTAAGAAGTATCCTATCCTGGATTAAATTATCAAGAAATGGAATTATCAAGGTAAAGGCTTAGGCTTCATAAACAAGGTACCCTAGAGCACATCAATGTCAAATAACATCCATGATCTTATGGTCTTGGTTACACATTTGCAGACACTTCATCTAAAAATATTGGTACAACTACTACAAAATCCAAGCATACTTTCAAAACCACCATTGCATCTTCCCATCATTCTCCCAAAACATTTAACACCATCCCCCCCCCCCGCTCCATCATTGTTACCCAAGATAACCTATCACATTCCTCCTTCATCCTCTAAATCCATTTTGGGTCCTTATATCCCAAAATCTACCATCACATATCCTCCACATACCAAATCCATTTTGGGCCCTTATGTCCCAAAATCCCATCCTCCATCTTATCCTAGTCATTCCTCCATCCACCAACCCCATATCCCTATCACCCATCATAAAAATCCCATTCCATAAGTTCCTTATCAGGATCAACAAAGGCACATTCCCACATCTTCTATCCACAAATCTCCATCCATATCTTCTCCATCTCATACAACTTCTCATGATCTTTCTAGTTCTCTCCATAGAAATTTAGATGCCAAGTCACAAATGCATAAAGATAAATATTTACATGTCCACTCCAAAAGGCATGCTCAACCAAAGAAAAATCCAATAAAAAAATGCACTCCATTCCAAAGGCCACATAGGCTCACCAAAGAAAAAGAAAAAATTATGCGGATCCCAAAGCAAAAAGACACAATGTATCTAAAAGAAACATCCACAATTGCATCCAAAGTTTCTATTCCACCATCTAATCATTCCCCTCCTCCATATCCTATATCTATTTGAGGTCCTTATGTCCCAAAACTACCTATCATAACTCCCCCATCATATCCACATGTACCATTCACTTTTCATCCACTCCATCCACCCACTTCACAACACATGCCAATGGTGGTCCTAACAACATCCCCCTATCATTATCACTTTCTATCATTTTATCCAAACACTTTCTACCACCATATTCCTCACCCCACACATATCCACCATCACAAGTATCTCATCTATGCCTTTGCATAAGCCACCCCATCCTAATAAGGTTGTACCAACATATAGTGATCACTCCAATGGGCTCTTATTACCTTGATAATTAACTTGATTCTTTATTCCTCCATCCATATCCTCATTATCATTCCATCCATAAACTCCATCCAAAAAAGCCAAAAAATTCTGAAAAGCCAAAAAATTAAATTATGTCCAATGGTGAAAACTTGGCAAACAAACATCTTGGGCAAGTACCATGATGAAAACCTAGCAAACAGGCATCATGCATAATTCTTCCATCATTTTACTCTCCACACTTGGGGGAAAGTCCTCCTGACCACCTCTCCATCAACTCCTCCATCCCATCTTTCTCTCATACCTAGCAACTCCTCCATCCTCCTTGGGATCTTTATAACAAAATAAAGGCCACCATGTATACATGATTTTGGGCACCTTTTAAACATCCATTTTTCCCATCACAACTTTCATCCACCTATCCTTTATTCACCTATTCTTCCTTCCATATAATCCCTCTACCTACCTTTGTCACCCTAATCCTCCCACCATGTTATCCTCTATCTCCTTACCTCTCCACCCATTATCCTAGCTTCCATCTACCTCCCTCATCTTCTTGTTGTCATATATTCCATCCTATGAAACCCTTCCTATTACCTCCTCATGTTTGAACTATCCTAAGTGGGGGCATCTTATTCCTTGGTGACATATTCCTTGAAGACCTTATCACATCCATCTTTCCATCTCCCCATCCTTGCTTCATTTTCATCTTTGTACCCAATCCTTTCATCTCCCAATCCTTATCTTCCTCCATTCCCCATCCAAATCCTTCAACCCATCAATCCTTTTATACACATGCTTCCATCTCCACATCCCCAATCATTTCCTCCATCTTTCCATCACCTAGTACTTCCCTTTTCATTGGTATCTAGCTATATGCTACCCCTCATGCATCAAATTTCATTCATCTATATTCATGCTACCCCTTCTATATGCTACCATCACATGAAAATCCCATCCATCTCCTCTAGCTATACAAAATTGGACACCAATCAACCCATCCAATCACATCCATAGTCTTGTTCCCAGCCTTGATCACAATCCAATCATCATCATTGGGATGCATCCTTCCCAATCCTTATGTTTTTTCCAAAATATATCATTCCCCATCACCCTCTCTACCATCAGTCCATATTGGCTTTCCATATCAATTGGGGCATCATCTTGCATACGTTTCCATCATCACCTTCATCCCCCAATCCATTATATATATTGTAACTAATGTCTTTTACATAACATCATTTATGTCTCCACCTAGGCTCATTTGTACATACGTGTCTTTAGGTCCCATCCTTTGTGTTAGCCAGTCCTTGTGTCATCATTACCTTTGTCCCTATCTACCTTGTGCCTCACCAATCATCCCCAAGCCCCTTTTAGGTTTGAGTGTCTTGCCCATCTCTTATCATAAGAATCTTATTCTATCAATCCATCATCGGTCTTCATAAGATGTAATCTTCCTCATATCAGATCAATCAAATCAATCATCATCCATCATCCTCCTTATGGAAAAAGGTTTTATGAGATACTTTTTATTTCTCTAGTACTTTTGGATCTTTGTTTATCTTTTATCTTGAGCTTCCTTGGTCCACCTCCTCATGGTCTCCACGAACCTTTATATCATGGTGTTGTGAATGGTGGAACGTAGGGTAAGGTCTTGATCTTTTATGTTTGAGATTCAATCAAATATGACCCTTGTATATTAAAATATGTGATCCCCTGTGGTCACATCGTGCACTTGAGAAATATTATTTTCTTGTGGGTTCCCCAACATTGTTTCCACCTTGCTTCTCTTGGACTCAAGTGTGATGTTGAACCAATCCTTGCATGTTTTTTTTGTCAGTCCCATGCAACATCTATGATAGGACCTTGAGTTCCTAGTAACCTTAACATGTCTTGGATATTTCTACATCAAATAAGTGCTCACTACATGGCATCTCCCTTTTGGGAGGTTCCAGCTCAAACTTCTTAACTCTCGAACCACTCATTATTAACTCATCATGTATGCATCCTCTCATCCATTTCAAGAGTACACCTGTGTTCTCTTCAACCCACCCATCCTCTTGAGGGGGCATCCTCATCCTTATCTCCCATCATCCTTCCTCCTAGTTACTCATTTGATTGACTGGGGCACTTTTTCTAATTCAACCATTTTCTTCCTAGCCCTATGTTTTACTTTTCTTTGAAATGATGCTACCATGTAACACCATCTCAAAGAGGGGAAAAATGTAGACACCTAAATTTGATTAATAATTTTAATTAAATTTATTCATCTTACTCGCATTATTGATTAAATAATCATACATTATTTAATTGATTAATGTCACCCCCTAGTTAATTAATCTAATTAATTAGCTATAGTCCAATTAATATAATGGAAACCCATAACCATTTAATTAATTAAATCCCCTTCATATATTAAGAATTTAAATGAATACATTTATCTATTTAAATTAATTCATAAATCCCTTTTTGATTAAATAACTCCTATTTAATCAATTAGAGCATATTGCTCCTAACTTTAACCCCAACCCGACCTTGAGTTCTAACACAACCAAACCCATTCAAACATACTACTCCTCCGTAATTAGCTAATGACCCATGATTAGCTAATCCAGTCCTCCACTCATTCTCTCTCCTCCCATCACATCCTCCTAATTTTCCCACTTGCCCTCTAATCCAAGCCTAATCACCCCTTAATCATTTGCAAAATCACAATTCATAGATTAATAAATCCTAACCCAACCCAAGTCAACTCTCATGTCACATCCTCACATTCCCCAAATCTCTCACCTCATGTCAACCTTAAATTATTTTACATCCCTCTTACACACTTCATCTCCCTCTTACACCTTTGTCCCCCATCCTTCTTCCCAAAATGGTCACATTCCTCAAGGATTTGACCTCTCCTCTCAACCTCTCTCCTTGTGACACTTGTCACAATGCTATGAATTTGAGAAAACATAATCCATGTGCTCTCTCTTGGATGCATCTTGACCCTTCCTCATCTTTTCATCTCAACCATCCATTCAACCCTCCTCTTGCCTATAAATTGAACCCTCTTCTCCTCACAAATCATCCACCATATGAGAAAAGTTACCATGCCATTTTGAAGAACAAAAACCAGATTCATACCCTCATAATGCTGAAATCCTCACTCATTGAAGATTGAGCATCTACATTGAGCACACATCCAATCCATTGGACAAATCCAAACATCAAGAAGGCTTCCTTTTGGGTGGTTTTCACTCTCTTCTCATTGCGTTCTTAGTCTAATCTTATATGTTGTAGTAAGGTAGTTTGTTGAATGTTTAACTTAGTTTTATATTCCTAACACACTATTTTTATTGCATACAATAAGTATATACATATTAGAATAAACAAGTATATAGAAATACATATATACATATAACTAGGGGCATCTATATACGTATATCTATACAAACCAATATATATGTGTATATATATAAGTAATCATATATATACATACATACATACATATATATGTATATATATTTATATACATACACACACATACATATATACATATGTATGTATATATGTACATAGATAAGAAGAGAGTCCCTATATGTAAACATAAATATAGACTTAGGTAATTCATATAAGCTTGTATTGGTTAATAGAATGCCATCAACCCCTTTGTTAGCCAATATATTAGCTTTAGTATTACCTTCAAGTGATAAATATGCTTGAAGGTACATTTTTTAAAGGATGAGATAATGCTAAGGGCATTACTTAGTAAGGAATTTAGTCTCCAATTAGGCATGCTACTTTTTCAAAGAGAAAATTAATAATAATTGTTGAATCTCCATCTACTTATAATTTATCTATTTTGAGACCAATGCATATTTTTGGATCTTATTAGAGCCATGATTTATGCCATATTATTTGATGTTTGACCAAGGGGTTTAGCCAAGGAATAAATCTCCTTGGATTCCCAATCATGAATGATACAACCTAGACCAACATCCCCCAAATTCCATCTAGATGCTCCATCAAAATTGAGCATAATCCACCCTCTTTGAGGAGGTTGCCACTAACATGTTAGTCTCTTTACAACAGTGTTCTAATCACCAGGCCCCACAAAATGAGGGAGTTTGAGGCTAATCCATTTTTTTCTCATTTTTTCATCCTAATTTGACATAATGGTTTCCTTCCTAGTATGATTATAAATCCCACTATTGGTAGTTTCAATGACCATTTGTTGTATTTTATTAATTAGTTGATCATGAGTCATTTTCCTATCTTTGAAGATTCATCTATTCCTTTCCTTCCATAATTCCCATACCATAATAGAAGGCATGATTGTCCATAGAGAATTGTATATACTTTATTTATGTAAATTAGACCAGAACTGAAACAAGCTTAGAATGTTATTAGGGAGAGATGTTATCCACCCTAACTTATTACATAACCATGTCTAACATCTTTGAGAATAATCATAGTTAAGAAAGATATGATCAACAGTTTCTTCTTCTTTTTTACATAGAGGGCATCTGCTAGGTCCTTCATATCCCATCTTTGTGAACCTATATGCTGTGAGAATTTTCTTTTGCAGGGCTATCCAAGAAAATAGTCCATCTTTCAAGAGACAATGTTTATCCCAACATAGATTGAGAGGAATATCAATTTTAGGTCTAAGTTGTTGTTTCATTAATAGGTTGTAACCATTCTTAGTATTGCATTGTCTAGACTTGGAGTTTTTCCAAATCAACCTTTCCTCATCCTTTTTGAAAGAGATATTCCTCCTATTAAGGATTTCAATGAGTATCTTCTTTTTATTTTCAAGAATGTTGATATTATAGAGTGATTTCTACTTCCATTCAAGATTTATGTCATCATTAGGGAATTCAATATAATCTGCCACATGTTTACCCCAAATATTTTATAAAATTATTTTCATATTTTCTAAGCTTTGATTATCCCCCAAGATTCCATAACCCTCCCATGAATCTTCCCAAAATAGTGTTTGGTTTCCATCTCCAAGGTTCCAGGTAAGTTTCTTCATAATAAGATCCTTACAACTAAGCATAAAGATCCATAGTTTGGAACCCTTAGGGGGGTTATCCATTATGAAAAGTGATGTTAGTTCCTAACCTCTTACATATTCATGTCTAAGAATTTTCACCCATCTCAAGTCTGGATTAGAGTATAGTCTCCAAATTAGTTTATCCCCAAGGGCTTTACTTTTTTCTTTAATAGTTTTAATTCATATCCCCCCTTCCTCTTTGGGACTGCATATTTTATCCCATGCAAATAAGGTAAGTTTCTTCTTATCTGCAAACCCCTACCAAAAGAATATCCTTAAAGCCTTGTTAATTTCTTCTTATTTTTCCACTGGAAGGTTCATACACGATAGTTGTTATATGGATATATAAGAGAGAACTAATTTCAACATAGTGGGTTTTCCAGCAGATGAAAGCCACTTACCTTTCTACAACTCTTTTTTTTTTTTTTTTTAATCTTAGAGATAGTGAGATCCCAAAGTTTCTTGGATCTATCACCTTTATCAAGTGGGAGGCCTAGGTATTTGTAGGGAAGATACCCTTATTTGAAGTTAAGAATATTGCATATCTCCTTTGTAGTGTTAGGGTCAATATTAAAGAAGAAGATTTATGATTTGGCATCATTAACTTCTTGACCCGAGGCTTTGGTAAAGGAATTAAGGATAGATTTATATGTATTTTCTCCATCAAGACTTACCTATCCATATAACATAATGTCATCTACAAAATGTTGGTGGGTAGTGGGGTCAAGGTCAAAGGTGATTTTAATCCCTTGGATTTTACCTTCTTCCTTAGCTTTAGTAATTGTTCTTCCTAAGGATTTGGCCATAATAATAAAGAAGAAAGGGGATATGCGGTCCCCTTGTATAAGTCCTCTCGATAGGCTGAAGAATCCCTCCAAGTCTTCCATTTACCAAAGCGAAGATATTTGAGGTGGATATGCATTCATAAACCAAGTTAATCCATTTCTTAGAAAACCTAAAAGATTCCAATGTTTTACATAAAAAGTGCCACTCTACTTTGTCATAGGCCTTACTAATATCCAATTTGATTATCGTGCTGGGGATTTTATTCTACTGGATGAAATGGATAGATTATTGGGCTATAATTACAATATCATATATGGATCTTCCAAGGACAAACCTAGTTTTTTCCTCACTTATGATATGAGGTAAGACTTTATGGATTATGTTAAGATTAGTTTCAATCAGGATTTTATATATTATATTACAAAGTGAGATAGGGAGAAAATCTCCAAAGTTATCTGGCTTGTCTTTTTTGGGTATGAGTGTGAGGAATGTGTTGTTTACTTCTTTAAGGAGGTTACTTGAGTTCATGAACACTTCTAATGTATCAAAAAATTCATGGCCAATGACATGCCAACATTTTTTAAAGAACATAGCTAGGAAACCATTTGTTCCTAGGGCCTTATCCAACTACATTTGTTTGACAACCAACTCAATTTCCAATTTGGAAAATTTGGCAGTGAGGATCCTATTTTGTCCCTTTGAGATAATCTTTGGGATGTTATTTAGAATGGTCTATTGGTGGGTAAGACTAGATCCTTCCCAATTATAATTTAGGATGTTCTCAAAGTGTTGAACTTTCTTATTTGCAATCTATTTTGGATCATCCACCAAGGAATATTTTCTATCCTTGATTTTGGTAATTTTGTTCACATTCCTTCTTAGTTTAGTTCTATTATGAAAGAATTTTGTATTTCCATCTTCGACCTCTAAATAGGTTTCCCTTGATTTTTGTTTCCATAAGATTTCTTCTTTTGATAATATGTTCGAGCATATTTGGTTTTCAAATTTTTTTTTTAAAGTATAGTTTTGAGTCCATGCCTCTTGAAATAACTTATTTATTAATATCTTCCAGCTATTTTTCTAATTTATTTTTATTTTCAAAGATATTTCCAAAGCCGTCTTTCGTCCATGCTAGTAATTTACTTTTAATATTTTTTATTTTTGAAATTAGGCAAAAAAGTTTAGAGCTAGTTACTTGAGTTTCTTCCCACCATTTCTCCATTAGTTTAATCATATTTTTATCCTTAAGCCACATTTTCTCAAATTTAAAGGGGCATCTCGTGGGTTGAGAATCTTCCATTATGAAAAGTTGGATAGGGTAGTGGTCCAAGCCCGTGTATGGAACTATCTTTGCCTTAAGATTATAGGAACAGTGATCCCAATTGACCCTAAAAAGGATTTTGTACAACTTTACCCTAATATTACTAAATCCCAATCTTCTATTGTTCTATGTAAAACCTTCTTGCCCAGTCTTGATTTCTGCTAGAGATTTTTTGTTAACCCATTCTCTGAAGTCATATGCCACTATTGTCATCCTTATAAAGCCACCCCATTTTTTTTGGGGGTGCAAGATGGCATTGAAGTCACCACCTATAATGCAAATCTAATATTGTATATTATCCATAAATTGTTCTAATTATTTCCAAACTGTCTTTTTATCATAGTTTGAGGTAGGGCCATAAACATTAATTTGTATGCAATTCAGGCTACTTCTAATGCTTTTAACATATCCACCTATCCAATTCAAGTCTTATTGCTAGTGACTTTGAAGGAGACAAATCTGGGATCCCAAATGACAGTAGACCTCCTGAAGCTCCTTCAGCCGGGACTCCAGTTACTTCTCAAATCCCTAATCTCTTTTTTAGAGCTTCTAACTCATCTTTGGTCAATTTTGTCTCTTGAATCAAGCAATTATTAGGTTTTGTTATTGTTAAGCAACGTTTTAGTATTTACTTCTTGTTAGGGGCATTTAGTCCCCTAACATTCCAAGTATTAACCTTCATGGCTCCATGGGAAGGCTCTTCCCCTTCCCTGCATTAAACAATTCAATAATTTTGGTTTGATCCATTACTAATCCATCCTTCTCTCTTAGTTCAAAAAGTGATTTTCGTCCTTTTTTTGTTGGTCTTAGCATGATCAAGGGTTTCTTTGCTAAAGTCTTTTGTAGCTATACCCATCTTATTTAAAATTCTATATTAGCCTCCTTGGATTCCAATTCAACCGTTACCTCCTCTAATTCCCTTTTCTCTCTTTCTTGGTCGTTGAATTCCATAATCTTCAATATGAGTTGCTCTCTTTCTTTGTTTACTCCCTCTTCTATCACATTTTGAATAACCTCCTCTAGGATCTCATCATTGACCTCCTCTAAGTCAACCTGGTTAATTCCTCCCCTATTACGATCAAGAATAGCATGTGAAATTATAATATTTTCTGAGTCATTCTTTGGAATCTTATCAGTATGTTCCTTGATCCATTCTCCCTCTTCTAGTTAAGGATTGGTTCTGATCTCTAGGTTGATTGTAGATTTTATTCTACTCTCCTTCTCAAATTTATGATATATGGATGCTAGGATAACATCAGGTAATCCTAGGACACTTTATTCTCTAAATTGGGATGAAATAAGCTTATCTAGGTGGCTCACAATGATTCTTCTTAATGCATCCCTTCGGGATGTGCTTATCTTTAGGCAGAGATGGTGTCGTACGTGGGGTTAGACCTTGTGATTGATTGTCCAAACTTTGATCCTCAATGATAAATCCCCCCACATATTCATTAAATCTAATATCAACCCCAGGTAATAGAATAATGGTTTTTGATTGGGAAGGGGTGAGATGCTCTGTATTGTCCTTAGCCAACTCATGATTATCACAAAAAAATAGTTTGATTGTATATGAGGGTAAAAGTACAAACTTGTGTCACACTTTTATAAAGGAAAAGGTCGACAACATGCAAATTTTTCAACTTTAACGACATAAAAGTGGCATTTGTGTTTAGAATTTGAAGATAATGTAAACTAATGAAATGTGTAAAATTTGATGAAGTTTATGCTTATACTTTTAAAAAAAAAAATTGAACAAAAATTGACATAGTTTTTTAATTTTTGAAGTCCATTTTATTATTGCTTAAATATGTTGAAAATCTAGGGTTTAGTTCCCACCAAAAAACTATATGCAAATAATCTTTTTTTGCTTTGATTTAAGAATATGTTTTAGATGACATGTATAGCTAGTGCATAAAAAAAGAAAAATTAGATTTTGGTATATATTTTGTCTGTTATAACTATCCAAAGTCAATGTTACCTGAAATCAACAGTTTTTTGTTCCCACCAAATTTCCCTATCAAATCTACACCATTAAAAAAAAATTATATATTCTTGAAGAGGACTCTCTCCTCTAGTGTTAAATATAAGTTTTAAATTTTTCTGACATGATTTGTTTTTTTTTTCTTCGAACGAGCATGTTCTTAAATGTTAAATACCTACTTGAAGTATTTTCAACTTATAATATATTATATGAAATCAAAAAATAATAAAATTATATGACCACAATCTTGACTTTGAGCTCCACAAAATGATATTTTTAGATTTTACAGAAAGTTAAATTTTGATAGAGAATTCAAATCCAGAAGTGAGAACTTCTGAGAATCACCTTTTTTTGCTTATTTGGTTGTCACATGGGACGCCACTTAGATAGGTTCAACTGGAACCAGTTCGACTGGAACAGGTTCGGCCGAAACTTTGGGCGACCAAACAAGGTCCTGTGGATGAGCCACCCAGCCCATTTTTTGGGGTTTATATAGTTTTTCATGGTTCCAACGTAAACGGTTTCGGCCAAAACTATTTTGACTGAAATCGTTCCAACTGGAACTCCCTGCCACATTAATGCCACATGGCACCTCGTGTGCACCACATATTTCTAGCTGAAACCAGTCTGACCGAAACTATTCCGGCCAGAACGGGTTTGGTCAAAACCATTAAAAATGTCCTTTAGTGCGACACAACTATGTACTTTTACCCATGAAGCTTCACTTATTTTTAAATTAATAATGTTAGGAAGTTTATTATTAATATCCATTTTAACAACAATACTAGAATATCAGAATATGCCATAAAATTGTCTTTTATTTTAACAAATTTACCCAAGCTATTGCCAATTTATCCTTTAATATACATCAGTTTGTATTAATTTGACTGACATATTCATAAGTTTAATCCATCTAGTAACTTCAAGTTTCCCAAATTTGCAAGGGTCAAAATTAGGGAACCACTCTCGAAACCATAAGTTATGTCCTTTAAAATCTTGGCGTTTACTAGCTAAAAATTATTTTCTAATGGATAGATCTTGATAATCAAAAAATAATTTTTTTTTAGATAATATAGTAATACCTACCTAGCCATGATAGACATCTTGGAACCATTCTACAACCTCCTATGTAGGGGTATCCATTCCAAGCCATCTAGCAAAGAGACCTCAATTTTTGTAGTATTAGTAAAATCCTCTTGTGTAATTATTTTGCATATTGATCGACAATCTTCCATCCTTCTCTACAAATAGCAAGGAATTTTTCTTAGGGTGTGGAGGATTTTTAGGGTCCTCATTGGATTGATTTGCATTATGATTCTGGTGCCTCTGGTAGTTATTCGAAACCCTAGGGTTGTTAATAAATAATTTTTGGTGGGACCTTGAAAACCGTTTCTCCTCCTAGGGTTCTGTTAGTGAAGATTATTATTGAGATTCTGGATTGTAGAGGCTGGTTTTAAAGAACCCTCCACCCTTTTCTACAGAGGAAGGAACCAGTTTCTTCCATGAGGGAGAGGTTTTGCAAAAAACCTAAGATTGCTTGCATTAGCAGAGGGTTGAGGATAATGCCTCTCTAGGGAAGATTGCTTAGCTCCAAAAGAAAAGGCAGGGATGCTATAAGTAATGAGAATTACCCATATCTTGGAATCCTTATTCCCTGAATTGTTTGCTTCAAAATCCCTCCGCTCCATCCTTCTGGTCTTCTTTGATTTCACCATTTCCCAACCGACTTCGGTCCTATTTGGTGGAAGGGGAGTTCGACCTCTATAAAAAGCATTTTTTCTTCCCTTGTTAACCTCTAATGGGGGATATCGAACGCAAAGATTTCGTCGCTCAAGCTATGATTCACGATTTCGCCAGTTATGTAGAGCCATTTTTTTTCAAGAGCAAGATATAGTTGATAACATATTCAATTCAATAGTTTGTTGCTTGAAAGTTTTAATTATAAATAGATATTTTGACAACGTCTCATGATTAAAAGTAGATATACAATTGAAATGTAATATATTTTTGTATGTCTCTTTTATTATGTCTAGATAAGTGGGTTCTTGTTTGTCATAACAAAAAGAATAAGATTGTTTTGGCAATTTTCCTTTCATTCTAGATTGCTATTTTTATGTTTCTTTGTGAATACTAATTTTTTTAAAAATTTGAACATAAAATAAGAATGTTCTCTTCAATCAAAAAGATTACTTTTTTTTTTATATTTAATTTGAATACTTAAAAAAATTTAAATTTGATATCCTTATATATCATCTTTCAATATATAAGAAAGCTTAATAATATTGATCAATTAATTTTTAACTTTCATAAAAACGGTCATTAAAGAATGCGACTTGCTTGTTTAATCCACCAACATAAGAGCCATCGTTATGTGTATGCTATTGTTGAACCTATTCAATCTATTGATCAAAATGAAAAAGGAAAGCAAAAGCAGAAATATAAAAAATTCAACACAACTATTTAAAAAAAAATGTACATTGATAGTCTATAAAACCCTTTGAGTCTAAAAAATATTTTAAGCTTATGATTGATGTTGGTACTGCTGGTGATGAGAAATGACAAAATACCAAGCTTTCCTACATAAAGCTTGCCAAAAAAAACTTTTAAAAAAGAAGCTTTTACTAATAAGTCGTTACAAAATTTGGCTACATGCTATGATACAACACAAGATGAATCTGCTTGAAGATACTCAGAAATTTAAGGCCTTGGACGTAAGGAAGGAACAGGAAAAATCTTGCCCTTGCACATGCAACGATAAGCAATGGGACATGATTCTGCAATGGCGCATTTGAAGCTCACTGTAACTCGTGTACAAGGCAAGCATGATCCACAAGCATGGCTGCAGTCTGGTATGGTTGAACCTGCAACCTCATAATTAATGCTATTTTTTGGAGCATCTCCTGTGTTTTGAAAGTCTTTGGTTCTATTTTCTGTAAATACAGGGAAAAAAACATCAGACAGCTAAGAAATTATTATGAAATCTATGAAATTAAATAGCAATGGAAAAAATTTGAGTAGTTTTAAAATGAAATTGAAACAACTAAAATAACTATTTACTCTTCTTTTAATAATCGTGATGAAGATTATCATCGATTGAAATCTGACTTTAAAAAAAACTTAACACCGATATTTCCAGACACGTTCATATCAGCGTCAAAACTTTCAAAAGCATGCAAACTAAATCACATAAACTGTAAAAAAAATTATGATGTTTTTACCAGGACCGGCAGGGATGGGAGCATTGGCAGCTGCAAACGGAAGAAAGAGAACGAGAAAAAAAATTGCGTTTTTCGTCTTCATATTTTTCTCCCTCTGCTTTGAATATGAGCACCTCACGAAATGAAGAGTATCGAGTTGTAAAGCTAGTTTAAATCAGCGAAGAAAGCGGACGAAGAATACGAAAGATCTCTGCCTGCTTTATTATGGGAGTAAACGTTCTAGAATTTAATGTGGATTGGTGGAAGACTCACATGAAATCTCATTTCTCAGGTTTGTTCTGCAACATCATTAAATTGGTCTGTGCTTTAAATAAGCTCACGTGTGCAATGGATTCTCACTTATTACGTGAAGCTTTAAAGCACCTCGTTACCTCGATTTGAATGCCTCAGTTTTATATCAATTTATTTCAAAGAAGTTATGGCGCCACAAACACCACCTGAGAAGCTTAAACTAATTACAGGCAGTCTATCGCTTCTAATTACATTTTGCTGTCGGTTTCTCTTCATGAATTTGCAGATCTAAATTCCTTTCTAATGATCATTTCTAAGCAGGCGAATATTGTTCATGTATTTACAGATCTAAATTCCTTTTCACTGAGCATTTTTTAGCAGGTAAATTTAAATCATAAATTTGTAGATCTAAATTTAAATAATGAATTTGCGGATTTAAGTTCCCTTTTAATGAACATTTTATAAACAGGGGAATCAAATTCTTGAATTTGAAGATCTAGTTCCCTTTTAGTAAGCATTTTAATCGGGTGAATTTGATTTACACATCTAAATTCCCGGTGAATTTAATTCGTGAATTTGCAGATACAATTTCCTTTCTAGGGATCATTTTTATGCAGGTGAATTTAATTGGAAAAAGAAAGATTTCAAAGATCAATGTCTTGAATTTCGAAAGCTGGTCAAACTTGCTTCCTGCTCGAGGATCCCTGACTCGAATTTAATTTGTACGGTATCTGCACTGAAATTCCCGTGAAATAATTATTTGAAACCGAGCGAAGGAGCGCCTTATTTTGAACTCCAAATGCATTAAAGCTGGGACTCTGGCTTTGAAATTGATGCCTGCTTACTCCTTGTAATCTCCCTTAACTTGCAGATTTGGCTTCGCACTTATTTATAATTTGTGTACGGGGAAAAATAAGGGTTCTCATTTATATTATTCAGCACACAATTTTGTGGAGTATAATGGGGATAGTATTTTTTTAACAATGAATGATGGAACTTGGTAACCTTCAGATGTAAATTTTAATAGGAGCAATGCAACAAAATAGTTATGCGAAACATGTTGGGTTTCATTAGAAATGAATATTTTATTAGAAATGAATTAAGGATAAACATCTGTTATTTTTCATAATTAAATATAATATTATGTATCTTGATATCATTATGTAAATTATTTTTAATTTGAATATTTCAAGTCTTTTTCAAGATTCATATTAAGAATTTTGGTTGCCTACATTTTTCATTAAATAAAAGAAGATAGAGTAATAACTTATAATGAGAAGAAAGTTGGTCATATAATCTTCAATATCTACACTTAAACCGAATCTTTCTTTTGTAACTTGAACTTGCCTAGCACATTGAATTAGAAATTTGATAACTTTATTCACTTTCCTTGTTCTACCTCTGTCCACAAGGAATAAGGGGGACCTAAAGAGGGCCATAAGCGAATAAAGATATAAGAAAGTAGAGAACCTAATGCATTCATCATCAAACAGTCCAATGAAGGACTATCTAATCATGGATCCTAATATCAAAGTACACACATAACACAAAAAATTCAATAGAAAATTACACATTCTTATTTATTTAATCTTGCTTGATTATCACCAAGATTACAACTCCTCACTTTTATGCAATGAGCCCTCTTACATGCTACGACATAACTATTTTACTATACATACTATGACAATTCAAACATAGATTACAATATAGAATCTACATGCTACTCTAAATTTCAACTACATGCTACTCTAAATTTCTCCACTATATCACATGATTATCTTCTTAAAGATTGCAATCCACATCATACTCATTTTTCTCTAATCACAGTCTAACTCCATTTCCTTTCTATCTACGTGCTTCTTCCTTTACCTCTTTGCTTTCTTTCTTTCGATCCAAAACTTATTATATACAAAATCTACAAATTTTTCAATAATTTGTCACTATGTAAGATGACACAAAGTCCAATATCACATGTAACATACTTTCGATGAGAAATAATAAAATTATAGATGAAAATCATAAAATGAAGAATCTTCTATCAAAGGAAAAGGGTGTTGTACACCAAGGTGTAAAAGAAATAATTACTTTAATTATGTAAAATAAATATTTACTTATGGTGCATATTAAGGAGACATTTTTTGCCACATTAAATATTTTTGGGGGTCCACTTGTAGACTTGTATTTGATGTTGATTAAATAATTTATGTGTGGTTGACACATAGAAAATGTATTTAATTTTAAAAAGTAGTACCAAAAAGTAAATATTGGGGTCAATGGATTTGTATACTCATGGTTTTGAGGCACATGGTTTTATCTTACCACTTGGCTATTTTGTGTGAGTTTGATATTATAAAATCAAGAACATATTTGATGGTTGAGGTCAGTTGGTTTAAGAGGGCTATCATTATATTAAACTCTTTTATAAAGTGTATATGTGAAGCATGACATGACATGTGTGGTGACATGGTTATCCATTATGCTTGAATGCATGGAAGATGCATTGGAGGATGTTGACATTTCAAATGTATTCATTTACACTCTATAATTTTTTTATAATATTTTCATTGCTAAATAATACGTTGAGCATGGATACAACTTTGGAGGTTGAGTTCTTTCCTCTTAAGTATTTTCTCAGAGAGTGATATTATGGTACATATCTTTAATTTTTGCATTATGATTATTTTATAATGTCACATGCATGCCTTCTCTCATGGGTTCTATTGGAAATGGCTTGATTAGCCTACTATATTTTTTTTAACAAGTGATATCAAATCCATAGTTGTAATTGTGGTAGATGACATATCCCTATTTTTATTAGCCCTTGTATGAATAGATTTGATACAAATTAAATACATGACAATGCTAGAGAGATTTGAAATATTTTAAGGTATGATATTTTTTTGATATTAAAAGAAATATAAAAAGGGTGTTGACCCTATAAGAAATATATTATAAAGCTATGAAATATGTTGTGTGGATTGAGATTTGTAGATTTAAGGTTTTGGGTTTTGAAGATTTGCAATTATTTTTTGTAAATCTAAAAGAGTTATTAAAAAGGGATGTTTATGAGTTTCCACCATAATTATTTTTAGGGAAAATTTTAGAGATGATCCCTTGGGACAAAATGGACTCTAGAATTGGATCCAAGAGGCATGCGAGATTAAAAAATAAAATAAAATTTGACCAATTTCAACCACTAGACCCTAGAACTGAATTTTTTTTCCTCCCCCCTTATTGTCATATGACTCTATGGAATCATTTATAAAAACTACGAAAAAACTTAACTAAAACTTAAAGAAATTATAAGGATGGGGTTCATATACCCTTGTACCTCAAGAACATTATCAACATCAACTTGTTGGGCACACACAAGTGTTGGAAACTGCAATTGAAGCAATTGTTGTATTGTCATTGATGTCAAACTTTAACTGGTAAGACTATTGTCATTTAAGAAAGTATTATATCTATTTGAGTGTTGCTAAGGGGATAGGCAAGGTTGGTAACAACAGCACCTAAGGAAAGGTTGAGTTATCTTGATACTTCAATGAGTACTTGATTATGTGGCACAATGGTAAGATAATGTATTGTTTATCTGAGTAAGAATGAAGACTATACTAGTAGGCTTAACCGAGCAAAAGTGAAGAAATCTAGTTTAAGCCGAGTGTTGTTTGTGTCGACCGAGCTAGTGAGTGTCGAGTAAAATCAGTGTTGACCGAACACCAATTAATTATCGAGAAAGACAGTGTTCGCCGAAGAAATAGTTTATGTGGTGACCGAGCTTTCCAGAGAAGACCAAGAAGTTGGACACAGTATTGACCGAGCCTCAGTATTTTGCATTTGATGAAGAATTCAGATTTCCAACCAACATCATTGAATTCTTGGATTATGTAAAATGTGTTGACTTTATTTATTGATTATATGAAAGTATTAATGCACTATAAAATGTTTTATTGTAAATCTTTAAGAAGCTTCAAGATATTTCAAAAGGATAGCCAAAGAACATAATGTAGGATGGATTCAATTAATTTGACCTAACCCTAAGATATACAAAGGAGATTAAGTACCAAAAGATGTATTGACCTAACAGAGGTAGTATTAAGGAAACCTAAGTGAGAGGTTGAATGTAGAGAAAAAAGAAGTGGATGCTGGAAGTATTATTGATGTTATTGACTGTCTAAGTAGAAAAGGTTGAAGGAGAAGTGTTGTGATCACTTGAAGGGTTCCGAGCATATCAATGATGGAGATGGAAAAGATTCACAGTCAGTAAGCCAGCATATGTGTACAGAATTGGATTTGATATTTGCAAAGTGAGTTGTATGTTTCTCAGATCAATATTACTGCTACTTTCTAACCATTGTAACAGTCAAAATCTTTTTAATAGAGGTTGACCTAACAATCATAGGTATAAATCCTTTGAACAAGGTTGCATTCTAATGGAGTGTATGTAAGTCCTATAACAAGGTGCACGTTTAACAAAGTGGTTTAAATCCTTTAACCGGGTCACACCTAACAGTGTGTTTGTAACCTTTGATAGGGTTGGCTTTTCACCCGAGCTCACTTCAGAAGACTGAACATAATAGTAACATGTTACAAAGTGGTTTTTCCCAAATTGGGTTTCCACTATAAATCCTAGTGTTTATACTTGTGTGAATGTTTTGATTTGAACATTTCTGTGTTTTAAAAGTTAGATGCTATTGGATAAGTGGACTGCACTGTTATATGTTTCTGTTATGCAATCAGTAATGACCGAGTAGGTGTTGGTTATTAGATCTGATTTGTTGAAGAGTTTAAAGTTTGTTTTATACATATGGACCTGAGAACAACTGATTCACCCCCCCCCCCTCTCTGTTGTTCTAAATCATATTAACAATTGGTATCAGAGTTCTTGGTGCTTACAGAGAACAAGTTTGAAGGTACTAGAAGCAAATGATCAAGATGTATAAGAAGGAGGTACCAAAGCTTAATAAGGAAAACTTTCCTGCATGGAAAAGTTTGATGAAGCTGCATCTGGCCGGTATTGGTGATTCTGCTAAGTATTACATTGAGCATGACTATGTCACACCTGTTGCACCTCTGACTACCGAGGAAATGAAAGCTAAAAAAAGCACAACCAAGCAATGTTGGAGATTACGTCTGCCCTAACTTATCCAGAATTTGAAGACATCAAAGACTGCAGTACTGCAAAGCAAATGTGGGATAGCCTTGCAAGCATTTATGGCGGTGATGTGAATGTGTTGAGAGAAAAAGCTGAGAGCCTAAGAGGTAAATTTGATGAAATTAGAATGAAAGAAGGTGAGAATATTGCACAATATTGTGGTAGAATAAAAGAAGTTGTAAATGCTATTAGAGGAGCAAATAGAACTATTGAGGATGAAACTATAATAGGAAAAGTATTGAGAACTCTACATCCTATCTATGCAATCAAAATTTTTGCAATACAAGAATCTAGATGTAACTCTCCTAATGTCCTTACTTTGGAAAGTTTGGTTGGTAAGCTTACTACTTTTGAACTTTCTAACTATGATAACTTCACTGTTGGTAGTATTGAATCTGCTTTTAAGTCACAAATGGTTCTAAATAAGTCAAAGAAGGAAAAAGAAAGATGCATCAGTGAAAGTGAAAGTGAAAGTGATAGTGATAGTGGCACATCTAATGAAGAACTTGAGGATCTAGAAGCTCTTATGGCTAGAAGACTGAAAAGGGGAAAAGGAAGGTACAAAGGTAAACTCCCTATTATATATTTTTCATGTAATTGGTCATATAGCTGCTAGATGTCCTAACAGGGATAATAAGGAGGAAGAAAGAGACAACAAGCATAAAGAAAAAAGAGAAGATAGAGGTTACCAAAGATACAAAGACTACAAAGGGAAAGGTAAGAAATCCTACTACATTGCTGAAGAAGAGACTGACACTGATAGTGATGATCTTGAAATTGAAGTTATTTATGTTGCAATGAAAGATGAATCTGATGAGGATGAGAAAACTACATTGATATCTTATGTCAACAAAAATGATAAATGGATTATTGATAGGGGTTGTTCACATCATATGACTAGAGATAAGAGTAAGTTTGATACCTTAAACCTTATAAAGGTAGGAGTGTGAAATTGGGAAATGATGCACCATGTCCTGTTAGAGGAAAAGGATTGATTAAGATGACTGATAAGATCTCTTGTGAAAATGCTTATTGGGTTGAGGGTCTTAACTATAATCTGTTGAGTGTTGCACAGCTTAATAGCACTGGCTACCGAGTGTATACACCTAAAAATGGTCATTTAGACTATTAGTCCCTTTTGCTAAAATCATCAATTGCTTGTTCTTGATCAAATCCTAGTCCTATCATTTATTTGATTATTTTCTATGGGCTAACCATCTTATCCTAAGTCTTTATTTATTAAAAGGAATATTTCCTCCCCTTTTATTAAATAAAAAGCCTCACTTTTCTTCTTATCCCAAGTTGCACAAATAAAGCATTTAATTCTTATTTATAAAGAAAAATAAAATAAAAAATAAAAGAAAAGCACTTTTTGTCTCACATGGACATAAAGTAAATGCTCAACATAAAGTAAATGCTTCTAATTTTCCTATTGGAGGATATTTGTGCATAAGGATCAAGCTTCTTTTTTTCTCCACCGTTGATTAAATCCTTTGCCTCTTAATCTCCAGGGTCCATTGATTTTTCACCTCCTATAAAAGAAGAGCTCTCTTCCTCATTTGCACACACAAATTTTTATGCTATTGTTATGCTATTGGATATACATTGCATATCTTGTTTGCTTGTTTTCTTGTCTTGTTCATTTGAAGGTGCATGACTTGCTTTCATGAAAAATGCTTAAAACAAACAAAAAAAAGGGTGAAATTTACTAAGCACGTTGCGTTGGACTTGAAGTATTTTGTTACAACTCTACAACATTTGGATCTTGGGATTAAAATTGAATCTCTCATATGTTTGGCTTGATTGTTTACATGCTTTCATAGAACACATTTCAATTGATGCTCTTAATGGGAAATGAATGAACATAGATTTGCTTTCATACAAGTTTGTGTAAGTGAATGCTTGTGTTTAAACCTTAAGTAATTCTTGGTTTCAATATAAAATATCTCATTGAGTGATTGAGGGCATGGATTCATTCTTTGTTTACATAGGGAGTTAAATGCACCACTTTGTGGACTCACTCTATATTTGCTTGGAAAGTTAAATATTCCATTGATTCAACCCTTTGTCATTTGTGAGCAGTATTGATAAGCAACTTTAGATTACTTGTGATTGATCTAGATTGCTATCTTGGGTTATTGGACTCGCTAATCCATCGGCCCCTCATTTCCACCCTGTAGTTGCAAGATCAGTGCTACATTAAAGGGGAGGGGTCTATAGGAAAGAAGCGTTAATTGCTCCACTAGGCAACCCTTTTGTGCTTTTTGGAACTCACTTGTTTTCTAAGGTGTGGACTCACTTTGAGTTGATGTGAGGAGTTAAATGTTCCACTTTTGGGCTCACTTTGAGTTGATGTGAGGAGTTAAATGTTCCACTTTTGGACTCACTTTGAGTTGGTGTGAAGAGTTAAATGTTCCACTTTTGGACTCACTTCACATTCTCTTGAAGGGTTAAATGTTCCACTTTTGGCCTCGCTTCACATTCACTTGAAGGGTTAAGTCTCCCACTTTTAGACTCACTTTGCATTTACTTGAAGAGTTAAGTGTTCCACCTTTAGTGCTCTAAATACTTTTGATAGTGAATTACTTAGCTTTTATTTTAGAAGGCCTACTTGGGGACACACCACCTCAAGGGACGACCTTAACTCATGTGTTTTGGCAGAGTATAAATAGCGGGTGGTGAATCGAAAGACACCTCTCTTGGGAATTGAGTTTGATATCACTCTTGGTTAAGCCTCAAAGAACTTTATACCTTTGAGAAGTGAAGGAGGAGATTTGGGTTACCATCTCCCCCCGGCTGTGTGATTTTGGATTCTTCTCATCTACGGATTTGGGCCTCACGTACCTTGCGTATATCGAGGACTCCTTTTAGAAAGCCATGTATATCCTTGTAGACAACTTGATAAGGTGTTGTTGTGTTCTAAGTACCTGCTAAACATTGTCAAGAACATACACAAGTAGAATCTTTAAGGAGTAGAAATACTAAGTCACTATTCTTGTTCATGTGCAAGGTTGCTTTGCCCCTTGCTCATTGTTTGAAGACAACTACTTGCTTGAACTCCTTAATTGCTGTCTTATGTGCTTGATCCATGATAAAAATCTATTGATATACTTACTTGATCTTTTAAAACACTTCAAAACTAAGATTTTTATGTTCATTGGTCATAGAGTCATATGACTCTGCAATAGTGTCACCCAGAACTTTTTTTACTGTCTTGTTGCTGTTGCAATCTGGAGCTGCTAAACTTGCATTTTAACCTGTCGTAGAGTGTCTTTTTCTGTTCTTACCTGAAGCTGGTCTGTTATCTACATGTTTAGACTTGTTCTAGACTGCAACAAATGAGCTAAAACTATTGGATTTGAGCTTAACGAATGCTACTCTTGATCACTTGTCACATCACGGTTACCTCTCTAGCTACTTGCTTATTGAGATTCTTGCTCGCTGCTCGGCTTTAGTCAATTGATTGCTGTAAGTGCTTGAGCACTTTTGACGAGCCATCTCTCTATTGTTCTACTTTGACAAGTGATCTTTATTAGCTTTTCTTATCTCAAATCTGAGAAACTTTATCTCATTCTATTAGTCAACCAACATCTCTTTTCATGCCGGTTACAACTCGGTCTCAATTTGAGCAGGAGAGTCATCCTCCATTCAATTATACATAATTACCTTCTCCAACTAGATGCTCATGAGTGCCCATTAGCAACAACAGTTCTAGTTCTAACCAATCTGAGGATTCTAAGGCTACCCCGTGGTACAAAGGAGGTTTCCTCTTTTTCGCATTCAAGACCCCCAAAAACACAGATAGTGTCTCACTCACTTTGACGGAACAAGAAAAATTTCAACTCTTGCAAGAACACTTTAAGCGTAAGGATAACCAAGCACGCTTAGAAAAAGAACACAATCAACAAAGAATGGATGCTGCAAGGCGCATGGCTTATAGAGGGACATTTCATGAGCAACCTGAGACTAGTAATCATGAGCATAGATCTCTTTTCAATGGCAACAATGGCAACAACACGCCACCAAGATCTCCTCCAAGACCCACTTTTGGTATGCCTTCTTCACCTCCTAGACCTCCTCCCTCTCAACATGAGGTAGAGGCTGATGATGAGATTTCTAGTGAGGATCTTATGAGATTTGAACAAGATGTGGTCTCTCAACGAATGATGCATAAGCTTTTAGAGCGTAACGGCGATCAGTACTTTCAATATATTACTTCTAGAGGATACAAGCTCCTCCTAGCTATGATGTCAGACAAATTGTCCAACAAAGAGTACCAACTGAGTTGGAAGTTCTTCAAGAAGAATTACGTCGGACAAATCAATGCCTTACCCAAATGGCATTAGAAAGAGAGCCTCCAAAGGTCTCTTCTGTAGAATCAATTTGTGCTCTTCCTTTTGATAAAGATCTATACATGGTCCTGTTTCCTAAGGATATTGAGGTTCCTAAATATGACAAGTATGATGGAAATGGTGACCCTCATGACCATGTGCGTCATTTTTATGCTCTTAGTATGGAATTTCTTCATGAAGACACATATCTTCTATGCTTATTCCCTCGAAGCTTAAGAGGCCAAGCTTTAGAATGGTTTGCGAAATTGACACCACCTCTTAAGACTTTTGATGAGTTGGCTCAGTGATTTACCCAGTAGTACTCTTACAACATCCAACAACCTGTCACTGTGATAGATCTCGGTAATCTAAGACAACATCAAGGTGAGCCATTTGCAACTTACTTACAACGTTGGAGGTCATTGTATTCTCGATATCCTCATCAGCTACCCGAAAGAGAAAAGATTGACATTTTCATCAACACACTTGTGCCTAAGCTATTTTATGATCTAAGGAAGCAACTATTCTCCTCCTTCCATGACATGGTTGAAAGTGCATATTGGATTGAGTATGTAGCTATAAGAAAAGGGGATATTGTTATTAATAAAGATGCTAAAGGCAATGGTAAAGACAAGAACAAACCTTGGAATAAGAACAAGTATGTTGTTAATGATGGGGTTGTTGATGCTTCTAAAGTTAAAGAGCCTGCTTTCAATCTTTCCAATGCTATCTATGCAGCAAAACAACAAGAAGCTGCCAATGCTCACAGTGCTCCTAAACCTCAATATGCAGATAAGCCTAAGAAGTCATTTTGAAAGCGAGTCTATACCAAGTTGGCAGAACCTTACGATGTAATCCTCAAGACTTTGGTTGACAATGGATATCTTACGCTTCCTGATAAATCGGGTAACTAGGATCCAATAAATAAGCCTGATTGGTGGAGAGAGGATCATTACTACCATTATCATAGAAACAAGGGACATCCAACAGATAATTGTTTTAGGCTTAAGGATGATATTTAGGATCTTATTGAGAACGGTAAAATCTCCACTGATGGCTTAACTAAAAATTCTGATCACACAGCTTTCAAAGATCCTCTACCTAAGCATGATAAGGGGGAAACCTCTCAAGCACATAAGAAGAATCATGATGCTAAGATCAATTACACGTATCCTTCTAATACACCTGTGATCAACATGGTAGAGCCCGTTGAGAGCGTTCTAATGATGAGGTCTCAAGATGATAATAAAGCCAATCATGGTAAGCCAAATTTGGTCTTGCAAACACATGGTAGTTCATCTTCCCAAAGTGAGACACTGAATGTTGTTACTAGGGGGCAAGCCAAGATTGTCCTTAAAATTGCACAAAATCCCAAGCAAGCTTTACCTTCCAAACAAGTGGCTCCTTCAGCCACCCCTAGCTATGATCTTGTTCAACATTTGCAAAAGACACCAGCATAGATATCTATCCTTGAGTTTCTTCGATTATCCCCTTCGCATAGAGAGATTCTTGATAAGGCTCTACGTACAACATGTGTTCCTAATGACATTGATCTAGATCAATTTCAGGCTATGGTCAACCACATTTCATCTCCGCTATCTCTCTCCTTTTCTACAGAAGATGACATATCTATTGCTCACCCACATAATCTGACTTTACACATTGAAGTACTAGTCTACCACACCTGCGTCTGCCGAGTCCTGATAGACAATGGTGCAGGGTTAAATATTTTTTCTTTCAATGTCATACAACAGTTGGGTTTGTCAAAATTTTCTGTGGATTCTAAGAAGAAGATTACTATAAAAGCTTATGATGAAGTGGAAAGATCTTCCAAAGGTCTTGTCACGTTGCCTGTCTGAGTGGGCCCTATCACAAAAGATATTAACTTCCAAGTATTGGACATTCCACTCGCATATAACATTCTTTTGGGTCATCCTTGGATCCATGACATGCAGGCTGTTCCTTCCACTTATCATCAGTGCGTCAAATTTCCATACAATGGCACTGAAATTGTGATTCCTGGAGACCATACTATTGCTATTAATGCTCTTGCTGCTACTGAAAAATTTGTTCCTCACAATGAACCTACTGATGATCCTAGTACGTCTCTAGTTGCTACTGAGAAATCATTTAAGATGATGAGCCTTGGTATGGGTGAATATAAACTGGATTCCTTTTCTTCTATAACTATTTCCTCTAGGTCATATGGGAAACCTTCCACTTCTGCTATGGTGATCCTTGAAGCCGAAAGAGAAGAACAAGCTATTCACGAGTGGATCTATAGAGAAGATGCCCAAAATACTCCCATGCTCAGTAATTCAGACATAGATACAGATGAGTCACCAATACACACTATGGCTCACATGGGAGATGATCTTCCCTCTACTTCACTTCTTTGGGGAGAAAAATGTATATCTACTGATGATATGGATGTTGATATGGTTCATTCTTGTAGTAACCATCCCGACGTGGTTGATGGGTCTTGTGTGGGGTCTGATGAGTTTGTTCCTCGTATTGCCTTAGTGGACCATGCTGGTTCTTCTATGACAAGTCTAGATCTAGCTACTTTTGGATCTTACCCTATAGGCTCAACCTCTCTTGTTACCAGAGATGACACCCCTTGCATAAATGCTATTGAACCAGTCACTTCATTTCATCTTGCATCAACACCTGTTACTTCTTCCACCAGCGAACTAGCCACAAAAAAGATTGAATCAGCAATCAAACATCACAGTCATCTAGTCAAAAGAAAAGAGCAATGGTCGAATGGCGAAAACCACATTGTGGCGATATTCAAACCTAAGAAAAGTAAAAATAAAAATTTGCTCAAAAATATTGATTATCAAATAAAAGATGACAAGCTGATTCTCTACAAAAAAATGATGCACTACTTCAAGCATGATCTCATATCTGTTACACTTCAACCCATTCCTAGAGCTAAGAACAAAGTTGGCAATGCCTTGGTTACTTCAACATCCATCTTACAAATGAAAAAGCATAAATTTCGCTTCAATTTCCTGGTGGATGAATTACGTTATCCTGCTCACAAATCTTACAATCCTACCATCTTTTCATATCTTCCACCTCATATTCCTCTTGCAAATCTACCACGCCATTCCTTCCGCCATCCCTTACACTTTGCCTTTGTCTCTGGTGACTTGTATAGGAAGGGTCTAGACGAAACTCTCCTTAAGTGTCTAGAAATAGAGGAGTCAGAAAAAGTGCTAACTGAAATCCACGTGGCATATGTGGATCACATTCTAACAATCCTTCGCTAGCTTAGACATTTCTTAGTGCTGGTTATTATTGGTCGAACTGGTTGAGACCTCATATCATCATAGTTGTAGCATTTGGGCCTAGGGCCTATCAATTCTCTACATCAAAGGAAGCAGATTCTTGATGTCCATTTCTGTCTGGGGCATCCTTTGTACATATTTTATGATCCTGAAAAAATACCAAAAAATTCATATATGATGCTGAAAAAATCATAAAAATCATAAAAAGTACTGAAAAAATGAGCATCCTAGTGAAAACCTAGCAATAGGTGCTTTGATGTCTCACCAAAAAAATCAAAAACTTCAAAAAATCAAAAAAAAAAATTGAAAAAGTGCCTTGGTGAAAACCTGGAAACAGGCTCCTTGGTAGCAAAAATACAAAAAAATTATAAAAAGAACTGAAAAAATTGCAAAAAAATCTATCAAGTGGTGAAAACCTGGAAACAGGCACTGCTTGAGACCCTCTACACCTATTTCTATCAGTCTTGCATGGCGCTCCTTCGCTCCACTTCTCTCTTTGCCTCTCTTAGCCTGGAATTGACTCTTGTCTTAGTCTAAGGGGCATCCATTGTTTTCAACTTATCTTGGGTCTCTTTGTGCATCTGGGTTTCTTAGGCACCTTGTAAATAGTGTTTTTCAACACCACCTCAACTATTTTTTCAACACTACCCTAGCATCAAGTGTTTCTTAACACTTATCAGATATCCTTCCTGCCATCTTGGATGATGCAATATTTCTCACTGGCAGATGTGATACTCAAAGTTTGACTCTATGACCTACACACACGCACTTGACTCGCTAAGATTTGTTTGACTTTATTTCTTTGTGTGCTGTCTATGATGATTTCTTTGCTAAGTGGTCTCTCCCTGAGAAGTTTTCGATGATGTATAGCTAGAAGACTGAGGGTATGAGAACATGTTTTATTTCTTTATCTGCTTGTGGGTATATTTTGTTGGTCCTCACTATCATGAGCATTTATGCTGATCTTACTTGACACTATGGACCTACAAGGTATTATCCTTGACTATTTTGCAAGTGCATGCTTATAGTCATCTTGACTTTCTTGTGTCTCGATGCAAGCATAATCTTGCTATATCAAACTTAGGTAATCTCACTGCACTAGTCATCTTGACCTGCATGTCTTTGATGCTTAGGTGGGATTCCCAAATTTCTATCTGATATAGATCATATTCAGATCCACATAGTTATGCTAGTGTGTATTGTATGATCTTGCAACGCTACCAATAATGCTCAATGATGAATATTAGATGTCTATTGGCTTTGTGACCTTGCAAGTAAACCACTTTTCATGTAGCTTGCATTCTTAAGTTCATGTTAGTTAGTTTTGCATCTTGCATATGGAGAGAGCTCTCCTTTATCTTTCGTGGACTTATTAATCAACTGTGCTCACCTTTTTCTTCTTCCTGATCATGTCTTTCACTTCTTGTCTTTCATATCACATCATTTTCCTTTCATTTCGAGATCCAAACCGAAATCCGAGTTCACCTTGATCACCCAACTCATCTTTTTCCTTCTTCCATGCAGTTGGTTAACCTTTTGAGGCCTGATCCTTCGATCTTTGCTGGGGCATTCTTCACCTCTTCATCCCCATCTCTCTCAACTTCCAGTCTTTCATTCACTTTCATATCCCAAGTTCAAATGCCCCTCCGTGGTGTTTACGAGTTGTGGGACCGATAGGTTTGTGCCTCGTGTCTCATGTGTGGGGCATACCCTCACTGCTTGATGGTTATTCTATTCTCTTTCTTCGATTATGATTTCTAGTGATTTGATCATGTCTCTCTTGCTTCTGCATTCCCTCTACTTGATTTTGCTTTTGATCCCAAGGGGGTAGACACATCATATCTTATTGGTTATCTCTTTCCTAAGTGTTCAGTACTGTCACTACCAGGCTGACCATGCAGGATTTGCTATCTCTCTGCACTTCATTCTTTGGAGTCAAATCGCTATCTGCTTGCCTTGTTGGCTATCTCTTGCCTTCTTGGCTGATCTATTCTTTGATGTAATGTGTTCCCAAATCGATCACACATTAGTCAAAGAGGGGCAAATGTATACACCTAAAAATGGTCATCTAGACTATTAGTCCCTTTTGCTAAAATCATCAATTGCTTGTTCTTGATCAAATCCTAGTCCTATCATTTATTTGATTATTTTCTATGGGCTAACCATCTTATCCTAAGTCTTTATTTATTAAAAGGAATATTTCCTCCCCTTTTATTAAATAAAAAGCCTCACTTTTCTTCTTATCCTAAGTTGCACAAATAAAGCATTTAATTCTTATTTATAAAGAAAAATAAAATAAAAAATAAAAGAAAAGCACTTTTGTCTCACATGGACATAAAGTAAATGCTCAACATAAAGTAAATGCTTCTAATTTTCCTATTGGAGGATATTTGTGCACAAGGATCAAGCTTCTTTTTTTCTCCACCATTGATTAAATCTTTTGCCTCTTAATCTCCATGGTCCATTGATTTTTCACCTCCTATAAAAGAAGAGCTCTCTTCCTCACTTGCACACACAAATTTTTATGCTATTGTTATGCTACAGGTTTTCTAGGTCATCTTGGAGCTTTTGGAGATATTCTTGCATCTAGGGTTTGAAGATTTGGAGCATTGTTGGCATTCATCTTGGATCTTCATCAACACTCTATCTTCTTGTCTTCATTCTTGCATCATCATGGCTTTCTTGCTTCATAGTTAGATTTCATTTTCATGCATAGTATTTGCATTTTCATAGCTTCATTCTTAGCTTAGATTTCCTTTTATGCAATAGATTAACTTGCATTGTCATATAGATTTGCTTTGCATTGCATACATTTGGCTTCATTGGAGATATTGGCATTCTTGCCCTTGTCTTCCTTGAATCTCCCATTGCATGGTTTACTAGCAAGGTTATAGGCTTAATAGCTCTAGCTGAGAGCATTCTTAAAAACCCTTGCACTCTATGCCTAGGGAGCTATGGATCAATTTGTGAGGGCTCATTCTTGAGTTTTCTTGCATGTAAGGATTCATAGAAGTGTGACAACATTTTAGCACACACTGAGTGGAATTTCATCACAGGAAGGCCAAAATATTTGATGCCATAGGTGAATTGATTGGAAGTGGAGAACAAACAAGAGGTAATTTGTTCTATCTAGACCTATCTGAAGAAACATGTATGATTGCACAACTTGATGATATTTGGTTATGGCATAAGCAACTATGTCATGTTAACTTTGATAATCTAGTAGAAATTAGCAAGAAAAAGAAAGTGAGAGGTCTACCTAGATTGAAGAAACCTAAGAATGTAATGTGCAAAGAATGTCAGTTGGGTAAGATGACTAAGTCTAGTTTCAAGAGCAAAACCTTTACTTTTGAGAACATATTAGATTTGGTTCATACTGACCTTTGTGACCGATGGTCATACAAATATATTGTGGTGCTAGATATTTTATCATGTTTGTTGATGATTATACCAAAATGATGCATGTAATGTTCTTAAAGGAAAAATATGATGCTTTTCAATTCTTTAAGTGGTATGTGGCCAAGGTTGAAAAAGAGACAGGTAAAAACCTGAAGTGTCTGAGATCTGACTGAGGTGGAGAATTTACATCAAATGAGTTTAATCTGATTTGCAATTATAGAGGGATCAAAAGATAGATGTCTACACCTAGAACTCCTCCATAGAATAGTATAGCAAAGAGAAGGAACATATCTATCTTGGACTATGCACAGACATTAATGATTGAAAAGAATGTTGTACAGAAGTATTGGAAAGAAGTTGTAAGTACAACTATTTATACTCTTAGCCAAGTACAGATCAAAAAAGGTACAAATCTGACACCTTATGAATTATGGCATGGGTATGCATCGAATGTAAAGTATTTTAGAAATTTTGGAAGTAAGTGCTACATATTAAAGGATAGTAGGAATGGAAAATTTGATGCTAAAAGTGATGAAGGTATATTCCTAGGCTATTCCATAAAAAGTAAAGCTTATAAATGTTTGAATTCTAACACTAACAAAATTGTGGAAAGTGTGAATGTCAAAGTTGATGAGTATGCAGAGACAAATGAAGCTGACAGTAACAGAGTACCAGAAGATTACAGATCTTTTTTGTATATAGAGGAAGAAGAGGCAAGTGACAGACCTACACCTAGTGCTGAGTCTCAGGTAAGCAATTTCGAGCATCAGGATAATAATTTTGAGAGAAAAGAAGAATGTGTCGAGCGACAGGAAGAAGCTGTCGAGTATCAGGAAGAGGTTGCTGAGCATTCAAAGGCTGAATCTGACAATCTTGTTGGTGAACCTGATGAGCCAAATGAAAGAAGAGCAAAACCTATTCTTGCATAATATGTAAGTAGACATCACAAGCCTGAAGTGATTATTGGAGATAAAGATACTGGAATTCAGACCAGAAGCAAGGCAAAAGATCCAACATGTTTACTATGTGAATATGAGCCTAAGACAACAAAGGAAGCATTAGAAAATGAAGACTGGATAGAAGCAATGAATGAAGAGATTGACTAGATAGAGAAGAATGATACCTGGACTCTGGTGCTAAGACCAGAAGATAAGAATGTCATTGGGACAAAGTGGGTATTTCGTAATAAGCTGAATGAACATGGTCAAATCACAAGAAACAAGGCTAGGCTGGTATGCAAAGGCTACACACAAGAAGAAGGAATAGATTATGGAGAAACATTTTCCCCTGTAGCAAGATTGGAAGGAGTTAGAACTCTGCTTGCATATGCTGCCTATAAAAGTTTTAAGGTATACCAAATGGATGTCAAGTCTTCATTTTTAAATGGTATATTGGAAGAAGAAGTATATATTGAATAGCCAAAAGGATTTGTTGATCCAAACAAGAGACACATGGTTTGCAAACTGAATAAAGCACTGTATGGACTAAAGCAAGCTCCCAGAGCATGATATGAGAGATTGCACAACTACCTAATATGGATTGGATTCTCAAGGAAAAATGACACAAGCAATCTGTACATGAAAGATGAAGAAGGTAAAGGAATCATGTTAGCCAAGATCTTTGTAGATGATATTATATTTGGTGGACAAGATGCCTTGTGTAAGAAATTTTCAAATGAAATGGAAACTGAATTTGAGATTAGCATGTTTGGGGAGATCAAATTTTTTGTTGGTTTGCAAGTATATCAGATGGAGAAAGGAATTTTCATCACCTAGTCTAAATATGTTCATGAGATATTGAAAACCTTTAGTATGGAAGACTCAAGGTCAGTAAGTACTCCCATGGCTACTGGACAAAAGTTGTCTAAGAATGATGATGTTGTAGAAATTAACCATACTTTGTATAGATCTATGATTAGAAAGCTATAGTATGTTGTACATAGTAGACCAGATATTGCATTAGTTGTTGGGATTGTGGCAAGATTTTCTGCCAATCCTAAGGAAACTCACATGATGGCGGTTAAAAGAATCATGAGATATTTGAAGCTGGGAACTGCTGACTATGGATTGTACTACAAGAAGCATGACAAATTTGAACTAAGAGTGTATACAGATGCTGATTGGGTAGGAAATGTAGATGATAGAAAGAGTACTAGTGGTGGAGCTTTCTTTCTTGGACAAAGATTAGTTTCTTGGACAAGAAAGAAACAAAATTGTATTTCCCAATCTACTGTTGAAGCTAAGTATGTGGTTGCAGCTGTCAATTGTTCAAATTTGATATGGATAAAGCAATTGTTGGTACGTATGAAAGAAGAAATCATTGAACTAGTTGTTGTCTTCTATGATAACACGAGTGCTATCAACATCTCTAAAAACCCAGTGATGCACACAAAGACCAAACGTATTTCCATCAAGTATCATTACTTGAGAGAATTGGTACAAGATAGAGAGGTCTTCATGGAATATGTAAATACCAAGGAACAATTAGCAGATATTTTCACTAAAGTTTTACCTAAAGAAGCCCATGAATAGCTGAGAGGTCAATTAGGGGTCCTTCCCCTAACCGAGGCTGCCTAGTCAAGCTAGGAGCACTGCATCAAGTGTGCTGCAAAGAACATCTAACATATTGATGCAAAGAAAGGTCACACTTTAGGAGTAGCCTAGAGTTGTGAAGAGCACAGAAAAGTCAGAATCAGTCATAAGCAAGATGATAGAGGGAGAAATATTCTACTGAACTGAAAGGATGATACCTACATCTACAGGATGTATGTTTTTTTGTTGCTACTTTGGCATTTTTGTCAAAGAGGGAGATGATGACAGATGAATACACAGAATGAGAAGATCAAGATAGTGAGAGAACTATAGTGGACGGTCAGGCATGGCTAATTGATTCTATATCAAAATGAAGCTAAGGATATTATAAATTTCTCTAATGGACAGATAAGTTTTTGGATTGGTTGGTAATTCATGTGCTATTCATATGGTGTTGCCATCAATGCTAAAGAGGGAGATTGTTGGAAACTGCAATTGAAGCAATTGTTGTATTGTCATTGATGTCAAACCTTAACTAGTAAGACTATTGTCATTTAAGAAAGTACTATATCTATTTGAGTGTTGTTAAGGGGATATGCAAGGTTTGTAACAATAGCACCTAAGGAAAGGTTGAGTTATCTTGATACTTCAATGAGTACTTGATTATGTGGCACAATGATAAGATAATGTATTGTTTATCTAAGTAAGAATGAATACTATACGGGTAGGCTTAACCAAGCAAAAGTGAAGAAATCTAATTTAAGCTGAGTGTTGTTTGTGTCGATCGAGCTAGTGAGTGTCAAGTAAAATCAGTGTTGACTGAACACCAGTTAATTGCCGAGGAAGACAGTGTTAGCCAAGGAAACAGTTTATGTGGTGACCGAGCTTTCCAGAGAAGATCGAGAAGTTGGACACGGTATTGACCGAGCATCAGTATTTTGCATTTGATGAAGAATTCAAATTTCCAGCCGACATCATGGAATTCTTGGATTATGTAAAATGTGTTGACTTTATTTATTGATTGTATGAAAGCATTTAATGCACTATAAAACATTTTATTATAAATCTTTAAGAAGATTCAAGATATTTCAAAAGGATAGCCAAAGAACATAATGTAGGATAGATTCAATGAATCTGACCTAACCCTAAGATCTACACAGGAGATTAAGTAGCAAAAGATGTATTGACCTAACAAAGGTAGTATTAAGGAAACCTAAGCAAGAGGTTGAATGTAGAGAAAAAAAAGTGGATGCTGGAAGTATTGTTGATGTTATTGACTGTCTAAGCAGAAAACGCTGAAGGAGAAGTGTTGTGATCACTTGAAGGGTTCCAAGCAGATCAGTGATGGAGATGGAAAAGATTCATAGTCATTAAGCTAGCATATGTGCATGGAATTGGATCTGATATTTGCAAAGTGATTTGTATGTTTCTCAGATCAATATTACTGCTACTTTCTAACCATTGTAACAGTCAAAATCCTTTTAATAGAGATTGACCTAATAGTCATAGGTATAAATCCTTTGAACAAGGTTGCATTCTAATGGAGTGTATGTAAGTCCTATAACAAGGCGCACTTTTAACATAGTGGTTTAAATCCTTTAACCGGGTCACACCTGACAGTGTGTTTGTAACCTTTGACAGGGTTGGCTTTTCACCGAGCTCACTTTAGAAGACTGAACATAATAGTAACATGTTACAAAGTGGTTTTTCCCAAATTGGGTTTCCACTATAAATCTTGGTGTTTATACTTATGTGAATGTTTTGGTTTGAACATTTCTATGTTTTAAAAGTTAGATGCTATTGGATAAGTGGACTGCACTGTTATATGTTTCTGTTATGCAATCAATAATGACCGAGTAGGTGTTGGTTATTAGATTTTGTTGAAGAGTTTAAAGTTTGTTTTATACATCTGGACCTAAGAACAACTGATTCACCCCCCCTTTGTTGTTCTAAATCATATTAACAACAAGAGTATTAAGATGGGGATGAATTAGTACCCTATTTAAAACTTTATTCTTTTTAAACCTTTCTAGTCATTAGTGATAAAATAAAGAGCAAAAAACTCAACTCAAATGCACATGAGAACATTATATTTACATGGAAAACCCAACAAGAGAAAAACCACAATGAGAAATATTCTTGGAGCCATTGTTCAAATATAGCCTCATAAATAAAATAACTTAATACAATAGACTTTATGGGTTAAAACCCAAAGGAAGTTATGAATCTATAAAGATTACTTTTATAACAACAACCAAATAATTTCATTTCTTCCTAGAAGATGTAACACTTACAAAGTAGAGGCTACAACCTCAAAACAAGAAATGGTGATCAATAATTATAGTAATACCTTAGTATAATCATGTCAATTGTATTAGCCTCATTTTCTTTGGCACTTTTTCTTGCATCTATGAATGTTGTTGCATTTGGATCACTTCCTCTAGCATGATGATTTTTTGTACTTTCACACTTCACTTCCATTTGCAATTGGTTTTGGTCTTTAATATATATCCTCTAACTGCCTTCGAAATTTCAATTGAGTCAGCTTCAAAGTAATGTGTAGATGAAACATGTAGCACCATATTAGTTGACCACAAAATACATATACCAAGAGAGATAAAATGGTGTGGTCTAAAAGAAATTTTAATTGGTCCCAAAAATATCTCAATACATCCTCCAATGTAGCACAAATACACATAAACATGACACATATGAAATAACAAATCTAGTCATCTCATTAACCATTAGTCAGCCAAAGTAACAACACTAAACAACCATAGCATTGCTCACCATTTCTTATAATACATTTTTGGTGAACCTAAACCTTTCATGCATTTCATGTCTTTTTATTGGTTAGTTAGATCTTGCATACATCTATAGTGATTAGATTTTCTTTTTCACATCTTGCATTTTATGCTTTCATTCTCTTGCATATTTAGATTTACTCTTTCTTGCATTATAAAAGAGAAAATTTACCAAAAAAATTATTGTCTTTTACTTTCTTGCATGTCATTTATATTTAAATAATGCAGTCAAGCTCAGTGGATCCAATTAAGGACTGACCAACCTTGCAGCCAAACCAATATGTAGTAGAAATACACAGTAACAACAATAGATCTGTCATGAAATAGAAGTCTATATTCATCAAAACACCAATTACATCCAATGTGTCGGGCTATAAGGCCTTCCTAGTTACAGCCAATTACAATGCAAACAACAGTCTACAAGATCTCACAGGAGCTAAATATTTTCCCCAACATCAACATCCAGCTAGTCCAAGTCTGCAACAGGCAACACACTGGTAGGCACCCAGGAAAGATCTAAACTTGTACTCAAACTTCCAAGCAACCTTCCTGCTCCTAAGTTCACAGACTACTAACCTTCCTTCCAATCTCATCTCACCTCGTCTCTTGATACCTAAGAAACTACCTAAGAATCCTATAAATACTTATTCCCAGCCACAAGTCAGCTAATGAAACAATAAATCTTTACAAACAAATATTAAATGCTAAAATATCAGTTGGCTCTCACATAGCCTTACAAAATAAATAAACTCTCAAAGATGCCCCCAACGGTCATTAGATCTACATAGAAGAATCAAACACGCCAGATCTAGGTGCCCACACATCTAATGGTCAATCTATGACATGAGGAGTGTGACCCAAATTAAATGCACCAGTCGGCCAAACCGATCTATCCAACCAATCCAGTCGGTAAGCAAGAACACCGAGCAAAAGAAGAGGTAATTGAGCACTAGTTGACTGACCATGCCAAGCATGACTAAGAAACATAGTTATCATTGAGTGCTAGTGTACTGACGCCTTTAGTTACCAAGCGTTCTTTAGAGATCGAGCACCCTGGTAACCATATAAATTGAGCAACCAGTCTCCCAAACCGAGCAAGAACATTCCAAACCAAGACCAAAACTAATAATCTACCTTCAAAGACAAACATATTTTTTGTTGATACAGGATTTCCAAGAATCCTAGGATGCTCCTACATCAGACACCCCAAGTAAGAAAGATTTTCTCATAAGGAAATTAGGAATGCCTCACGAGAATCAGAACAGGTATGTTGAATCTATTCTTCACCCATATCTCTTGTCCTTCATCCCAAGTAGTCTTCACTTCATTCAATGTCTCATGCAGAAAGTCCTTCTATCTTTCACTTCATTTATCCCTTCGGTTAGCAATAGATAGCAACCGACTCTGACCACTACCGACCACCTCAGTGCCTTGGTAAGGTTCATCCTCTCCAGACTCCTCAATCAACTTAGTATCATCTACATCTCTTTGTGTCATAAATGTCACCATCTATTGAACCATCTCTACCAGAAAAACCATCTACTTCTTAATCTCAACAAACTCTTTAGAGATATCATTCTCCTTCTCCTTCAAACTAGACTTAACAGGAATAGGTTCATCAACCTTCTGCTCCTAAGGTTTTCCATAAGGACAACACCTAATAACTCCACATCCTTTAGCCCCTATCTCTTGTACAGGTATCAGCTTATGCCGAGCTCTTTCATGCCTAACCACATAGGTATTAGCATGACCAACAAACAAAACATTTATGTCAAACTGTTAGGGTCTACCGAGCAACAGATGACAAGCATCCATAGGCAATAAATCACACAATATCTCATCATGGTAAGATCCAATCTGAAACTTAAACAAGCATTGTTCTGCAACTCTAACCTTAGAAACATCTTGTATCCAACTAATATGATAAGGATTAGGATGCTTCCTTCTTTCCAAATTCAACTTACTAACCATTTCATTTGAAACAAAGTTTTTAGAGCTGCCACCATCAACTATGACATTACATACCTTATTCTTGCACTTACGTTTGGTTCTAAACAAATTCCTTCTTTTCATCGGTTCAGGAACACATGCAGCTAATCTCCTAGTCACAAGACATTCACCTTTCTTAGGAACATTCTCAATGTCTTCTTCAGCAACTAATGCAACTCTTTTCTTAGGACATTGCCAACTTCTATGACCAGCTTCACCACAGTTATAACAAGTACCGGTGAACTAATTCTTCCACTTTCCTCTCTATCCAGCATTCTTAGTAACTTGACCACTGCTAGATCCCACATCAGACTTAGGATTCTCTGTCACACTACTCTTAGAAACTATCTCACCAGTTTTACCACCTCAATTCCTACTGTTCTATTTTCCTTCATACTTCCTATTCAGCTTCTCTTCAATTTTTAATGCCATCTGATAAGCATCACTAATTGTTGCCATTCACACAATAAGTAACTCTTCTTGAATACCAGGTCTCAAACCATAGACATATATAGCAACCTTCTCTTTATCGGCTTCAAAATGACCAGTTCTAATCAAGATTCTATAAAACTCCTCAGTATACTCTTGTACTGATTTGTTAGTCTGCTTCAAAGCTTGCATCTTCTTAAACATGTCCAATTCATAATCCACTAGAATGAATTGCTTCTTCAACTTGTCAACCATTCGGTTCCACTTAGTGATCTTTTCTTTTCCTCTTCTACCTCTTTCCAACTGAACTTCTCTCCACCAGATATTTGCATGACCCTTCAACTTAGTCTTTGCAAATATAACCCTATCATGATCTTCTATTTCTTCATAATCAAAGTATTCATCAATATCATTGATCCAATCAATCAATTCTTCTGGCCTGAGGCTTCCAACAAATGCAGAAACTTCAATCCTAGGTCTCTTCCCAATCTTAGACATAGCTTTCAAAATTTGATTCTCCTCAGAATCTCTAGCTTCTTCTACAGCTTCTTCAAAATGATCTTCCTTAGATTCATCATCATTATCCTCTTTCAAGTTAGGCTTCTTCTTTCTCAATTCTTCTTGTAGGTCTTGCACTTGTTCTGCAAAGCCCTAAAATCATCAATACTGAATTCTCTAGTAGCTTCCTCTTCTTTAGAGATCTCACGATTTCTCCTCGGAGGCATCTTCAAATCAAGATCTAGATATGCAAGATCCACTCAGCTCCAATAGGAACAGACTTTGCTCAAATAGGAACAAAATTCACTCTGATACCATTTAATGCAATCAAGCTCAATGGATCCAATTAAGGACTGACTGACCTTGTAGCCAAACCAATATGCAGCGGAAATACATAGTAACAACAATAGATCTGTCATGAAATAGAAGTCTATACTCATGAAAACACTGATTACATGCAATTTTCTAGGCTATAAGGCCTTCCTGATTATAGCCAATTACAATGCAAGCAATAGTCTACAAGATCTCGTAGGATCTAAATCTTTTCCCCAACATCAGCATCCAACTAGTCCAGGTCTGCAATAGGCAGCACACTGGTAGGCACCCAAGAAAGATCTAAACTTGTACTCAAACTTCCAAGAAACCTTCCTACTCCTAAGCTCATAGGCTACTAACCTTCCTTCCAATCTCATCTCATCTCATCTCTTGATACCTAAGAAACTACCTAAGCATCCTATAAATACTGATTCCCAGCCACAATTCGACTGATGAAATAATAAATCTTTACAAACAAATATTAAATGCTAAAACATCAGTCGGCTCTCACATAGCCTTACAAAATAAATAAACTCTCAAAGATGGCCCCAATGGTCATCAGATCCACATAGAAGAATGCAACATGCCAGATCTAGGTCCCCACACATCCAACTGTCAATCCATGACACGAGGAGTGTGACCCAAATTAAATGCACCAATCGGCAAAGTTGATCTATCCAACCAATATAGTCGGTAAGCAAGAACACTGAGCAACAGAAGAGATAACCGAGCACCAGTCAACTGACCACACCAAGCATGATCAATAAACATAGTTATCATCGAGCACCAGTGTACCAATGCCTTCAGTTACCAAGCATTCTTCAGAGATCGAGCACCCCGATAACCATATAAATCAAGAAACCAGTCTCCCAAATCGAGCAAGAACTCTCCAAACCAAGACCAAAACTAACAATCTACCTTCAAAGACAAACATATTTTTGGTTGATATAGGATTGCCAAGAATCCTAGGATGCTCCTGCATCAGACACCCCAGGTAAGAAAGATTTTCTCATAAGGAAATCAGGATTGCCTCACGGGAATCAGAACAGGTATGCTGAATTTGTTCTTCACCCATATCTCTTCTTGTCCTTCATCCCAAGTAGTCTTCACTTCATTCAATGTCTCATGTAGAAAGTCCTTTTGTCTTCCAATTTGTTTATCCCTTCAGTCGGCAATAGATAGCAACTGACTCTGACCACTACCGACCACCTCAGTGCCTTGGTAAGGTTCATCCTCTCCAGACTCCTCAATCAACTCAGTATCATCTACATCTCTCTATGTCATAAATGTCACCATCTGCTAAACCATCTCTGCCAGAAAAACCATCTGCTTCTTAATCTCAACAAACTCTTTAGAGATATCATTCTTCTTCTCCTTCAAACTAGACTTAACAGGAATAGGTTCATCAACCTTATGCTGCTGAGGTTTTCCATAAGGAAAACACCTGATAAATCCACATCATTTAGCCCCTGTCTCCTGTAAAGGTATCAACTTATGTCTAGCTCCTTCATGCCTAACCACATAGGTATTAGCATGACCAATAAACAAAACATTTATGTCAAACTGCCAGGGTCTACTGAGCAACAGATGACAAACATCCATAGGCAATACATCACACAAAATCTCATCATGGTAAGATCCAATCTAAAACTTAACCAAGCATTTTTCTTCAACTCTAACCTTAGAAACATCTTATATCCAACTAATCTGATAAGGATTAGGATGCTTCCTTCTTTCCAAATTCAACTTACTAACCATTTCATTTGAAATAAAGTTTTCAGAGCTGCCACCATCAACTATGACATTACACACCTTATTCTTGCACTTACACCTAGTTCTAAACAAATTCCTTCTTTGCACCGGTTCAGGAACACATGCAGCTAATCTCCTAGTCACAAGACATTCACCTTTCTCAGGAACATTCTCAATGTCTTCTTCAGCAACTAATGCAACTCATTTCTTAGGACACTGCCAACTTCTATAACCAGCTTCACCACAGTTATAACAAGTGTTGGTGAACTCATTCTTCCACTTTCCTCTCTGTCCAGCATTCTTAGTAACTTGACCACTGCTAGATCCCACATCAGGGTTAGGATTCTCTGTCACACTACTCTTAGCAACTGTCTCACCAGTTTTACCACCTTGGTTCCTACTATTTTGTTTTCCTTCATACTTCCTATTCAGCTTCTCTTCAATATTTAATGCCATTTGATAAGCATCACTAATTGTTTCCATCCGTAGAGTAAGTAACTCTTCTTGAATACTAGGTCTCAAACCATAGACATATATAGCAACCTTCTCTTTATCAGCTTCAAAATGACCAGTCCTAATCAAGATTCTATAAAACTCTTCGGTATACTCTTGTACTGATTTGTTAGTCTACTTCAAGGCTTGCATCTTCTTAAACATATCCAATTCATAATCCACCAGAATGAATTGCTTCTTCAACTTTTCAACCATTCGGTTCCACTTAGTGATCTTTTCTTTTCCACTTCTACCTCTTTCCAACTGAACTTCTCTCCACCAAATACCAGATATTTTCATGACCCTTCAACTTAGTCTTTGCAAATATAACCCTATCGGGATCTTCTATTTCTTCATACTCAAAGTATTCATCAATCTCATTGATCCAATTAATCAATTCTTCTGGCCTAAGGCTTCCAACAAATGTAGAAACTTCAATCGTAGGTCTCTTCCCAATCTTAGACATAGCTTTTAGAATTTGATTCTCCTCAAAATCTCTAGCTTCTTCTACAACTTCTTCAAAATAATCTTCCTCAGATTCATCATCACTATCCTCTTTCAAGGTAGGCTTCTTCTTTCTCAATTCTTCTTGTAGGTCTTGCACTTTTTTCTGCAAAGCCCTAAAATCATCAATACTGAATTCTCCAGTAGCTTCCTCTTCTTCAAAGATCTCATGATTTATCCTCGGAGGCATCTTCAAATCAAGATCTAGATACACAAGATCCACTTGGCTCCAACAGGAATAGACTTTTCTCAAACAGGAACAAACTTCACTCTGATACCACTTAATGCAATCAAGCTTGGTGGATCCAATTAAGGACTGACTGACCTTGCAACCAAACTAATATGCAGTGGAAATACACAGTAACAACAACAGATCTATCATGAAACAAAAGTCTATATTCATGAAAACACTAATTACATGCAATGTGCCAGGCTGTAAGGCCTTCCCAGTTACAGCTAATTACAATGCAAGCAACAGTCTGCAAGATCTCACAGGATCTAAATCTTTTCCCCAACATTAGTATCCAGCTAGTCTAGGTCTGCAATAGGCAGCACACTGGTAGGCACCCAGGAAAGATCTAAACTTGTACTCAAACTTCTAAGCAACCTTCTTGCTCCTAAGCTCACAGGCTACTAACCTTCCTTCGAATCTCATCTCATCTCCTGATACCTAAGAAACTACCTAAGCATCCTATAAATATAGATTCCCAGCCACAAGTCAGCTGATGAAACAATAAATCTTTACAAACAAATATTAAATGCTAAAACATCACTTGGCTCTCACATAGCCTTACAAAATAAATAAACTCTCAAAGATGGCCCCAATAGTCATCAGATATGCATAGAAGAATGCAACACACCAAATCTAGTTCCCCACACGTCCAACGGTCAATCCATGACATGAGGAGCGCAACCCAAATTAAATGCACTAGTCGGCAAAGCCGATCTATCCAACCAATCCAGTCAATAAGCAAGAACATCGAGAAACATAAGAGATAACCAAGCACTAGTCAACTGACCACGCCAAGCATGACCGAGCAATGTAGTTATTATTGAGTGCCAATGTACCAATACCTTTAGTTACTGAGCATTCTTCAGAGACCAAGAACCCTGGTAACCATATAAACTGAGCAACCAGTCTCCCAAACCGAGCAAGAACTCTCCAAACCAAGACCAAAACTAACAATCTACCTTCAAAGACAAACATATTTTTGGTTGATACAGGATTGCCAAGAATCCTAGGATGATCTTGCATCATTAACAAAAATATTAAACAATTGCATTTCATTTTTCATTTAGTTTACTTTCAAGATGTATGACTTCTTTCATGAGTATTTTGATGATTCCTTCATTAGGCATGATCTTAAGAACCCTCATGAGGTTTCCAATAGTGAAGATTTGATTATGACAAATGAGATCTCTCATGATCCCATCTCTACTACATATTCATCTACATCTCTTCAACCAAACTTTTATCAAAAATTACTTTCTTGGCTCCCTTTGAGTGATTTTTTCTGTAACATTGAAACACCTAAAGTTGTATATGTCAAACCATTGATCAATATCAAAGGATTTCCTTCTAATCAAACCCTTAAGAAACCTCTCATCATTGTTAAAGGATATCCTCAAACACCTAACAAGCCTATTATAACTATCATACACAATAGAAGCCTCAACCTACTAATCTGGTTCTTCCAACATCTTTAACACCTTCCCAACTAGTGCTTCCTCCAACACCTCGCTTGTCTCCCAATTTTGGAAAGGAGTATGATTTAGTAGAACAATTACATGCTACTCCTACTAAGATCTCTTTATGGGAACTTCTTCAAACTTCTCCTACATATCATGAGGCCTTGAAAAAAATCCTTGACCACCCTTCCAACTCTACCACCTAATCAAGACAATATTAATTATTTCTTGGAGTGTATGCATACTGCACCTATCTCTCATCAAATTGTCTTCACTCAATATGATTTTCCCTCAAAAGAAGTTAAAGATCAGTATGATTCTCTTATGGTTTCCATCCTTATGAATGAAAATCTTATTTGAAGGACCTTAATTTCCAATGAGTCTAGATTGGATGTTTTTAGCATGGATATGTTAAAAAGAAATCAAAGTTGACATGTCAACTATTAAACTAGATAATATTCCTATTCGTGGCTTTCACAACATTGCAAAAAAGACATTGGATATCATAACTTACCTATTAAGGTTCGTCCAGTTATTTTAGATACTCATATTAATTTGATACCTAGACCCCTTAATTATACCCTTCTTTTGGGAAGACCTTGGTTACATAACATGCATGCTATCCCTTCAACCCTCCATCGCAAAGTTAAGTTTATCTCAACAATGTGATGTACACTCTTCATGCGGATGATAGACCGAATAGTTATCTGAACACATAATCCACTAAAACCCCTGAGCCTATTGAAGAAATACAAGAGCCTAATTCTAAAAATAATACTCAATCTTTGGAAGAGAATTCTTTTACTTCTCTTTTAGAAGACGAATGGGGATCTTTTGATTTCAAACCAAAATTTATTGGAGGATATAAAGTTTCAAATCTTTTATTTATGAAACCTTAAATGAAAATTGATAAAGAATCTACCATAACTCCTCTTTCTAGTGACTTAAGTAATAACTTTTTTTCTGCTTCTACTAGAGAAACTATAAAAATGATTAATCCAGGGATTGTTATAACATAGTGACTTATGAAGCTCTATTAACTCTTTCAAATATGGCTTCTCATTACATTCTTGGTTATCACTTTCCTAAAAAGTATGGATTTAATGGAAAACCAGATCATGTGAGAAATTTGAACAAGGGATACAAGTGTCATTGGAGAACAAAGTGTGTGATATTCCTATGGATTAGGATTTAATCAGTATAAACAACTACAATTGGTTACCTTAACTGTCAACCATATTTCCAATGGACCTCTCAAGCTTGTGAACCCTTATCTCATTGATTTTGATCAAAAAAATTCACTTGATGCCTTTTGTACTAATGATGCTTTAGTTGAATTCATGGAGGAATATAATGATCTTCCTTATTTTCATCATAACATGATAATTCCTAATAGTTTAAATGTTGAATCATACTTTGGGAAAGAGACTAACTCTAAAAATCATTCCAATACACCTTTGCACATGGATATTTCCTCAAAAAGTAATCTTCTGATTATTGAGACCATCGATGTGTAAATGGATCCTAATGGCCCTAAAAAAGTCATAAAATTGGAAAATGTTTAGTTGACAAAGAATGTTCAGAGCTTACTTATCTTCTTCTTGAATTTCCTCATATCTTTTCTTGGACTTATTTTGACATGCCCAATATTGATCCTAAAATTGTCACCCGCAATATTGTTATTTCTCCTAATGCTAAACCAGTCAAACAAAAGATATGCAAGATGAATCCTAGTATTTATCTTCTTGTAAAAGTTGAATTAGAAAAACTTCTTGTTGCTAGATTCATAAATCCTATAGAATATTCTCCTTAGATCTCAAATATTGCAGTTATATCCAAAGGTGAAAATAAGATTAGGATGTGTATAGATTTTCATGACTTAAACAAAGCTTCTTTGAAGGATGATTTCCCTCTTCTAAACATCAATATGATAGTAGATTGTATAGGGGGACATGCCTTATTATCATTCATAGATGGATTTTTTTAATAGAATCAAATATTGATCTCTGCACAAAATCAATACAAAACCACCTTTATTCCTCCTTGGGGAACCTTTTGTTGGGTTGTTATGCCTTTTGGATTAAAAAATATGGGAGCTACATATCAACATGATATGATGCTAATCTTTCATGATTACATTCATAAGATTCTTGAAGATTATGTTGATGATATCCTCACTAAGTATATTACTTGTAAGGATCATGTACTTATTCTTAGAATTTTTTTTTAAAGAATGTGCAAATATAATGTGCACTTGAATCCTCAAAAATGTGCTTTTGGTATAGATAGTGGAAAACTTCCTAGATTTATAATCTCTAACCGAGGTATTGAGGTGGATAGTGAAAAAATTGACACTATTGTTAATATGCCACCTCCCCAAAATATTTCACAACTTCGCAGGTTACAAGAAAAAATACAAGCTATTCGTAGGTTTCTATCAAACCTAGCGGATTGTACAATTTCTTTAACTTCTTTGTTAAAGAAAGACACTAGTTTTTCTTGGAATGATGAATGTAAATAATCGTTTGAATAATTCAAAGAGTATCTTACTATCCTACTATCTTGCAACCTACTCAACCTAATCACCCATTATTCCTTTATACTTCAACTTATTTAAATGTCTTAAGTGTTTTCTTAGCTCAACATGACTATAATGGAAAAGAGTGACTAGTATATTAAATTATCTGTACCTTGGTGGATTATGAGACATGATACACTCTAATAGAAAAAAATGTCTTGCTTTAGTTTTTTCTTTTCAACTCTAACATTATCTTCTTAATGCTGAAATCAATGGTATTGTTAAATTTGATCCATTGAAACATCTTTTCTCAAAAATTGACCTATTAGGATGTCTTGCTAAATGGGTTATTCTCTTACGTGAATTTGACTTAAATTTTGTTTCTTGAAAATCAATTAAGGGAAAAGCTTTGATAGACCATCTTGTTGAGGCTCCTTCATCTATATCAACTCTTGATCCTATTACCTTTCCTGATGAATTCATCTTATGCTAATAACACTCGGGAATTATACTTTGATGCGTCTAGATGTAAAACTAGCTCTGGTACAAGAGTAATTCTTATACCACCCTCAAAGAAACCTATTCCTTTATCCTATTGTCTTAATTTATCTTTCACTAATTATAATCACCCTAAAATGGGCTATTAGAACCAAAGGCCCTATTTGCCCTAATTAAGGACCAGGTTCATAATTATGTTAGTTCGATTATCTGATTACTGGCACAATTCATCAAATTCACTGAAATATCTAATTAAGCATCAAATCATTATTAATTGATCAAGAATCTTATTAATTATCTTTAGCATGAATTAATTAAATTAATCCCACTTAAATACATGGATAAGGTAATTAAATAAAACCAATAAATAAAAGACTCTAAAAATACATGTCACCTCTTAAGGGACAACAAGGACAAATGCAACCAATTAAAATCAATCACATGGATCAAGGGAGAGTGAATATCAACCCTTCATCTTCGATCAATCTCAACCATTAGATTCATCATATTTTCTATAAAAGGAAGATTTTCAAAGCTCACTTGATATAGATTAATTGCATTCATACTTACATGTTGTAGATTTTAATTCATAGCTTAAATGACATTTTCAATTTGATAATTAATAATTGAATTCAATAACTTAGATTCAATTCTCATGTTAAGTATATTCTATGCATTCAAATCTCTCATTCTAGAATTGTAATGTCACTTATTATGATCTAATTCTGAGAGTAATTCATTGATCTTAATTAAACTCTTTCTAGTTAGAGAGCAATAGGATGCTCTTTTTAGTCTATATTCTTGTAATTGGAACTATTTTCTCATCATGGACTAACAATGTAATGTTCTATTGAACTGTTGTGTTGCATCTTGCAGGTACAATATTTACACACACACTAATAACATAGCATAATATGAAGCCCTTGTTGTCAGATTAAAAGTGGCCTTATCTCTTAAAATTAAGAAAATCAACATTTTCGGTGATTCATAATTGATTTGCAACAAATGAATGGTACTTATCAGACTAAGAATGATACGTTGACAAAATATCATGATTTAGCCTTCAATTTACTTGCTAAATTATTCTCTTCTTATTTCATTTCATGACTACCTCGCAAATATAATTGACATGTAGATATCATGGCAAGTGTCGCATCTCTTATTTATTTAGAGGACAATGATGACCATTATCAATTCACTATACATACCCTTGTTACCCCCACTATTTTCAACAATTCTAGTGTTGATGCTTGTTATTTTAGCTTAAATTTGGATGAATGGTATTCACATATCTTTCATTATTTAAGAGATGGTACTTTTGTTGAAGCAGCAACAAGGAATACTAGAATTCAAATCCGTAAACCTGCTACTAGATACATCATCCTTCCTGACATTCTCTACAAGCACTCATATGATGGCGTTTTACTTTGATGCCTAAATAAAAATAAGATTCTTGTTGCTTTACAAGAAGCCCATTAAGGATCTTGTGGGGGGAATTTTGGTGGAAATTCATTAGTTAACAAGCTCCTTCATATGGGATATTATTGACAAACTATGTAACAATATTCTTTTTCTTTTTCTTTTTCAAACAATGTCCTCTATGTCAGCATCATAATAATCTCATACATGATCTTGCACATGAACTCCAATCTTAAGTAGCTTCATGGCCTTTTAGCATATAGGATTTGATTCTTATTAGCAAGATATCACCTCCTTCTTCTCAAGGACATACTTACATTCTCATTGTTATTAACGTGAACCAAGGGATGGTGGATCCAATTAAGGATAGTCCAAACCTTGTAGCTTTATAACAACACGGCAGATAACTCAACACAACAATTGTTTCAACAAATTTTCATTAACATGCCCATTTGTAAGGCCTTTTGAGTTAGGGCCAATTACAATCAAAAGTAATTCTACAAGATCAACAAGATCCAATACAACTCTAGCTAGTTCAGCTCTAAAAACTATCAGCAACTGATGAAAACCCTAAGGTAGATCTAAACTTGAGCTCGCAAGCCTCCAAGAAATCTCCTTATTTCCAAGCCTCAACCACTAGCTCTGTTGTAAACAAACTATCAGAAATCAATCTGATTTGCAAGATCTCGCATGATCTTTTCCACAACTTCACCACTCAAATCTGCTATCAAAATCTCCTATCTGATCATCTGGATCTGCTTTAAGAACCTCCCAATCTAACTCCCAAAATAACTACCCAAACATTCCTTAAATACTAATCATCGGCCACAAGTCAGCTAGATGAAACCATTAACTCCTAAAAAATATTAAATGCAATACAATTTGGCTCTCAAATAGCCTTACAATAATTAAATACAATATGTTGACCTGTAACAATAGTTACCAACAATAAATGCACCAAGTCAGCCCAAAAAATACACAAAACTCCAGTCGGTAAACTAGAACTACCGAGCACCAGTGAAATGACTGAGCATGCCAAGCATTGTCGAGCACTAGTGTTGACCAAGCACCACAGGCACCGCTGAGTAATACTTTTATCAAGTGCCAAATATTACCGAGTTCTCTTAGCGACCGAGCTTTCTTCAATGATCGAGGTCGTCGATCAAGGCTGCAACCGAGTAACACTAGCCAAACAACACACCTCCATGTAGATCCACCGAGTATCCTAGAATGCCCCTACATCAGATGCCCCAAGTTCAAAAAGATGTTCATATGTGAGAACATCTTCTGGGATTCAGCACATAGACCCCAAACTGGTTCTTCACATACAAGTCCTCCACCTTTTCAGTTTGCACACTTTTCCATTCTAGCTTTCTATGTCTCTTCAAGTCTTCCTTGAGAACACACAGGTCTATCCTTCACACTAAGCAACCGCACCTTCAGGATCCACCAACTCAACTTGGCTACCAATACTTAGGCTTCTCCTATCAAGCATTGTATCCAGCAAAGGCATTAGGGAAAACTTCTTGTCATCCTTCTCAATAGTAAACACATTTCTAACGTAGTCATACATAGCTTTGCAATCATATTGCCAAGGTCTACTGACCAATATATCACAACTATTCATCTTCACAATATCACATAACACAAGATCCTTATACTGGCCAATCTGAACATCAATAAAGCATTGTTCTCTTACTTCTAGAGCATGAACATCTTGTAACCAGCCAATCATATAAGGACAAGGATGCTTCATTCTATTCAACCCAAGTTTCTGAACCATGTCCTCAGAAACAAGGTTATTAGTACTACCACTATCAACAATAACATCATAGAGTTTACCTCCAGACTTGCACCAAGTCCTAAACAAGTTACTCCTCTAACAAGGTTCCTCCTTTGTACCAAGCAATGTTCTTCGAAGCAGTAAGTTCTCAGATTCGGGTTCATTCTCATTCACCACAAAAGATTTTTGGTCACCAAGCTTCTTCTGTGTGCATTCAAAAGAATGGTTTCCTTCCTCTCCATAGTTATAGCAAGTATCCTTAAAGATAACTCTACCTATCTTCTTCTTTGGCTCCACAGGTTTCTATTCATCTTCTGCATTATTCAGTTTATCCTTCACCAAGTGATCAATCTTTTCCTTCCCTCAAGGATTACTATGTTGTTTCCTTTTCAACTTATCTTCTATCTTCAGAGCATATTGATAAGCATCTTCAACAGAATCAATCTAATAGCATACCAAGCTCATCTTGAATATTGAATCTCAAACCATTCATAGACTGAGCTACCTTTTCCTTACTAAGATCTCTGTGTCCAGACCAAATAGTAAGTTTGTAGAACTCCTCGGTATAATCTTCAATAGACAAATCCTTCTACTTTAGATTCTGCAACTTCTTAAACAAGTCAAGCTCATAGTCAAAAGGTATGAACTTAGCTTTCAGTTTTGTCACCATCAACCTCCACTGATTGATCTTCATTTCACCTTCATCTTCTCAATCTCTTTATAATTCTTTACACCAAAGAGCAGCATGTCTTTTCAACTTTTTATGTGTTAACCTCAGCCAAAGAGGATCTTCAATTTCTTCCAGATCAAAGAAATCTTCAAGTTCACCAATCCAATCAATCAAATTCTTGGGCTTCAATGTACCAAAGAAAGTAGAAACTTCCATTCGATAACTATTACTCAACCGAGCTCCAGATCTAGGCAACTGAGCATTTTTATCTTCATCAGATCTATCCCTCTGGTCATCACTACTAGATCTAGTAGGTTCAAATTTTTAAGTAGCTTCCTCATAACCATCTTCAATACCAACATTCTGAGGTACACCAACAATAGCTCTCATGATCTCAGTGACCATTTCATTCTTCATCAACTCCATCTCAGATCTGAAATTTGATTTCACCTTCTTTGTAATCCTAGATTCCATAGTATCACAGAGATCTACAATCACTCTAGGGTCCAATATTCTTAGAGGCATCCTTAAAGATAAGAGAAACCCTCTACAACAAACCCTACACCAACCACCTTGTGGCAACCTCCAAGTTGTATGCAATTCAGATCTCAACCTGCCACCTTGCACAAACAACTAGGGTGAGATCCACAAGTTCAATGCTCTAGATCTATAACTTAGATCATACGATCTCTTCACCAACAAGATCAGCTTCACAAGATCAGCCTTTTTAGGTCAACCTTCACTCCACAAGATCAACTCTGCTCTGATACCACCTGACGTAGACCAAGGGATGGTGGATCCAATTAAGGATAGTCCAAACCTTGCAACTTTAGAACAACACAATGGATAACTCAATACAACAAATTTTCATTATCATGCCTGGCTATAAGGCCTTTTGGGTTAGGGCCAATTACAATTAGAAGTAATTCTGCAAGATCAACAAGATCCAATACATTTCTAGCTAGTTCAGCTCTGAAAACTATCAACAACTGATGAAAACCCTAAGGGAGATCTAAAATTGAGCTTGCAAGCCTCCAAGAAATCTCCTTATTTCCAAGCCTCAACCATTATCTCTGCTACAAACAAACTATCAGAAATCAATTTGATCTGCAAGATCTCACAGGATCTTTTCCACAACTTCACCACTCAAATCTGCTATCAGAATCTCCTATCTGATCATCCAAATCTACTTTCAGAACCTCCCGATCTGACTCCCAAAATAACTACCCAAACATCCCTTATATACTAATCATCAGCCATAAGTCGAATAGATGAAACCATTAACTCCTCCTAAAAAATATTAAATGCAATACCCTAGAATTCCCCTAGAAAGTAGAAACTTCCAACCATTAACTCCTCCTAATGAGTACCCTAGAATGCCCCTGCATCAGTTATTGATTGCTTTACTAAATGGGTCAGAGATGTTCCTCTTCATTCTACTACACCTGATGTTATTTATGATTTCATTCTTCAAAATATTATTGCTACGTTTGGTATTCCCTCAATGATAATATCATACAATGGTACTACCATGGGGCCTTGCCCCATATTTCTTATCATTTTCCCACATTTTATAATTGTCTTATAGGTCCAGAATCGCATCTGGTGAACGCTCACGTACAAGAAGAACATTTGCATTTGGTTGACACAGGATTACATATTAGGTTTCCTTAATCACATCTCAGAAGAATCGCATATGGTAAATCATTAATCACATTTAGGGCTCTTAATCGCATTTGATAAATATTGAGTCACGTTTGGTAAATTGTCACGATTGGGTTAATTCTTTAATTACAACTGGTATTTAAAATTGAAAAATTTAATTTTCTAATGACTAATGGGTAAATCTGATGTGTTTGAGTGATTTAAATAACCTAATTAATGTTTGTAGGTCAATTTTTCCAATAGTAAAAGCTCAACAAAGACTACTAATAGATTGTATGCATGTTACCTTAGAAGTGGATTAAAACGTTGTGCTTCTTAAAACTTTCTTATGCATTAAATTTGGAAATTGGATTTAGCCTCAAATTGATCAGAGGATTATGCTCTTTCTTCCAAGTGGAGAAATTAGAAACTCAAAAATTAATTTGAGTGGTTACTAAATTCAAATTTCTTGGGAAAATAATTTGCTTGGTGTATTTGAGGAAAGAGAAGAGGTAGAGAAGTATGCTCTTCTCTCTTTGAGAGAATCTAAACCTTGGACTCTTGGATCTAATCTATTTTCCTTACTTTAATCTTTAGAGGGCATGTTGGTTGAGGGAAAAAGCTCCTAGGAATGACACAAGTGAGGACAGGTAGAAGCCAACCCTTCCACCTCACTATAATCAAGATGCTTCCTTGAGATGAAAATATCAAAAGACTTAATTGACAAAATTTCTTGAAATCTTGAACAAACTGCAAAAATCAGACAAACCCCATAGAATGTCACATATGGTACAAAGAGTCGCATGAAGAAAATAGGGTCGCATATGGTAATCACAATGTTGCATTTGGTCAATCCTAGGTCACATTTAGGAGAAATGTCATATATGGTAATCACAGTGCCGCATTTGGTCAATCTTGGGTCGCATTTAGGAGAAATGTTGCATGTAGTATATCTTTTATTGTATTTGATCTATCTTTTATCGTATTTGGTATGTCTTTTAAGATATTTGGTATTTGTATTAGAAGATTTGAATATTTGAATTTGTCAATGTTATAAAATAGATAAAATATTTATTAAGTATATTTTTTATTAGAAATAAATGAAGGATAAATAATTATTCTTTTTCATAGCTAAATATATTATTATGTATCTAGATATCATAATGTAAATTGTTTTTAATTTGAATATTTCAAGTCTTTTTCAAGATTCATATTAAGAATTTTAGTTTCTTATATATTGTTCCTTAAATAAAAGAAGCTAGAGTAATAATTTATAATGTGAAGAAAGTGTTGGCAAGTTGACTATACTAAAGTATATGACTATATTTAGTGTTATCATTATGGAAAAAAATTCATATGAAGTTTTCGAGTCAGCGCATAATGTAGAAGATCATAAATATGGCTAAGTATAGAAGACTAGATAGATAGGAGAGCACCAAGTGAATAGAGCATCAGCACACATGTGTATGATAGAGTTATGACATGTGCCCTTGAAGATAAGCTTCTAAGTATGTATTCATGCTAAGTCTAAGATTGCATGATGATATGATTCAATATGAGGAATTTACAGTCAGATGAAGTGGCACAGATAGTGAGCGACAGAATAGAACAGAGCATGGAGCCGACTATTTGTATTTTTGTTAGCGCTCATAATATTGGTTTGTAAAGGTTATGTGCCTATTGTATTTAGGTCATAGACACATTAATATTATTATATAAAAACATTCTTGATCCAATTCATTTGGAAGCGTTGTATGTAATTAGTTATAGGTCGACTTGATAAAGAGTTTTGTATGCACGTATAAATAAGACATGCGCCCTTGTAATTCAAAATTAATGAGATATAGAGATCAGACAAGCAGAGCAGAAGTATGCAAAGAGAAGATAGAATGAGGTAGAGCTTTACAAGAAGCTAAAGCATCAACGCACAAAAGGAACTGATTAGACAAGCAGTGTCAAAGCAACATTTCACCCTGCAGATATAGTGTGTATCTGATATCCAGAAGGTTGCAGCCTTCACCACTTGAGAAGTGAGATCTAGGATAGTGTGTCCCCACCCCTAACATAGTTAATTGTAAAAGACTCCTAACAGGTTTTGACCCTTGACCAGGTCACTATACTAAAGCATTGTAAAGAACAACTCCTAACAGGGTTGCAAGATCTTCTAACAGGGATCATAATACACTAGTGTAGTTCTTAGTGGGTGTTAATTCCCACCGAGGTTTTTACCTATTTGGGTTTCCCCATAATCATATTTGGTGTCATGTCTTATGAATTTTTATCTTGCTTGCATTCATGTTCATTTCAATAACTAAGCAATTAAGTTAAGTTTCAAAGTATCAGAAAAAGTAATAAAGTATAGAACATTGATTCACCCCCCCCCCCCTCAGTGTTCCCATTCCTAACAATTGGTATTAAAGATCTAGTCCTCTAAAGACAAGTTTAACCACTTGAGGAGATCATGGATAAGGGAGAAATGAAGCATCTAAAAAAGAATCTTGAAGCAGCACTTGAAGACCTTGACAGATCCAAAAAATAAATTGAAGAACTGAAAGAAAAGGTTAGTGATTCTCATGCAGTCATCAAAAAACTAAGAAAAGATTTGAAAGACTATTCCACTAGTGATTTGGGAAAAATGGTTAAAAAGATAAATGAGGAAAACACATCTCTAAAAGATCATATTGAAGAATTGGATGAAAAGCTATTGAACAATCAAGAAGCCTATGAAGAACAAGTCAAGGAGAACAAGTAGTTAGATGAAGAACTAAGGCAAGCAAGCAAACATGAAAATATTGGAGTTAGAAAACATCAAGAAACATATGGATTCTGAATTAACTGAGGCAAAGAACCATATTGACAAATTTCACACAAGAAAGGATCTTATAGAGTCACAATTGTATGCATAGAAAATTAAAGGAGACACTAGTGGTATTGGGTTCAATAAAGCACAAAATCAAATCAATGACATGTGAGCAAGAAAGAAACCATCAGAAGAATATGTAGAAGCAAAGAAAGTAGGAAATCATATAGTAGTTGAAGCTAAACCATCTATGGATGAGGGCAAGCCAGTAAACAAGTCTTGTTATGATTGTAACAAGCATGGTCACATAGTAAGAAATTGAAAAGAGGTAAGACCTTTCAATGGTTACTATTATTCATGCAATAAGTTTGGTCATAGAGGTATGAACTATAGATCAAATCAAAGAAATCAAAATCAGCAAAGTCAAAGAAGTCATCCACAATAGAATGTAAGAAAATTTTAGAACATTACATGTCAGATATGCAATTATATCGGTCACACAGCCAAATAGTGCAGTATGGTAACCTACATGAATACGTCGAGGAATATCAAGCCTCTAGTCATTTATCACTCATGTAACAAGGCTGGACACATCTCTAGGTTCTATAGAACAAGAGTGCAAAGACAGGAAAGCCCTAAAAAGATAGAAAGTTCAATATTAGAAGAAGCATGAGAAGTCAAGTTTGTGCAAGCTTCAGAAGATGTGAGCTTGATTTCGAAGGAAGAACAGAAGGATAATGTTGATGAAATAGTTGAGGATGCATCTTCAATGGATGGACCTCCTATTTATGGTTAAATGACCTTCATGGTCATAGGGGGAGCTAGATTAGCTCTAGACCCCTGTGCGGCTGGTATACTCACTCTCAGAGTATGCACCTTGGACTACAACTATTTGGAGACTATGTGATGTAGTATGCAAGAGCGCACTACCTGATTGTTAGTAGAAATAAAGAAAAAAATTTATAGTTGCATTCTATGTTTACGCAGCAAGCATTAATGGTAGAAAAGTTGCTTTATAGCCATCAGAGATTCATTATTCTCACATTTCATTCTAAGTTGAGCGATTGGAGAGCACACAAGATCAAGAAGTTGAGTTGTGAAGCGTTGTAGTTGAATCTATCAGTGAAGGAAGATTGATTGTTGTAAAGCCCTAATCCAGACACAATGATCCAAGAACCCTAGAAAACCTATGTGAAGTGATTAAACAAGTAAGTCATGGCTACACCAGTTTTCTTTGATGTTGCGGAAAGGAAAATATATGTATTTAAGAAGCATCCATTCAAATCCACCTTAGATGACCTAGAAGGAGCCTTCTCTAGAACCCTAATGGGTGTTATACATGTAGAAGACATACACGCATATGTGTATTACAAGAAGGAACCATTTGTCTAGATAGGATTAGGTCACACTTAGAAACCATGATGAATCCAGACAAATCATTTACTGAAGAGTTCGCACATCTTCAGAGTCACCCAATCATTGAGTATGCTACAACACATGAGTTTTATAAATACGACTAGATTAAGATCTTGTTGAGCAAGATCTATGATGACCTATTTTGGATAGGTGAAGTACCAGTTAGAATCACATTAGATCTCATTCATGATATGGCAAGTCTATCAAAGATAGATGTCATTCTTCTAGTTGGAAAGGATGTCGAAAAATTGGTTGAACAAGCGTGCAAATCCCAAAGTGATAAGTGTGGGATGAAAATTGAGCCAATTGAGGAGAAGGACATCAAATTGATGTCTATGATTCTTGGTTATAGATTTCAGCATGCTAACAGGGTCAATAGTGTGTTCATGGCCACTATTCTTGCAGCCATTAGATTGGTGAGAGAAAATGGAGAATTCAATTTGTGTGATATTTTGCGCACACAATTGATGGACAATATAAGAGCTATCAAACATGACAAGACCAAAATATTCAAGTTTGGGTCTTTGATAATCTACATGTACTTTCATATAATTGGGAAGGTATCAGACTTATACCTAGATAAAAGTTTACCTACAATGCCTCAAATATCTCTTAAGGCATCAGTTGAGACCACACTGAAAGACTATATGGAGTTAGATTTGAAAACCATTAGGATAAAGATGTAGATGAGGTATAGGATACCTAAAAGCATTGTTGAAAAATACAAGGACAGTATCTATTTTATGGTAGAAACTGACATTACTTGTATGGAGGTTTTTGAGCCTATAACTAAGTGGATTCATCCACTTAGATATGAAGTGGAGGAGAATTTTTTGGAAGCTTATGCACAAGTATTACTATCAGCACCCAAGGATCCTAATGAGCCTAGATGGGGAACATATAAAGAGAAGACTAGGGAAGTAGATGCAGTCCTAAATAGTGCAGCGACCAAGAGGAAAGCCACCAAAATTACCTCTAAGGTTTTAAAGATCCATGGTGTGACCCAAGCACACCTGGATAAAGCTAGAGAAGCAAAGATAGCTATGAAAATTGAGAGTGCATCCACAAAAGGAAGCAAGGACAGAGAAAATAGATGATCCTAAGATAAAGAAGATAAAAATTGAGAAAACTAATAATATAAAGGAAAAAGAGAGTAAGATAGATGATATCAGTCATGTGCCCACTGATGCTTCTCCTAAGATGTCTAAGAGGAAAAAGAAGCCAGTTACAAGTCATCCATCAGCTAGAGCCACAAGAAGTAGAGGCAAAAATGTGCAACCACCTCCTGAGGTAGGATTCTTACCAAGTTTACAAGTGTTGAGATTAAGAGTAGTTGATGAAGGCAGACTTGATCATATATCTAAGTTCTATTATAGATATCATGAAATTGACAAGTTTGAGATCCATGAGATGTTGATCAAATATATGATCAAGTTTAAGAAGATAGTTCTAGAACTAAAAATAGTCATCCTAGATAAAGTATGGGATATTCTAGACACTTTGAAAAGACAAGCAGCTGAAGAAGACTTTAGAATAAGAGATAAAACACTGGATGACAATGTGCCAGTGTGTTCAGTGGAAGAAAAAGCATTATTAATGGATTTTGTGAAGCCACACTTAAGGAAAAAGATGAGAACATTGCATATAATGAACAAGGATTATGAGCTAATAGCTAAGGAGATAGAGAAAGCCTTTGAGAAGGTGTTCCTTTAATAGTGCATGCAACCTACATCTACACCCATCACTCAAGCACCTGTTGAGAAAGATAAAGTAGCCGAGGTCACAAAAGCACCTATGATAGGTCCACAGGACTTAGTGCCCACAGTAGCAGTGCCTACAGTTGAAACAAAGTCTGTGTCCATGCCCAGAACACAAGAAGATGCCACAATAATGATTGATAATGTGGAGATATCAATGGTGGCCACTAAAAAAGACTTAGACAAATTTGAGGAATCCTTTGTGAGTACACAAGAGGTAGAAAGACTATGTGGTGACAATTCACCTAAGCAGCAAGAAGATGTGTTGATTGAGGACTTAACAGGACAAGAAGAAGAAGAGGAGAAAGAAAAGGAGCCAACAGATGAACTCTCTGTTGAAATACTTTCAAAGACAAAGATAGAAGTGATGGATAGTATGCCTATCACTCTCATGCCATCAACAACATTGTTGTCAAGTTTGACTCCTGACACTAGGAGCTTGGACTCTTGGTGAGAAGACCTGATCAAGATCAGTGTCCTTTTTATGGAGAAAGCCAAGGAGAAACAAGTGATGAGAAATCCTCTGTTTGTTGATTCAGTAAACATCTTGAACAATCTACTGCCAATAGAGAAGAAGGTACCAAAAGTGCACTTAGTGGAGGATGTCAACAACATCCTAACAAGCTCCAAGGCAAACTTTTCTTGCCTAGAAGAATCAGCAGCGAAGGTAGCAGAAGAGAAATACCTTAAGAAAAGATTGAATAAATTAACTGCAAAGTTTGCACTTGACCTTAAATCTCTAAAAGTTGGTCAAGCTTCATTGAAAGAATTTGCAGCAAAAGGAAGGAAAATCATAGCAGACTGCATGAACCAATACAAGCTGATTGTAGACCTCTATAAGAAAATTTAGGAGGCATAAGCTATGATAGAAAAAGTGAGGAAATTAGTAGAAGACCCTTCTATGGATGTGACCATGTGCAAAAATGTATACCAGGGTCACATGGACAAAATAGAGAAGGTGGAGAAAGAAATGTCCAAGATAAGGGAAAGGCAAACACAACTAACAAATGCTCTTGTGCCCTCATTAGATGTCTTGAACTAGAATGTCAAGGAGATCAATGCCATTATGGTGACATATGATCAAGGTCTGAGTACAGATTTGGAGAATATGGAGAAGTTAACATATGCTTTGTGTTCCCATCTCCAAACAATAGACTCATTAAAGAAATTTTGGCAGATTGAGATTGCTAACCTAAAGGTAGCATATCTGGATGTCTTCACTTTGTGAGTACTTGTAGATACATTTTTTTGAGCACCTTTGTCATTAATGTCAAAGGGGGAGTATAGTATGTAGAAGAAAGAATATGGATCTTTGTATATGATGTAAAGAAAAGTATACTACATAGTGAAAGGGGAGATATAAGTTAGAGTATGTATTTATAGAAAATTTTGTATAAGGATACAATGGGTAACTTCGCCATATTCCTTTGTTGTTGTTAATGAAAAAGGGGTAGATTGTTGGTGAGTTGACTATACTGAATTATAAGACTATATTTAGTGTTCTCATTATGGCAACAAAGTCATATGAAGTTTTGGAGTCAGTGCATAATGTAGAAGATCAGAAATATGGCTAAGTATGGAAGACTGGACAGATAGCAGAGCACCAGGTGAACAAAGCATCAGCGCACCTGCATATGACAGAGTTATGACATGCATCCTTGAAGATAAGATTCTAAGTAGGTATTCATGCTAAGTCTAAGAGCACATGATGATATGAGTTAGTATGAGGAATTTATAGTCAGATGAAGTGGCACAGACAGTGAGCGGTAGAACAGAACAGAACATGGAGCCGAATGTTTGTATTTTGGTTAGCGCTTGTAATATTGTTTTGTAAAGGATATGCACCTATTGTATTTAGGTCATAGACATGTTAATATGATTATATGAAAACATGCTTGATCCAATTCATTTGGAAGTGTTGTATGTAATTAGTTATAGGCTGACTTGATAAAGAGTTGTGTATGCGCTTATAAATAAGACATGCGCCCTTGTAATTCAGAATAAATGAGATATAGAGATTAGACAAGAAGAGAAGAAGTATGCGAAGAGCAGATAGAATGAGGTAGAGCTTTACAAGAGGCTAAAGCATCAGCACACAAAAGTAACTGATCAGACAAGCAGTGTCAAAGCAACAGATCACCCTGCAGATATAGTGTGTATTTGATATCCAAAAGGTTGTAGCCACCACCACTTGAGCAGTGAGCTCTAGGAAAGTGTGTCCCCACCCCTAACAAGGTTAATTTTAAAAGACTCCTAATAGGGTTAGACCCTTGTCCAAGTCACTGTACTAAAGCATTGTAAAGAATAACTCCTAACAGGGTTGCAAGATCTTCTAACAAGGATCATAATACACTAGTGCAGTTCTTAGTGGGTGTCAATTCCCATTGGGTTTTTTACCTATTTAGGTTTCCCCGTAATCATATTTGATGTCATTTGTTATGAATTTGTATCTTACTTGCATTGATGTGCATTTAAGTAACTAAGTAATTAAGTTAAGTTTCAAAGTATCAAAAAAAGTAATAGTATAGTCACTGATTCACCCCCCCCCCCTCTCAGTGTTCCCATTCCTAACAGAAAGTTGGTCATATAATTTTTAATATTTGTACTTAAACTAAATCCTTCTTTTATAACTTGAACTTGCCTAACACATTGAATTATAAATTTGATAACTTTATTAACCTTCCTTTTTCTACCTTTGTCCACAAGGAGTAAGGGGTACCTAAAGAGGGCCATAAGCTAACAAAGATATAAGAAAGTAGAGAACCTAATGCATTCATCATCAAACAGTCCAATGAAGGACTATCCAACCATGGATCCTAATATCAAAGTATACACATAACACAAAAATTTTAATAGAAAATTACACATTCTTATTTATTTAATCTTACTTGATTATCACCAAGATTACAACTCCTCGCTTTTTTGCAATGATCCCTCTTACATGATAAGACATAACTATTTTACTATACATACTATGAGGAAACATGTAGCACCACATTAGTTGACCACAAAATACATATACCACGAGAGATAACATGTTGTGAGACCCAAAAAAATTTTAATTGGGCCCAAAAATATCTCAATACATCCTCCAAAGTAGTGCAAACACACATAAACATGACACATGAAAAACCTAATCTAGTCATCCCATTAACCATTAGTCACCCAAAGTAACAACACTAAACAACCATAGCATTGCTCACCATTTCTTAAGATACATTTTTCGCCAACCCAAACCTTTCATGCATTTCATGTCTTTTGTATTGGTTAGTTAGATCTTGCATACATCTATAGTGATTAGATTTTCTTTTTCACGTCTTGCATTTTATGCTTTCATTCTCTTGCATATTTAGATTAACTCTTTCTTGCATTATAAAAGAGAAAGTTACCAAAAAAAAAAAATTGTCTTTTACTTTCTAGCATGTCATTTATATTTAATAAAAATACAAAATAATTACATTTCATTTGTCATTTAGTTTACTTTCAAGATGTATGACTTCTTTCATGAGTATTTTGATGATTCCTTCATTAGGCATGATCTTAAGAACCCTCATAAGGTGTCCAATAGTGAAGATTTGGTTATGAGAGATGAGATATCTCATGATCCCATCTCTACATCTCTTCAACCAAAATTTTATCAAAAATTTATTTCTTGGCTCCCTTTGAGTGATTTTGCCTATAACATTGAAACACCTAAAGTTGTCTATGCCAAACCATTGATAAATATCAAAGGATTCCCTTATGCTCAATCCCTTAAAAAACCTCTCATCACTATTAAAGAATATCCTCAAACACCTAACAAGCCTATTATAAGTGTCAAAGGAAAACCTAGCTCACACCTATCATACACAGAATAACCCTCTACCTACTAATTTGGTTAAATAATTAGGTGCTACTCCCGCTAAGATCTCTTTATGCTTAAACTTCTTCAAACTTCTCCTACATATCATGAGGCCTTGAAAAAAGCCTTGACCACCCTTCCAATTCTACCACCTAATCATAACAATATTAATTATTGCTTGGAGTGTATGCATACTACACCTATCTCTCCTCAAATTGTCTTCACTCAAGATATTTTTCCCTCGAAAGAATTTAAAGATCAGTATGATGTTCTTATGGTTTATATCCTTATCAATGGAAATCTTATTCAAAGGACTTTCATTTATAATGAGTCTAGATTGAATGTTTGTAGCATGGATATGTTAAAAATAATCAAAGTTGATATGTCAACTATTAATCTAGATAATATTGCTATTTGTGGCTTTGACAACATTGAAAAAATGATATTAGGTATCATAACTTTACATATTAAGGTTGGTCCAGTTATTTTAGACACTCATATACACGTGATGCCTAGACCCCTTAATTATAACCTTCTTTTGGGAAGACCTCGGTTACATAACATGCATGCTATCCCTACAACTCTCCATCGCAAAGTTAAGTTTATCTGCAACAATGTGATGTACACTCTTCATGAAAATGATAGAATGAATAGTTATTTGAACATGGAATCTACTAAAAACCCTGAGCCTGTTGAAGCAATACAAGAGCCTGATTCTAAAAATAATACTTAATCTTTGGAAGAGAATTCATCTTTTACTTCTCTTTTAAAAGATGACTGGGGATCTTTGGATTTCAAACCAGCATTTATTGGAGAATATAAAGTTTCAGATCTTTCATTTATGCAACCTCAAACTAAAAATGACAAAGAATCTACCACAACTCCTCATTCTGGTGACTTAAGTAATAACTTTGTTGTTGCTTCTACTAGCGAAACTCTAGAAACCATTAATCCCAATATTTTTATAACATAGTGACTTATGAAGCTCCATTAACTCTTTCAGATTTGGCATCTTGTTACAGTTCTGGTTATCACTTTCTTGCAAAGTATGGATTTAATGGAAAAAAATGTGAAAATTTTGAACAAGGGATACAAGTGCCACTGGGGAACAAAGTGCATGAACATTCCTATCGATTAAGATTTAATCCTTATAAACAACCATAGCCGGTTATCTTAAATGTCAACCATATTTCCAATGGACCTCTCAAACTTGTGAACCCTTATCTCATCAATTTTGATCAAAAAAAATTTCTTCATGTCTTTAGTACTAACAATGCTTTAGCTGAATTCATGGGGGCATATAATTATCTTCCTTATTTTTATCATAACATGAGAATGCCTAATTGTTTAAATGTTGAAGTATACTTTGGGAAAGAGACTAACTCTAAACATCATTCTAATACACATTTTCCCATTAATATTTCCCCAAAAAGTAATCTTCTGATTATTGATACCATCGATGTATAAATGGATCCTAGTGACCCTAAAAAAGTCATAAAAATTGGAAAATGTTTAGATGACGAAGAATGTTTAGAGCTTACTTCTCTTGTAGTTCTTGAATTTACTGATATCTCTGCTTAGGTTTATTTTGAAATACCTAGTATTGATCCTAAAATCCTCACTCATAATATTGTTATTTCTCCTAACGCTAAACCAGTCAAACAAAAGATACGCAAGATGAATCCTAGTATTTCTCTTCTTTTAAAAGTTGAATTAGAAAAAATTCTTGACATTGGCTTCATACATCCTATAGATTATTCTCCTAGGATCTAAAATATTGTAGTTGTATCCAAAGGTTAAAATAATATTAGGATGTGTATAGATTTTCATGACTTAAACAAATCTTCTTTGAAGGACGATTTCCCTCTTCTAAAGTTTGATATGATAGTGGATTCTAGAGGGGGACATGCCCTATTATCCTTCATAGATATATTTTTTGAATACAATCAAATATTGATCAATCAATACAAAACCGCATTTATTCCTCCTTGGGGAACCTTTTGTTGGGTTGTTATGCCTTTTGGATTAAAAAATATAGGAGCTACATATCAACATGCTATGATGCTAATCTTTCATGATTACATTCATAAGATTCTTGAAGATTATGTTGATGATATCCTCGCTAAGTCCATTTCCCATAAGGATCGTGTACTTATTCTTAGAATTTTTTTTGAAAGAATACACAAATATAACATGCACTTGAATCTTCAAAAATGTTCTTTTGGTGTAGATAGTGGAAAACTTCTTGGATTTATAATCTCTAACTGAGGTATTGAGGTGGATAGTGAAAAAATTAACGCTATTGTTAATATGCTACCTCCTCGAAACATTTCACAAAATGCAGTTTACAAGGAAAAATACAAGCTATTCGTAGGTTTGTATCGAACCTAGTGGGTTGTACAATTTCTTTAACTTCTTTGTTAAAGAAAGATACTACTTTTTTTTCTGAATGATGAATTTGTAAACAATAATTTGAAAAATTCAGTGTATCTTGCTAATCCTCCTATCTTGCAACCTGCTCAACCTAATCACTCATTCTTCCTTTATACTTCAACTTCTTTAAATGAATTAAGTGTTGTCTTAGCTCAACACGACAACAATGGAAAAGAGTGACCAGTGTATTACATTAGTCATACCTTGGTGGATTATGAGACACGATACACTACAATAGAAAAAAACAATGTCTTGGTTTAGTTTTTGCTTGTCAAAAACTCTGACATTATCTTCTTAATGTTGAAATCAATGTTATCATTAAATTTGATCCATTGAAACATCTTTTCTCAAAAACTAACCTTTTAGGACATCTAGCTAAATAGGTTATGCTCTTATGTGAGTTTGACTCAAAGTTTGTTTCTTGAAAAGCAATTAAGGGACAAACTTTGACAGACCATCTTGTTCAGGCTCCATCTATATCAACTCTTGATCCTATTACCTTTCCTAATGAATTTTTCTTACCAATTGATGATAATAACACTTGGGAATTATACTTTAATGCATCTAGATGTAAAACTAGCTCTAGCATAAGAGTAATTCTTATATCGCCATCAAAGAAACCTATTCCTTTATCCTATTGACTTAATTTATCTTTCACTAATTGTAATCACCCTAAAATGGGCTAATAGAACCAAAGGTACTATTTGCCCTAATTAAGGACCAGGTCCATAATTAGGTTAGTTCAATTATCTTATTACTGGCATAATTTATCAAATTCATTAAAATCTCTCATTAAGCATTAAATCATTATTAATTGATCAAGAATCCTATTAATTATCTTTAGCATGAGTTAATTAAATCAATCTCACTTAAATAAAGGATAAGGTAAAATTTAATTAAAATCAATAAATAAAAGACTCTAAAAATACATGTCACCTCTCAAGGGACAACAAGGACAAATGCAACCAATCAAAATCAATCACATGGATCAAGGGAGAGCGAATATCAACCCTTCATCTTGGATCAATCTCAACTGTCAAATTCATCATATTTTCTATAAAAGGAAGATTTTCAAAGCTCGCCTGGTATAGATTAATTGCATTCATACTTACATGTTGTAGATTTTAATTCATAGCTTAAATAACATTTTTAATTTTATAATTAATAATGGAATTCAATAGCTTAGATTCAATTCTCATGTTTAGTTAATTCTATGCATTCAAATCTCTCATTCTAGAATTGTAATGTCACTAATTATGATATAATTCTGAGAGTAATTCATTGATCTTAATTAGACTCTTTCTAGTTAGAGAGCAATATGACCCTCTTGTTAGTCTATATTCTTGTAATTGGAACTATTTTCTCATTATGGACTAACAAATTAATGTTTTATTAAAGTGGTGTTATAGCTTGCAGGTACAATATTTACACACACACTAATAACATAGCAGAATATGAAGCCCTTATTGCTAGATTAAAAGTAACTTTATTCTCTTAAAATTAAGAAAATCAACATTTTCGGTGATTCATCATTGATTGTGCAACAAATGAATGATGCTTATCAAACTAAGAGTGATACGTTGACACAATATCATGATTTAGCCTTAAATTTACTTGCTAAATTCTCTTCTAATTTCATTTCATGACTACCTCACAAAGATAATTGACATGTAGATATCATGACAAGTGTCACATATCTTATTTCTTTAGAGGACAATGATGAACATTATCAATTCACTATACATACCCTTGTTACCCCCGCTATTTATGACAATTATAGTGTTGATGCTTGTTATTTTAGCTTAAATTTGGATGAATGGTATTCACATATCTTTCACTATTTAAGAGATGGTACTTTTTTCAAACCAGCAATAAGAAATACTAGAACTCAGATTCATAAATTTTCTACTAGACACATCATCCTTCCTAACATTCTCTACAATTGCTCATATGATGTCCTTTTACTTCGATGCCTAAATAAAAATGAGATTCTTGTTGCCTAACAAGAAGCCTATTTTGGATCTTGTGGGGGGAATTTTGGTGGAAAGTCATAAGTTAACAAGCTCCTTTGTATGGTATATTATTAACAAACTATGTAACAAGATTCTTTTTATTTTTTCAAACAGTGTCCGCAATGTCAGCATCATAATAATCTCATCCATGATCTTGGGTATGAACTCCAATGATAGGTAGCTTCATGGCATGGGGTTTGGATCTTATTGGCAAGATATCACATCCTTATTCTCAAGGACATAATTACATTCTCACTGATGCAAAGGTATATGGTGGTTTGGTTTGAAACTAACTTTGTTCGGTCTTCTAAGGTGTCCTTCACTCAATAACCCCAAGTACCCAAAATACCTTCCACCTAACAATCTAACTTCCCCCACTCCATTACTATTCCTAGGGGTTCAAAATGACTCAAAAGACTCCTCCAACAATGATCAAATGGTTCTTGAAGTTTCACTCCAAGGTCTTACCAACAATCCAACTTACAAGCCCTCAATCTTTATAGCCCTATCCAGCGAGTACAATCAATTGATCTTTTAATTCTTCCAAAACATCACCAAAATAAAATACAGTTCACATACCCATTTATATCCTACACAACATATGTCAAGTTGAGGTATGGTTTTTTTGAGAAGTACCTCTCCAAATTTGTTGTTTCCACTCGCCCAAACCCCCAATTAGGTCTCCATTTACAAAGGAACTACAAGAAGGACTTAACCCCAGACACTATAACTTTCCACAATCACAAGATATGTCATAAAACAAGAGAATATACTATTATTTTACTTCTATGGCTTATCTAAGAATTGTATCCACCATGTCCTCCTTAGAGTGCTTCCAAAACTAGGGCCTCCTAGTTCTGACTCCTCCGCTCACTTCCATGACCCCAACTAAGGTTCCTCACAATGTTGACATGGACATACACAATATACAAGAAAATATCCCCCTCATTAAGGCCAATCATTTACTGCTATACCCTAGCAAGTAAATTCAACTTCAACTTCACATTAGAACATTAGTAACTATAATAGATGTTATCACAAGATCATTCCATGACAATCAAATCATTATCATTCATGGAATGACCATATCTTTATAAAATTATCAACTATTATAGGAAAATAATGATTTTAAATGACAATTAGCACTAAATGGTGTAAACTGATGCACAAACCAGGGTAATTTTTAGTGGTGAATTCAAGGAAATTGAGTTGCCAAGATTTTTGAATCATGCACGATATGCGGTGGCCCAAATCACCCAATCACTACATGGTAATGCATTAATATTATTTTGAATCACCATAAAGATTTGTCATTTGACTTGGTTGACCAGTATATTTGCCTTTAACCAATCTGACGTAGTTCTTGTAATGACCTCTTATTCACCAAGGGTTATTAATTATGAATTGAAAATAAAATCCAAATATATCCAAATGGTCTTTACATTGGTCCTATTTTGCCAATCGTTTATTAATTATTATATTGACCAGGACCTATTTCGCCAACCGTTTGTTAATTTCTACATTGTGCATTGCACAGGTCGACACATTTTCACCACACTTAAATCAAAATGTTAATGTATTTTGAAAAGCCTAGGAATTCAAAAAAAATGGAAATTGGAATCATGGATTGATATAAATTCAAATCAGATTTGTTAGTCTTTCGTGTCCCGTTACAAAATTTTGGAGGGCCAGATTTACAAATAACAATTTTGCAATAGTAAATAGAGGATTCAACATTTCAGATAAGTAGAATTCAAAGAAAGCATGACCAAGGTAAGAAATTATTTGTTCACACTTCATAGTATTGCTATTAATTTTAATTCCTAGAATCCTAGTGACTAGTGAGACGTCAAGATGTCAGACAAGGGTGACTATCTTGAGTATCCTTAGGTTGCTGAAGGGATTGAGAAGTCAAGAGAGGTTGAGACTCAAACTCAAACTCAAGGAAGTGAATGGATTGGAAAGATAGACAAGGGTAAGACTCCTCAGGGTAGTGAAGGGTCTAGGAGGCCATCAAAATGCCCAAAACTTAAGGATACTACCATAAAGGATTTCTTTGGAGTTGGCAATGTTTCTGCTCCATCAACTTCTATAATTGCAAGTGCAAAATCCATTTACAGTAGCTCACCAGTACCACTACCACAAACTAGGGTTTTCATTGAGTTAAATAAAAATGCATCAAATAAGGATAACAATGGTGGCACAATAGAAGATGTTATAAGGGATACACAAAACCAGTTGGATTAAAATGCTAGCAATGAAGATAATATTGATGTTGGTAAGAAGAAAAGAAAAAGGGAAGTAAAAATGGGGCGACAATGGGAAATGACAATAAATTTTAAGGTTAATTGGATAGCAAAGTATTGGTTCATTGAACTAGTCCTAAACAATGATGAATAACCAAAAGAATGCGGGTGTAAGATTTGTACTTGGAAAACTAAGAGAGAGAGAGGAAGTTGCAGCTAAATCTTGACACTATAGAAAATCATATTGGTAAGGTTTATGAAAAACAAACCATAGACGGACAAGAAATATCAGTAGTGAGATGGAAATCAAAGGAAGAATGTCTTTATATTAAGTATGCCATAGAATACAAAGAGCATAACAAGAGAATGGCAGTAATTGCTAGTAGTGAAAATCCAATGGTTGGGTTTAAACATGCAGCCAATGAAGCAAACCTGGCAAAGACCATTCAGATGAATGTTGTTTTTCATATTTTTTCCAAAGGGCATCCTATGAGAGACTTCTCAAAATATGGTAATTTTTAATCCTTTTTGAGAGTTCCTCACTATCCTATGTCATGTTGGTCAACAAATGTTAAATGGGAAATGGAAAACTGTCTTTCTGGGGTGGAAAAGAAAAAATTACAGGAGAAAGTAAAATAGTCCAGATTCATTTCATTATCCATAGGTGAATTTATTGTAGTAGATGACACTACTTGGGTCTGTATGCATGTGTATACAGTAAAAGAACATGTTCACCAAGCTCATCTACTTTGTGTTCGTAAAATGAGGGGCAATTCAACAATAGAAAAATTATATTTTGAAGTGAAGAATGCTTTGAATGAAGTTGTTGGTATGGATGATTTGACAATTGGAAAGAAGTTAGTGTGTGTTGGAGCTGATGGAGATGTAGTAATGCAAGGCCAAAGGAATGGTATTTGTGCAAGATTACAAACTAGTATTGCACCTTACATGCTTGGTATACATTGCATGGCCCATCAAATGAATTTAGCATATAAAATTTTAAGTGATTTTCGTACAATGTTAAAAGTTGAAGATCTAGTCCGTGAGCTATACTCTTACTTTTGCAGAAGTCCTAAACGTTATGCAGAATTTAAGATTTTTTCAGAGGGAGTAACACCAGGAAACAAGCTTCTTAAGGATGTTGAGACCATATGGATCTCTTTGCATGGACCAGTAGAAAGAATTCTAATACAATATCAATCCTTGATCAGACTAATATATGAGCAATGCCTCACAGTAGACAAAGCTCCTAATTTTTTACATAAGTTAAGTGATATAGGGACTCTATTAACTTTAGCCAGTCTTCTCCCCATGCTAGATTTAATGAAAAAACTTGTTAAGAAATCCCAAGATAGAATTATGTATATCCATGAGTATAGAATTTTACGTAGAATGACATGCATTGCCCTAGATTCTCTGTACTCAGATATGACAACACTTTAAAGCCCAAATTTTTTCAGGTGGTAGACAATTACAGATTTGAATCATGCTAAGAATTTTTTACAATTTAATGAAAAAAATGATTTATGTGTGTTTGTGAAAGGATATGAAATACCAATGCACCAATCTAAGATGGGCAAGCAAGGCAGACTACTTCTAGTTAAAAGGGCTGATTTTGACAAGATTGTTAAATCTATTAGTGATAATTTGAAGTCAATTTCCTACCAACTTTCAATTGAGATTCATGAAATATTCCCTTGAGAATAAATTCTTGAAGCCATGGGTTGTGTGTTTCCTCATTTTTGGAAAAACGTCAGAGATATACAAACTAATGCACATATCTTTCATAAAAAAATTGATGAATTGATCAGAGAGTTTTCAAAACATGTAAATTGAAATGGACAACCAATTAAAGGAATTTTAGATTCAACTAATCTTAAAAAACAATGTAGACAATTTGCATCATGTATGAAATTGCAGTTGAAAAACTTGGAGAATCCATTTGAACCTGGTGCAATAACCAGGCTTTGGAAAAGGATAGAGAAGAGTGAAGTATTGTGTGATTCAATATTAGAATATTTCAAACTTGCTGATTTATGTCAAACAATGTGTTATGGTTCCACAACACACGCCCCATTTTGGCCACTTGGTCAAATGGGGACCCCCTTTCTTTTCACTTTTAGTTTCTTTGAAGGACCCCTATAGTCGATTTGATTAGGCACCCAATGATTCAGATTGTTGGCATGTGTGCTCCTAATAGTTGGATGTCAATTGAGTTGATTCTTTTGGTGTTATTTCCCTCCTCTTTTCTTTTTTCTTTTTTTTGGCTTCTTTTTTGTTTGTGTGTTCTTTTCGTTGATTTAGTTTTTTCCTTTTTCTTGTAGACTTAGTTGCTCTAGTTTAATTTCGTATTTTCAATAAAGACTGATGACAAGGCATCCTTTGTGGTTGCAGAACTGATAATCTCAATGTGGCATGTTAGGAATTGACGAGTTAAGAGGAATTATTCGATGGGATTGAATTCAAGTTGTATGAAGATGTTGTGAAATGACAACAAAAATGTTGGATGCCATGAAGTTTCCCAAGGTTCAAAAGTTCAAGGTCTGAAGTTCAAAGTTTGCGGTTCAAAAGTTCAAGGTTCGAAGTTTGAAGTTTGAAGTTCAAAAGTTCAAAGTTCAGAGATTGAGTTTGGAGTTCAAGTTTTTTAGAGTTTTGGAGATCAGGAAGGCCGAAAGGCCAAAATTCCTCACAACCCTGAAAGGACAAAAAATGTTGTGGACTTAGCCATTTTTATGAAAATTCTCAAAAAAAAAAAAATCAGAGAAAAAAATTTTGGACTTAGAAAATTTTGTCTTCCAATTTTTTTGGCATTTTGGCCTTTTCGGCCTTTTTGGCATTTTGGCATTTCGGCATTTCAGCCTTTTTGGCATTTTAGCCTTTTCGGCATTTCATCCTTTTTGGCATTTCATCCTTTTCGGCATTTCGGCCTTCCTTAATGTTCAACCTCCAAAAGTCTAAGAGTTGGAGGAGAAGCAGTTTTGTACTTAGCCATTTTTGAAGACCCTATTTTTCGGCCTTTTGACCCTAGAGAATTTTTGGCCTCCAAAAGTCCAAAGTCTGAAATGTGGGAAAGGTGGACATGACACTTAGTCATTTTTTAGGCTTGGTTTTTTCGAACCAACTGTCGGGATTTGGGCATTTTTTGGCACGACTGAAGTTTGACTCCAGTTATCTCAGAGTTCATTTTCCAGTCAACTGGGCTTCTTTTTGGGGATCATTTCTACATGATTTCGGGATCTCTTCCAGTTGAGTCCATGTGGAGAAGGCGCAACCAAAGATCAAGGGAAGAATTGTGAAGATTATCAAGAGCATTCATGAGTTCCAGATCCATTTTTTAGATGTTTAATGCATGATTTTCTTAAAGCTTTGTAATGCACGAGGTTTAATTATGTGCTAGGGTAGTTTAGCTAAGTTCTAGAGGTAGTTTCATTAATGCAATCTCTAGTTTAGATTTACTTTGAATTTTTAGTTGCAGCCAAACCCTAGCTGCAAAAATAAGAGCTTAGCTCTATAAATTGTAATGAAATGATATAATGAAGGTCGACTTGATGATTAGTGCAATAGATACAATTGGTGCTTCATTCATGGTGTGATTTATCTACTATCTATGTGAAATTTGTGAATGTGTGAATTGCTCATTCTTTATTTCAAAGAGCCAATTGGTTATTTAATGGTTTTAAGTCTGCGATCTTTTAGTTTGGTGTTTGCTGGTATTGCATTGTTGTGTTGTGACGAATTTCTTAGAAGATCATTTTTTGGTGCTTGAAGATTAACTTGTCTCACATGTGCACACATCCGGGGTGGCTTCATGATCTGATGAGTTTTGGCTTATCATACGTCTACATTTGTTCAAATTTCATTGATGATTGCATCCATTCAGCTGAAGATTGTGACATGATATGATCTTTGTTTTGTGGGTTTCTTCATCTTCTTGGTTATTTAATTCACATGGTGGTGTGATGCTAGCATATGTCCAATAGGTTTCTTTTCAGAAAATTCATTTAAATCTCTTGTTACCCTACATCTCCTAACCCTCCTTGCAAGTTATTTTTAGTAGATTAATTAAATTAGCATTGCTTTCATTTTAAATCTGAAAATCGTATCAAAAAAGAGAGAACTTTTGGTTTCTTAAAGTTTGTTTTACAGTTTCCCTTGAGAGAAGAACCAGCAAAGGCCTCCTTGTTAACAAATTCACATTTATCTTCCGTGAGCTATCCAAGCGATTGAGACCCAGCCAGAAGGAACCTTGAGATTGATTCCATCAGTCTTCCAAGAGGGGGATTTTCTCACGCAAATTCCTAGCCATTGTCTTCATGTAAAAATGATGCTCAACACAATGATATTGGGATCAGTGGAAGATGAAAGAGTTTTTAGTGCATTGAGGTTTTTGAAATCAAAGATCAGAAACAAACTAGACAAAAATTTGGAAACTTGCTTGAGGTTGTTTGTAACTTAGTACAATGTTAGAGACTTTCCTTATGATGGGGCATTGTCAATTTGGAATTCCATGTGTGAAAGATGAGGGCTTTTGAACACTTCAAAACCTGGTGGTGCAACTGCTAGTTCTGAGAAAAATTATGGATCTCGGTCCCATACTCGAAATGAAGATGAAGAATTTTTTTATTTTGAATATCCAACTCAGAATGAAGAGGAACCTCTTGCTACTAGTCAATTTCAGGAGTTGGATTCCATGTAGGATATAGAAGCAACAAACTTCTCATTGAGTCAGTGAAGTGATTTAGCATTCGGTTAATAGGTATTTATACACTGTATACTTATTATTGTACTTGTTGGACTTGAATATTGACAATTTGACTCATATTACAAGTATTGTTCATGATTTTTGTAATTTGAATTTTAAAGTATAATATTAATGTATAATGTTCATGAAATTTTAAGTATAATCATATAATGTCATTTTTCCTCACTGTAAAGTGTAAACGCCTCGACCCTCAATGCCTCATGTAGCCATGCTATTTGAAGAATCAAGATTCAAAACTTAAGCTAGCTTGGTTCCGAAGTTACACAAACAGTTCATCTAACCTTGTCTCAACTTCACTACATGTAAATTAGAGGCCTTTGGAACCCTTCTGAAGTTATGGTGATGGTCTTCTTAACATCTCTTCTCTCATATAACCTTGCGAAGTCTTTTATAAAGCCTTTCATAACCTCTAAACTATTTAATCTTGTAACTTGTTAACCTTTATGACGTTACGCCTATCTACCAAATGCTTCATCGCAACTTCATAACCACCAACACTAACAGCCAAGAAACCCTCATGAAGCTTCACAAACCACTTGAACATTACTATTGTAGGTTCAAAATTGTTCATGACAAATATTAATCTGACTATTGACACAATCCATTCCTCCACTCTTTCCATGTCGTATGCAACTATCACTTTCAACACCGTTATGCACTATCACTTTAATTCCAAAGTTACGCACACCGTTAGTTGAGACCTCAAAAGTATGGAACCCGTTAGCATCCTAACCACTTAAATGTTGAGAAGTTACGAAAGAACCTGGCGTTACTTCGAAACATTGTCAACAGTCAAAGCTTCCTAATTTCCTAGAAATTATCAAATTGTAATACTCATTCCTAATTTCCTAAATTCCTAATACTTTATAATTATATCAAATTATACTAAGCATTTACTTAATTCCTTGAATCAAAATCAAACTCAAAGTATAATAATAGTTATTAATATAATAATATGACATTATACATTCAATTTCAAACAAATTGCAACTACGATCTTAAGCTCTTTGTTCATAAGGCACATAAAATTACAAAATATCCTTTTATTAACTTCCTTGAAATTTATACATCAATGATCAATGATCATAGTACCAAAGAATTCTATCAGAAAAGAAAAACTAACATTGGCAAACAAGTTTTGAAATAGTTACAAGAGCGACAGCTAGAAGCCTGGATTCTTCATAATCAGTCTTGGTTTGTGCTAAAGGTCTATCCACAACAGGTGAAATGCAAAGATAAGATACCCTATTTGAATTAACTGACCTCCCTCTATTGGATCTTCATCTAATACCAGAACTGTCTCAACTACTTCCATCATCCATGTGGCAAGGCTTGAATCTCTCCAATAGTTTCCCACACCACAATTGCCCTCTTTGATGGCCAAGTTGTCACTCTAACTATATCCAAGTCTTCAAGGCATTTGTTCCACTTGGCATCTGTTATGGCTCGAGATTTAGCAACAAACTTATTCATGTCAATCTCTTGCTTGTACAATTCATACACAACTTCATAAAAAGTTGAAATATCAGCATCACCAACAAAATAAGAAGCCACCTTGCTAGTGTCCAAAATTTGGTTGAAAGAATCAACCCACTCTTGCCAGTCCTTCAAGTATTCCTCTATGTCCACAATAGTAGGGATATATCCTTTAGACTCTTTAGCAAAAACCTTTAGCTTTGCCTAAATGTTTTGTAACTTTCTAGTGAAAAATGAATACAAATCCTTTACTAATAACACCATTTCCTTAACACCAATTATTTTGTTAGGTAACTCCAACTTTTTTGCCATTAGTAAAATTAACCTATCAAATAATTGCAAGTATGGGCCCCAAGAATTAAATAATGGGGTTAGTATAGACAAGGCATTAGAACAATGATATCCTTCCCCCTATAAAGAAATGAAAGTACTATGAATGATTTGAGACTTCCCTTTTAAAATATTTACTTTGTGCAATAGCACCTTCTTCAAAGTTTCCTTTTCAGCAATTCCAGTATCAGCAGGCTGATCAATGTCCATTATTATCTTTTATGTTTCAAGTTCTGGAGGTAAGCCCCCCTCATACTCAGTTTGGACCCTAGCAGCACAGACCTCTGTAATTGCCCTGGACTAATTTTTTAGACTATTTATTTTATCTTTTAGCTCCTTCACAGTATTATCCAGGATAAAATTCTTCTTCAATTCCTCTTCAAACATTTTTCTAGTTGACACATAATCTCTTAATGACCTAGCTAGCCTGTTCTCTAAGTCCTCAACCACTGCTTTATTCATGGAGGATGCATGATGTAGGAGATTTTCTATCTCTAGTCCTATAGTGTACTGCAACCTCCATATTAATTGGCTACCCTATGTGGTATCTTGGATGTCAACCAATCTGGTCTTATTAGATTCTAGGGCTACACACCATAGTGCTAGTGTCTTAGTGTCCATATTGAATCCAGAACCCCTCTATAGTCCATCAGGGGTAAAAGCTTTATAAGCTATAGCTTTATCTTGCCTCTTGATTTGGTCAATTAAGAATGAGGACTCCAAGTCCCATCCAGGGATCAATAACATGCCACTTCTCTTCACAAGATCTCTTTCCTCCTCTATAGTTAATGTTTCACTATTGGGATCATAGGCCTATAATTTTTTAATCATTTCAACAGTCATTTCCTATGATTCCCCTGGTTTCAAAGACAGTGTTACTTCTGTTGGAGATTTGTCAATAACCAAGTGTTGACTGTATGTTTGTCATTGATGACAATATATGGTAAGAAGTGTGCATTGTAATTGTATGTAGAGAGCCTTGATCATATGTTGTATGGATATGTTATCAGCATGATATCATAGATGCAAAGGTTGATTCTGAGTACAGATAGTTGTGCAGTTATTTGTAACAATAGTGTTGCAAGCAAATTTTTGTATATAATTCTCAGTATGGTTATGATGGAGCCTTGTGTGTTTATTTTTGTATTTTAGACATAATTATGAAGCTATGTTCATAGACACAGAGTTAGTTGTGCAATTGGAGTTGATTTATGATGTTTCTATTTTCTAGTTACAGTTTCAGAAGATTATTTGTTGAGAGCCAACAGTGTTTATATTGTCTCAGTAGTTGCACCTATCATTATGGTATGTGTGTTTGGTTTCATGTTTGGTTATGAGCTAAGGTTGTTTGGTTAAGAGCACATAATTTATTTCAGCTTGAGAGTAAATTTTGAGTTAATTTGGTGGAGCCGACAGTGTGAAGCGACGTGTCTACTCATATTGGGTTGCGTGGTCCTATTTGTATTGTGTGCTTAGTATAGCCGTTGGAGATGTTGTTTGAGAGTTGTATTATTTTATTAATATGATTTCAAGAAGGTTCTAATAGGATAACTTGATTATTGTTGGAATTAGGAGAGATAGGTACTGAGAGGGGAGGGGTGAATTAGTGCCTTCAAAACTTTACTTGTAAAACCTTTCTGATCTATAACTGAATACTGTGATAACCGACCAAAATAACTTGAATACAATTGTATAAATCAATCATCTAGTTAACTTAAGAAAGTAAACAACATAAAATCAATATGACAATCACATAACACAAGTATTTTGGTAATGCAGAAACCCTTGTAAGAAGGTAAAAACTACTGTGGGGATGACACCCACAAATTTTTCACTACTGCAGATAGAAAAGGTTTGCCTGTTAAGGCTACAAGTTTTGATCACTTTTGGTGATCTTACCATGTTAGGAGTAACATATTAGATCAGCTAGTTCTACCTAGTTATAGGATTTAAACAACACTAATGAAGTGTGTACTCGATTAAGAGATTTACATAAGACTGTTAAGTCTACTCTGTTAAGAGATTTATCAAAAACTCTATCACAATTTTCAGAAAGTAATAGGTAATTATCTGCTAGTTGATAACTCAATTGTCTGAAATAGATCTATAAGTGCTCATAAAAATATGACCTTATCTATGATGGTTCTCTACTCTGTTATGCTTAGTAGCCTTCTCTGATTCTGCTCAATCTGATATCCTCTATGCTCTATTCTGCTCGGTAAACTGATTGTCTTGAAGTTTGGCAATGTCTTCAAGTGCTCCGTGAATCATATATATTATTTTAGCCAACCTCATAAAAATGGTGGGAACATACAAAATATATAGTGTTCTATTTTTCCACCTTAGCAAAAATTAGGTTACAAAAATAATCATAACCCTAAGATCTACGGTGCAAAATAACCTAGATCAACTATTACAGTAAGATAAAACATTACATTTAATGAGTATCTAATTACAATAAATTCTCCTCGATCTTGGTAAACCATTTTACGATCTATTGTAACCATTTGCATAGAATAATGTCTCATTTCATATTACTATGTCATTTTCTGTGATCATCGATAAACACTGTATAATATGCTCGGTGTATATTGTGATACTCAGTGTTTACTGACCATCGATGTTGGTGTCGCTGGTGCTCAGTTAACTATGTGATGCTCGGTGTAAAGGCTTTACCGATTGCTTTGTCTTACTTCTTGTTACTGACCAACTCAATATAAGTAATCGACCAACCTGTTTACTATCCTTTGATACTAATGACAACCTTAAATGCTCAATAGAGATTAACAAATTATATCTTTTGGAGAAGGCTACTTATAGTCAGTCAGTTGTGTTCGCTAAGCAAGTATTATAGTAGAAGAGAAAGAAGGTGTGAAAGTATTAGGCCAGTAAAGCTATATCAATCATCAGTTGAAGATCTATGTGAAGAAGTAGAGATTGTATGTTATTCATTGGAACTAATCAAGAGAGGGGGTCTAATTCATAGTTCACCAAGATCCAGATATAGTATGTATTTGTTATGTAGGAGGTTATAGCCTTCTTCATTTGAGTAGTGTGCTCCTAGATAGTGTGTCCTCACCTTTGACAAGGATATTTATAAAAGATTCCTAACAGGGTCTGACCTTTGACCAGGTTATTGTACTTCATGTATTGTAAAGATCAACTCCTAACAGGGTTATAAGATCTTCTAACAGGGATCATTATACTCTAGTACAGTTTATAGTGGGTGCTAATTCCCACCAGGGTTTCTACCTATTTTGGGTTTCTTCGTAACCAAAATTCTGGTGTTGTGTTAAGTGTTATCTGGTTGTGTATATGCTTAATGTTTTTCTGTACTAATTTGGATAAAGAATTGAATCTTGTAGATAACTAATTCACACCTCCCCCCTCTTAGTTATCTCTTGGGACTATTCCTAACAATTGGTATCAGAGCCAAGTGCCTCAGAGAGAAAGTTTAACAACTTGAGGTTGATTAGATGGCATTCTTTAGAAAAGAAAGTCATAAGTTTGATGGAGAGAATTATCTAGACTATAAGAACAAAATGATAACACATATGCAGTACGTTGGTTTTAATATTTTTGAAGAAGCTACTCAAGATGTTCATGTTCCCTCTCTAAAAGACCTTGCCAAAGAAGATTCAACCATTAAACAAAAAGAAATGTTCACTCAAAATGCAATTACCAAAGAAGCCCTTATCAGTGCCTTATCTGACAGTGAGTTTTCAGAGATCGAGAAAGAAGATAGAGCCCACAAAATATATTTAGAAGACATTTTTGAAGGAGATATCCAAGCCAAGAATGCATGCAGAAAGACATGGAAGAAAAGATACAACAATTTGGAGATGCTACCTGAAGAAAACATCAAAGCCTACAATCAAAGAATTAATGAAGCAGTTGTAGGAATCAGAAACAATGGTGGAGAGATTTTGGAAGAAGACATAATGGATAAATTGATGACTACTCTGACATCAAAATATGAGAGCAAGATAAGCATCCTAGATTAGACTATGCAGTTTTCAAAAGAATTCAAGAGAGAGACCTTAATCAACAATATTTTAGCATTTGAGATATCAAGATTGAAGATAGAGCCTAAAAGTGAAACAACATTCAAAGCATCAATCCCTGGTAAGAAATCTTTGAACACTTCAGGTAATTTTGATGATGAAGATGATGATAAAGAACTAGAAGAACTCATTGCTATGGTTGCTAAGAAAGAAAGAAAAGGAAAAGGAAAATATGAAGGTTAGTTACCATTTAAATGCCTTTCATGTAACAAGATTGGTCATTTTACATCTAAGTGTCCTACAAGAGTCAAGAAGTACAAAAATAATTTCAAGCTTAAGTATACAAAAGAAAGTTACTATATTGAAGATGGAGTAACAGATGATGATTCAGCAGAAGATGAAATTGGATTTATTGCAATTGAAGATATAGAGAACATGTTTGATGACATGGATATTGAAGATGAAAAGAAAGAAGAGAAAGCATTGATTTCACAAGTAGACATCAGGATAGACTGGATCACTGACAGTGGTTGTTCACATCACATGACAAGAGACAAAGATAGATTTGTACATCTGGATAAGTACAAAGGAGGTTGGTTATATTTGGAGACAACACTTCTAAACCTATCATAGGTAGAGGAGCTATCACTTTGGATGGTAAGAATAACACTGATGATGTTCTATATGTTGATGGTTTGCAGCATAACTTACTAAGTGTTGGATAGTTACTTGACAAAGGATATCAGTTGGAATTCAAAAAAAATAAGTGTGTCATTAATAACAAAGGAGTAATGATTGCATCAGGTTAAAACACAAAAGGTAATTTTTTCAGCTGAATTTAGAAGCAAGTTGTTTTGTTGCAAAAATAGATGATAGTTGGTTATGGCACAAAAAACTATGTCACATCAATTTTGACAATATAGTAAAGATAAGCAATGTAAAGGCAATAAGAGACCTCCCTAGTATTGCAAGACCAGTTGATACAATGTGCAGGGAATGTGTGATGGGAAAGCATGTAAAGAACTCATTCAGAAGAAAATAGAATTTAGCAAAGAACAAATTGGATCTAGTGCATACATACCTATGTGGACCAACTCAAACAAGATCATACTATGGTAAAAGGTAATTTATTTTATTTATTGATGATTATTCTAGAATGATGTGGGTTGTGTTCTTAAGAGATAAATCTAAAGTATTTGAGAAGTTTAAAATATCCAAAGCTAAAGTTGAAAATGAGTCTGGATTACAGATAAAATGTCTAAGATCAGATAGAGGGGGAGAATTCACTTTTGAAAAATTTTATGAGTATTGCGAAGAACATGGGATAAAGAGACAGTTAAGTGTACCTAGAACCCCTCAGCAGAATGGAATTGTAGAAAGGAGAAATTGGATCATACTTGACACAGTGCAAACTATCATGATTGAAGGAAAAGTTACACACACCTATTGGAGAGATGCAGTCAATACTGCAGTCTATACTATCAACAAAATTCAATTAAGGCCAAGCGTAGACAAGACACCCTACGAGCTATGGTTTTGGAATGTACCTATAGTAAAATACTTTAGAATCATATAAGACAGATGAGAGAGTCACACCTAATGTTCTAGAATTCACATCTAGATACCATTCAAAAGAAGATATCATTGGAGATCAGAATAGAAAAGTCATGACAGGATCAAGAGAAAAAAATTCAATAGTTGATGAAGCAGTATGTTTACTTTCACAAATTGAACCCCTAAGTGTTGAAGATGCATGTAATGATTTAGATTGGCATGAAGCAATGAAAGAAGATTTAAATTGGATAGTTAAGAATGATACATGGGAATTGGTCCCCAGGCCTAGTGACAAAAATGTGATTGGAACCAAGTGGATATTCAGAAACAAGATGAATGGAGATGGTACAGTGGTAAGAAACAAAGCAAGACTAGTATGTAAATGATATGCACAGAGAGAAGGAATTGATTACTCTGATACATTTTCCCCTATAAGCATATTGGAAGCTATAAATTTATTTCTAGCCTATGCAACATACAAAGACTTTAAGGTATATCAGATGGATGTCAAGTCAACATTCCTGAATGGAGAATTGAAGAAAGAAGTCTACATAGAGAAGCCTGAAGGATTTAGTTTACCAGAAAAACTTGACATGGTTTACAGACTGAAGAAAGCCCTCTATGGACTAAAGCAAGCCCCTAGAGCATGGTATGAAAGGTTGGATGGTTACTTGACAAAGATCTGATTCAAGAAAGGAGTAGCAGATTGCAACTTATTCATAAGAGAGACACCTGAAGGATTATTACTAGTTTCTTTTTTTTTTATGACATTATTTTTTGTGGTAATGACAAGCTTAGTGTAGATTTTGCTAAAGAGATGCAAATCGAGTTTGAAATGAGCATGATTGGACCTATCAAGTACTTTTTAGGATTGAATGTGCAGCAAACAAATAAAGGTATATTCATTAATTAGTCTAAGTATGTGAAAGAGATATTGAAGAAGTTCAAGATGGATGATCGAAATCCAATAAGCACCCCTATGATAACAAGAAGCAAGCTTTCAAAAGATGATGATTCTACAATAATTAAAAGACTCTATATAAGTCTATGATTGGTAAACTCATATATCTTACTCAGTCTAGACTAGATATTTCTAATGCAGTTGGTATTGTTGGAAGATTTGCAGTTGAACCTAAACAAAGTCATCTTATGAAAATAAAGAGGATATTCAAATATTTGAAAGGAACTATAGACTATGGTTTATGGTATCCCAACTCATAGAATGTAGAACTTCATGTGTATACAGATGCAGATTGGGCAGGTTGCATTGATGACAAAAAGAACACCTTAGGAGGAGTAGTATTTATTGGAGACAAACTAGTTACTTGGATAAGCAAGAAGCAAAATTGTATTTATCAGTCAATACCAGAAGCAGAGTATGTAGCAGCAACATTAAATTATTCTACAATTGTTTGGATCAAGTAGATGATAAAGGATTTTGGAATCCAGATTGATTATACTATAGTTATTCATTCTGACAACACTAGCACTATCAATGTGTCAAAGAACCCTGTGATGCATGCAAAGACAAAACATATTGAGATAAAATATCATTTTCTAAGAGAGAAAGTTGGAGAGAAAGAAGTAAATTTGGATTATGTGAGTACTAAAGAACAGTTTGTTAGGAATGGGAACACTGAGAGGGGGGGGGGTGAATTAGTGTTCACTGTATTAAATCTTTTTACTTAGCTCTTTAATCTTAACTTGAATGCTTAAGTACTGAAATGAACATTAATATAAACAAGATAGAAGAACACAACACATAACACTAATATGGTTATGGGGAAACCCAAATAGGTAAAAACCCCAGTGGGAATTGACACCCACTAATATTATGTACTAGTGTTTTATGATCCTTGTTAGAAGATCCTTAACCCTGTTAGGAGTTGCTTTACAATGTATTTAGTACAGTGACCTTGTCAAGGGTCAAACCCTATTAGGAGTCTTTTAAAATAACCCTATTAGGGTTGTGGACACACTATCCTAGAGCTCACTGCTCAAGTAGTGAAGGCTACAACCTTCAAATCTCAGATACACACTATATCTGTTGGATGAGCTGTCATTGTGACACTGCTTGTTTGATCAGTTCCTTTGATGTGCTAATACTTTGACCTCTTGCAAAGCTCTAATACATCTTAAAAAATCTTTGTATACTTCTTCTCTACTTATTTTAACTCTATATTAACTTTCATGCTTAATTACAACAGTGCATCTAATATTTATATGCGCATACAAATCAATTAACTAGATCAGCCCTTTAACCGATTACATACAATGCGTACAACTAAATTGGCTCAAGTGTGTTTAAAAAAAAATTCAATTATATGTCTACAACCTAATTACAATAGGTGCATAGCCTTTACATCATAATAATATAACCGCTAACCAAAATACCAACAGTCGGCTGCTTGCACTATTCTTCTCCTGCATTCACTGTTTGTGCAACTTAGACTATTTGTATCTTCCTCATATTGAATCTTTTGATCATGCACTCTTAGACTTAGCATGGATATGGTATTACCAACTTAACTTCTAGGGAACATACCATAATTTTGTCGTATGCACGTGCGCTGATGCTCTGACTTTCAGGTACTCTTTGCACTGTCCAGTCTTCAACACTTAGCTGATTTTTTATCTTCTTATCATGAGTGCTAACTCCAAAACATCATGACTTTGTTGCCATAATGACAACACTATATTAAGTCATATACACCAATATAGTCAACTTGCCAACACAGTTAGTAGACATATTAACAAAGCCATTGCCGAAGGATACATTTGAGTATCTCAGGGAGAAGCTAGGAGTAATTCCCTTCCCTGGATCTGATTAGAGTTTGTAGTAGTGCATCAGTCTTTAGTGACTAATGAATGGTGGACTACTCTACTTCAGGAGTAGTACCTATGCTTATTTGTTTTTGGCACCCTTTTCCATTGATCTCAAAGGGGGAGTATATAGTCATGAAAAACAAAATAGTTGATTTATTCTACAAGAGGGAGTATATAGTAAGAAGATATAGCAGTTGATATTTAGAGCATTCAACAGTAGATGGAGAAATCATTTATAGGGGAGTATGTTGTTTTGGATTGGTGGTGTTTTTTCATTTCATATGTTTCCATCAATGCCAAAGGGGGAGATTGTTGGAGATTTATCAATAAGCCAATGTTGACTATATGTTTGTCATTGATGAAAACATATGGTAAGCAGTGTACGTTGTAGTTATATGTAGAGATCCTTGAGCATATATTGTATAGATATGTTATTAGCATGATATCATAGACACAAAGGTTGATTCTGAGTACAGACAGTTGTGTAATTGTTTGTAACTGCAGTGCTCCTGACAGTGTTCTAAGAAGAGTTTTGTATGTAATTCTTAGTATGGTTATGATGGAGCCTTGCACATTTATTTTTGTGTTGTAGACATAATTATAAAGCTATGTTCATATACATTGAGTTAGTTGTGTAGTTTAAGTTGAGTTATGATGTTTCTATTTGCCAGTTACAGTTTTAGGAGATTATTTTTTGAGAGTTGACAGTGTTTATATTGTCTCAGTAGTTGCACCTATCATTATGGTATGTGTGTTTGGTTTCATGTTTGGTTATGAGCTAAGGTTTTTTGGTTAAGAGTGCATAATGTATTTCAACTTGACAGTAAAGTTTGAGTTAATTTGGTGGAGCCGACAGTGTGAAGTGATGCATCTACTTATATTGGGTTGCGCGGTCCTATTTGTGTTGCGTGCTTAGTATAGTCATTGGAGATGTTGTTGGAGAGTTGTATTGTTTCATTAATATGATTTCAAGAAGGTTCTAATAGGCTGACTTGATTATATCTTTTGGAGAAGGATACTTATAGTCGGTCAATTGTGTTCGCTAAGCAAGTATTATAGTAAAAGAGAAAGGTGGGAAATTATTGGGCTAGTAAAGCTATATCATTCATTAGTTGAAGATCTATGTGAAGAAGTAGAGAGTTTATGTTATTCATTGGAACTAATCAAGATAGAAGTTCTAATTCATAGTTCACCAAGATCAAGATATAGTGTGTATCTGTTGTGCAAGAGGTTGCAGCCTTCACCATTTAAGCAGTGTGCTCCTGGATAGTGTGTCCTCATCTTTGACAGGGTTATTTATAAAAGACTCCTAACAGATTCAAACCTTTGACTAGGTCATTGTACTTCATGTATTGTAAATTTAAACTCCTAATAGGGTTGTAAGATCTTCTAACATGGATCATTATACTCTAGTGCATTTTATAGTGGATGTTAATTCCCATTGGGGTTTTTACCTATTTTGGGTTTCCCCGTAACCAAAATTATGGTGTTGTGTTAAGTGTTATCTTGTTGTGTATAGGCTTAATGTTCTTTTGCACTAATTTGGATAAAGAATTGAATCTTTAGATAACTGATTTACCCCCTCCCCCTCTCAATTATCTCTTGGGACTATTCCCTAACAAATTCATTCTACTTAACTCTAAAGAGAAAACTTTTAAAGTCATCAAACTTGATGAATTCATCATCATCTATAAACTCTTTAGCTTGGATGACATTGTCATCCAATCTAGCTACAGCCAATTCTAACTCATGTAGGGCCTTTTCTCCATCATTTTCTTGTGATGTTGAAAATTGTTATCTTAAGTTAGCAAAGTAATGGCTATTACCTGGCAAGATTTGTAGTGCCTTTTGCCTTGCCTTTTCTGGTACATTCATCAACTTTTGTTTTTTTATAGCCCCTACTCAGATGTGGATGGCTCAACTTGTTCTATTTCTACCATAAATGCCACATCAATTTCACCTTCCTCAAGGTTTATTCTGTCCTCCTCCTTCTCCTCAGGGATGTCTGGCAATTTAGACATAATATCTTCATAATTCTCTAAACACTCTTCAATTCTTGGCATGTATAAGACATCAGGAAAGAAACCAGGGAAGGTAGGGTCTATGTTTTTTAATTCTTCCTCTATCCTTACAATATTTTTCCATTTAAGGCTTCTCTTGTCACAAATATGTTGACTAAGAACATTTCTAATAACATCCTCATCTAGCATAGGCTTATTTTGAGCTAGATTGTGATTCCTCATTTCTCGCAATGCTCCTCTAACAAAGTCTTTAGGGTCATACATCATTGCATTAATAGAGGGAAATATGAATTGTCTCAGGAATTCATTTATTTGGTCCACAACATCTTTACCTATAGAGAAATCCCCTATTTGGAACCTCCTTGGCAAAAAGGTTCCCTTGTGTCTTTTAGGGCCTAAGTGTTCTCTATCCATCATGATAAGCTGCCACAAGAATTCTATTATTGCCAATCTTTATGGGACATATTTTGGTAGTATGTGTGGAGGTTGAGGGCAAGCATACACTCTCATAACAGAACAATTCTTAAAAATAAACATATCACCCCAATTGTGCTTAATTTCATTGTCAATTTCAAATGAAAAGGGTCTAAGCAATTTTCTAACAATTAAAGGAAATCTATCCCTCACAATACCTAACATGTTTATTATTGGATCCAAAAAATCACTATAAAAAGAAATGGAATTAGAGAAATGGTAACTTCTATCCCATAACCTTATGTAGACCTGAAGCGGATTAGTTCCTCCTGCATTCTTGATCTCATTGATGAAATCTGGGTTGATGTAGCCAATATTGCAATAGAGGATCAGGTGCATCAACATGGAGTAGCGATTGAACTTGAAGCTTTTCAAATCAATCCTTGCATTCATTAACTCAGTGTGCATTACATTGATTATGTACCCCACATAATAAAACTCCTTGTTGGTGTACAGGTCCTTAACATCTATAGCCATGACATAAATGTCAGGAGTCATTGTCAACCTCCATCTACTTCAATAACTTTGTGTAGACCGTAGATGGTATTCTAGAAAGAGGGAAAGAAAAGCTCAATATCAAATGAATTTGCAACCTTCTTTGGCAATAATATTGCCTCTTTCTTTTCTCTAGGAATATGCTTCCTCATAACCCTACCAATGTAGTAACTTTTCTATCTATTAAACAGGGCCTCATCTTATGCTATGTCAATATCCACGCTCATAGGTCCCTGGAAGTTAAAAGCTTGAATAAAAGTCATTATGTCTAACATGCAAAGTATAGACTTTTCCTTCTTATGGAAAGCTTGTGTCACTAGATTGTATGCTTCAATTAGCACTTCCATGAGGTCTACATCCAAAAATACCTCAGGTACTATCAACTTTCCCAAGTTCCTAGCCCATGGGTTTGAAACATGAGGGCCTCTCAATCTATTGTTATAGAAATACAAGACAAGGTCATACCCAGTTTTGTTTGGGCAGACATCATCCCTATAGAATGCATAAGGGTCCCTCCATTAATAAGCATTAGCTGATTACTTATTTGAGGTTCCAGGAAACAGTTTCATCTATTCTTCAGCGTACATGTTTGGCCTCTTTGTTCTTGAATGCACAATATTTGATGGTACTACAACAACCTCAGGAGATCCTTGTTCTGCCATTCTTTATGTATACTAAATTCTAAGCTCATTTTTCTGCACTTAAAGGTTTCAACTCTTTGTTGCTCTTTGACTCTAAAAATTATGGATGCTCTATGAACTGTCTTTGATAACTAATAAGCAACTCACAACCAGCCACTAGGCCACCTACTCTATTAAAAATTAAAATCTCAACAAGCACACATGCATGAAATTAATAATTACCTTTTTCATAAAAGTGTCAACTGTCACTTCTAGCATAGATTTGGCGGCGATCCAAGAGAAAATAATTGGCGTGTTGCCTAAGTTACGTTAATGGTACATCTAACCCTATCTCAACTTTGCTACCTACAAATCATGTGCCTTGGCCCTTTAAATTTGAAATCCTAAAACTTTGACACTTGTGAAGTCACACAACACCTTTTCAAAACTTTGGGACTATTAAACTGACCAAAGAAATGAAACCTTGAGATGTTACAACACAACCTGGCATGACTTTAGATGTCATTTTTGACACTTGTACTTTGTAACTATCATCACAAATGGCCAAGAAACCCTAGCGAAGCTCTACAAACATTACATTCTTTGGCACTTTCCATGTGGCATGCAACTTACTCTCACTTTTCAACACCTTCTGAAGTTACACACACTGTTAGTCGGGACTTCAAAACCCATAACCATCATAACATCTTTATCATTGAGAAGTTATGAAATGGCCAAGTGTAACTTTGGAACCCATCACCATCATAAAAAATTAATCATTGAGAAGTTGTGAAATAATCAGGTGTAACTTCAGAGCTGGGAGTGGGTTACTCACAAATTACTACTAGTCAATTTCAGGAATCAGGAGGTGGGATTGGGTTCCAAATTTTCCATGTGCCATGTGGGATTTGTTGGCTCTTTTTCTTGCAAGATCAAGATTGAATCAAATAGTTAGGCTTAAAACACTGGTTAGGCACTCAAGCTTGACAAGAAAAACAAACCAATTGATGAGGATAGAGAGAAATCCTCCTTCTTCTTTGAGCTCCACATTCACTCAGGCGGGTATTGCCTTATCTACACACTCAAGACACCTCATGAAAAAACTAAAGGCCTGCAGATAGATTAGTGTGGAATAGAAATCAATCTCCTATAGGTATCCTGTACCCCAATGATAGAAAGTCTCATGCAATAACCCTACTTGCATGGAATGAGATTGAAAGCCAAACACCTATCCTAACAACATGAAAGGGAAAGGGTGGAACTGAAAGGAAATGATTTGAAATGGATTGAAAGGTCCCCTGAGATGCCCTAAGTCTCTGATAGACCAGTGCCTTGTCCAATGGGCCACAGAGTCAAATACAGTATTGCAAAGGACAACTATGAAACAAGAAAACAATATACCCAATGTGTTGATGCTTGACATCAATCACACACCATGACCAAACCTCAACTTAGCACCCACCTGTGTATTTAATCATGTTATTATCCACTCAAAGGATTTTAACCCTCCCTTTAGAAGAGACCTATAAACATACAATACATTAACTAGCATCCACTGGAAGACAAGCATGAAATATCCTTAACACTTCAGCTCATACATACATAAACACTAACCCTGAACCAGTTATCTCTGTGAAGACAACTCCACTTGCAAACACTAAGGTAATGCAAACAAAAAATTCAAACACCCTTGATGTATGACTAATGAGTTCAGAATTCAAATGGAGATAGCTTGACAACAGTAAGAGTATATTAACTTCTCATACATAAGACAAATCACTTACAATATGCATTATATTCTCTCAACCAACAATGGAAAGAGGAACACCCTATATGCAGAGAGAAGGAGAAATCTACAGAACAGAACCCATCACTAGAACTGACAAAATTCAGAACCCTTGCTAAGTCAAAAATTTGACTACATATACCACTAACTACCTTGGAATTCTTAGAGAAATTGCAACAAGCTACGGATAGCTAGGGCTAGGGTTTCAACTACCCAAACAACTCAAACCGTCACAAAATTTACTGCAGGGGCAAGAAATACAAGCAGCCTGGAGAAAACAAATCTCAAACAGATTCTACAATTATGAGGACATTGAGATTAGGACAGAAAACTAGGAACTGCCATGAAACCAGTACAAACGGCCACCTGCAAATAGCTCCTCGAGCTAAAAAATGAACACCACCAGGTACAAAACCTCCTTTTGCAATTAACCGCATAGACCCTGGACCACATCGCTACAACCTACCGCCACCAACCAGATCAAAAACCATCAGGAAAGCATTGAAAACCAGTCCTTTGGTCTCAGGAAACCCTCTACAGATTTGAATTCAAATCCTAACAATCATCTTCATTGGTGCCAGCAGCACATCGGCAGTCCACATTTAAACCTTTATCAACTTTATATCCCCGTCGTTAGATCTTTTATTGTTCCCGGTCCTGGAAACCTAACCTTCAACCTTAATCGCACAGCCGCATGGTCAATAACCTCACCGCCATAAGAAACAGGCAACAAACACCGTAGAAAAGTCCCTGGCAATGTTACCACCACAACTTCACAACCACAACAACCTGCAAACCTTAATCTCACCGCAACCGCCACTGCTAAGTTCTATAGCAAACCGTCAGTCACATAATCTCATAGCCTTGAAAAAAGGCTATGCGAATATGCGACTAACCGTTAGCACTCACTGCTGAAGTCAAACATGCCCGGGCACTGCAAACATAGGTCCCACCGCAAACCCCTTGCCACTAGGAACACCGGCAACCAATTAGAAAAATCCTCATCATCGAAAACATCGGCCCCACCTATCTGGCGAACTGGCGACCGAAGGACCTCTGCCAGTTTGTGAAATACTTTACGCCATCGCCAAAATACTTAGCGACCACGCGACCACTATTCGCTGAATCGCCAAAAGAATTAGGGCATCACCTTTATATTATGCGAATGCACGAACACATAGAAAATTTATCTACACTGCCAGATCTTTGTCCACTCCGCCAAACCTCAGACCCCACCTGGGTTCGCCCGATGCCACATGTCACACCACCATTCACTGCGGCTGCCAAGTCATAGGACACAGGACCCACCGCAGAGAAAAGCCTTACCTTTTGGGAAGATCAGACGGTGGTCACATGATCACAAGAGGGAGGAATATTCCTCATGATCATGCAGCAACCGTAGGTCTCATTTGCATTGTCACTCTGCTTAAGAAATACTGGGCCCACCAACAAACTGCCAAGCACTCAGTGATTACATGACTAACCATTCGCCAAGTCATTGGATGTTAGCCACTAACCGCTGAGAAATAAGAGATTGCATGACTAAAGAGAGAAGACCACCCACCAGGTCACTGAATGTTAAGGGATAAACCACTCGAAACCAGAGAACAGGAGAAGACCGCCAGTCACCAAGTCGCGGAATGAAGACATAACACCAAGCAGTCGAACACAATGAAAAGTTGGGACCATGTGGACAAGTGGCAGGCGGTCGCATGATCACATGTTAGAAAAGTCTGACATGTGGCCATGCGATAGCCAATCAAAGAAGAGCAGTGAAAACCTAGGCCCATCGGACATCGCACTTGCGCACTTAAGGAAAAGCCAGCAAACAGGGAACTAGTGTGAGGTCGAAAACACACAATGTTTTCAACACAGCGGAAGACCGAAAACACACAGAGTTTTCGACACCAAAGGATAAGCACACAAAAGCATGAAACACAGGGTTGAAAACAACGCAGGTCGAAAATACACAAACCAAAAACATCATGGACTTTTGAAAACATTGTGGGTTTTCGACACTTTGGCAAATTTTAAAGATTACTTCCCGCGGGCTTTAGAATTTGAATATCTTTCTGGATCTGGCGATTCAACACATGCAAATTGGACCAGAGCAAGGTGACAACAAGGAGAACACAGGGCAGGAGGCAATGAAGAACACTTGTAAGGAAAATAGGCCATTTTCAAAGGATTTTTTGCTATGACAGAAAAATGGCCTAATAGGATTTAGATTTTAGAAGTGTCAGACTTCTCATTCAGTCAATGAAGTGATTTAGCATTCTGATTCAGTTAATAGGTATTTATAATTTTATACATAATCACAAATACTTCAAGTTCATATACTAATACTGTACTTCTTGAATCTTGAATCTTGACTCATATTAATAATTACAATTTATAAAACTATTGTTCATGATTCACGTAACATGTTATTGTATTGAAATTTGAAATTTTGAAGTATAAGCAAATAATGCATAAAACACTATTTGAAAAAGAGTCTTCTCATATGTATTACTATTAATTTAAAAAATGATACTCATACATTTAAATTTTTAGTTTTTCTATATTTCTGCTATACTAGTAACTGAATAGTTGTGGTTTCCCCAGAAGGAGAAGTGACAAGCTTCCAACTATTTCCAAAACCAAAATGAAAAGTATATTTGTATTTACAAATTACAAGTAACAAAAATTATCCTAAGATCCTTTCAGAGGAAATTAGAAAAGCCTAGTCTGACTCCTACATATCCTAATACTAATAGTAATTTGTTACAGTATAATACTATCCATAAAGAAAAAAAGATCAGTCGATGTGAAGAGCAACAAATAACTAGATCATCTCCTCCTGGAACCCCTCCTGGTCAAAGCCATGATCCTAAAAAATAGTGTGCATCTTTGCCTTGTCATGTTCTACTTCGAGTTCAAACATGTCACTTTGGTATCTTGTGTAACTGGTAGCATGATCCCATGCTGCAGACATAAGATGACTGAGGACATCCTAATAAATCTCCTCCTCCATATCCAAATTTGGTTGGATAACAGGTTTTGGGTTCTCATTTGATGATCCCTCAGCTACTAAAAGACCCATGTTGTCATCCAAATTAGAAATTTAGAAAGTGTCATGTGTTCTTCTATTCCACTACTAAGGAGTATATAAAGAAATTAATCACCAACTTTCTAGCCACAATAAATTTTGAAGAAATGTTTCATGTAAGGTGGCTTACCTCAGAAAATGAAAATAATGAATATCGATAAAGAAAAATTGTAGATGTATCATGTGTAACTTGTATCTTGCATAACTTGGCTACAAATTTGAAAAGAAAAATAATGAATGTTGATGGATCACAACTCATATCCCGTACAAATTATAATTTTTAATGTCTAATCAAAATCTTGGCCTGGATTATGTACTAATGAAGTTACACAAACTACTAGTGTGACCTTGGAACCACCATATCCTAGCTGTGATTTTAAATTTTTAACTAGTAACTTGGTAGCCACATTAAATTTTGAAGGAATGTTTCACGTAAGGTGACTTGGCTCTAAAAATAAAAATAATGAATGTTGATGAATCACAGCTCATATCTCATACAAATTATCCTTTTTAATGTCTAATCAAAATCTTGACCTGGATTATGTACACTACTGAATAATTTAAAATTGTTGATAAGTCTCATTAATGTCCCTAATTGCACTTGAATCTTCACTGTCACTATAACTTTGCGGTGAAGTTACGTGGACTGCCAGTGTGACCTCAGAACCCCCATATCCTAGCTACGATTATAACTTCTGAAGTCACACACACTGTCAACCTGACCTTTGTGTATCTTTGTGGCCTTCAACTCCAAACTGCCAACATAACCACCAAAGTCATGCACACCATCAACCTGACCAATTACATATCTTCGTAACTTTCAACATCGACCCTCCTTTTAGCATGCCAAAGCTATGCACACTGTCACCAGTCACCACAAACTAACTTGACATTTGTGTATCTTCATAATTGTCAGCATTGAACTCTAATTTAGCATGTCAAAGCTACGCAAACTGTCAACCATAAACTTACTTGACCTTTGCGTATCTCTATGGCCTACAACTCTAAACCGCCAACATAACAACCAAAGTAACGCACACCATCAACATGACCATTACGTATCTTCGTAACCGTCAACATTGACCCTCCTTTTAGCTTATCAAAGCTACACAAACTGTCACCACAAACTGGTCATTAGTAAATGGCAGGTAGCACCCAACTTGTCTTTGTCTGCATACTCAACTTAGCTCCATGCACGTGTGTGGTCAAGTTTTGGTCTTAGTCCTATCACTATATTTTGAATATTCACCTATATATATTTTTTTATACTATAAATACTATTTTTTATTCCCCAATATATATTTTGGTAAATCTGAAATAAAAACACAATTTGCCAAGATTTTCCACATAGTTTCAGGGAGCATGAATGATTCGCCAATTGAGATTATTATTTTTTCTTTGAAAACTAAAATTTTTAGCCAATAAAATTAATATTTTCCTTTGTAGTTTTCTAAATTTCGCCAGTTTTTTACGCCTTTTTTGAAGGGGGGGTTTCTTAAAGATTACCCTGGAACAAATGATCTCAAAACATTCACCAATGTTACAAAAATGATTATTTAACCCTTAATACATTTGAAACCTTCCAATGATCAACACAAAATATTATAAATGCAAAGACAACATGAAAAAAATATTAAATACAATGTTTTATTGGATTTTTCAGTCTCAATCCATACACCAAGGCATTCTCTATCGTATAATGATAATTTTTCCAATTTATACACATTCCTTACAACTTACTCAACCAATTTGGATTGGTTGGAAGGTTTGTTAAACACTAAAAACCCCTTAAAACCACTTTCCCTCCAAAATCCTTAACTAGCTGTAGAGTTTAAATATTTGAATTTTCAAATTCAAAAAAATGGTTTATTTCTACCTTAAATAAAAAACTAGTAACTCCTAGGGTTTTCAAACACCTTATTAAACATTACTAGTATCTCCTAGACTCCCTAGATCTCAATTTCCTATTACATCCATGACTTAGTCCTAAGGTCCTTACCAGGACCTTCATGACCAATTACAAAATTATTACATTTATTTCCCTTATATGCCATAATAGGCTTCAATACATCATAGTTAATTATGTTTTCCTTTAATGGCTTCATGCCACCTTTATGATTCCAAAATGTCTTCATGTGTTCCTTTGTCTTCCTTAGTGCCCCTGCACCATACTCCCCAAGAATGAAAGAATTCTTGTCCCAAGAATTCCATGCTTCAGCCTGATCATGACTTGATGTTCTATCCCATTCAAAGATCCAATAATCTCTCAAAGTCACCTCCTTCTTGCCTCTCCAACCTATGTTCACATCACACATTTTTTTAGAAATAAAACATTGATTTTTTATGTCCTCTTCTAGGACATTGTTGCTTGTAAGGGGAATGTATTCTTGCCCCTATCTCCTTCATTTTCTACCTATGTAACTTCTCCATTCCTTTATCCTATACCTACTCTATAAGAGGACAACTAATGGTCCCCACTTACACATATTGAAAGTTCCAAAGTCCCTCATTTGGAGGACTATCATTCTCCTTATGTTGTTTCAATCTAGTATCTATCTTCCAACCAGTATTATGCTTGCTTTTTCCTTGCACAATCTAATCTCTAAAACACATAATAATTTTCTCCCCACCCTTACCAACAAAAGGTTGTAACTCATACTTCTTGTTATAAAAAGAACCGAGCTGCAAACGTTACCGAGCATTAGAGAACTATTTATCGAGTGAAGTAAGTTGGGAAATATTAAGGAAGTGAATTGATTAATGATCAAATGAGTTTTATGAGCATAGCATAGATTTGAAAGATAAGGGACTAAGAGGGGAGGGGTGAATCAGTACCCTCAAAAACTTTTAACTGAATACTCAATTTGCAAATAGTAGTAAGTAACTAACCAACTTAATCCATTGTATGCAACATTCATCAAAATGACTTTGTAAATGTAAAGTACATGAAATGAAACAATAGATCAATCATGAAATGTAACACATAACACCAATATTTTGGTTACGTAGAAACCCTTGTTAAAAGGTAAAAATTGTGGTGGGGATGACATTTTTAGTATAGTGTGGATATTGATCAGTCACCAAGTGGGAGATTGTTAGCTTGTGGTGACTAATCAGGAAAGTACTATCCAGGAAAGTACTGTACACTTTTCCTCCCGACCTTGCCGAGGTTCGGGGCCGGGCTGGGCCTTGAGCGGGGGTTTGGGGGCGGCAGACCCCAAGAGCAGGGGTTCGGGGGCGCAGCCCCCGAGGAAATTTTTTTTTTGAGGCCGACTACTTTTTCAGTTTTTTGGGCCGCCTACTTATAACTCATTCTAACCCTAAAGCGGCAAAATATTGTATAATATGGCTTAGGGTTAGGGATTTTCATTATGTATGATTTTAGTACTTGCGGCAAAATTGGGCTATAAGGGATTATGGATTGTAATCAGGTTGTAATCACTGGATAATAATAATATTGGACTCGCTGTTGGTGGACGTAGCCCAGGGATTGGGTGAACCATGTTAAATCTGTGTGTCTTGTGTTCTATTCTGTGTGGTTTATTATTTTCTGATATTAGTTATATTTGCACATAATTGTTATTTCTACCTTGTTAATCCTAACAAGTGGTATCAGAGCGAGGTTATTTCATTTGTTCTTTCATCTATTCTCCGAAGTAGGTCTCACGAGTTAGTGAGAGAGTCTCTCGGTTAAGTGGGAGAAATGGCAGACGAGGGTAGGGTGAAGGTTGATAAGTTTAATGGGCAGAACTTTCAATTATGGAAGATGCAAATGGAGGATTATCTCTATCAGAAGGATCTATGGCGGCCACTAGAGGGAGTAGCCAAGAAAGAGCAATCAATGTCTCAGGAGGATTGGGATATTTTGGATAGGAAGGCACTGGGGAGTATTCGTCTATGCCTGGCACAATCAGTGGCATTCAATATTACTGAAGCAAAGACAGCTAAAGATCTGATGGAAACCCCAGCGAAGTTGTATGAAAAGCCTTTAGCTTCAAACAAGGTATTTCTTATGAAGCGTTTATTTAATATGAAAATGGTAGAAGGTGGCTCAGTTACTGATCATTTGAATGAGTTTAATACAGTTACAAGTCAATTAACCTCAGTTAAAATTACTTTTGATGAAGAGGTTAGGGCTCTCTTGATTTTGTGTTCTTTGCCAGAAAGCTGGAATGGCTTGGTAATGGCTGTTAGTAATTCTGTTTCTGGTTCTAATAGCCTAAAGTATGATGATGTTATTGGTGTTATATTGAGTGAGGAAATTCATAGGAAAAGCTCAGGGGCATCCACATCAGGTAGTGTATTGAACACAGAAAGCAGAGGCAGAACAAGAGATAGAGGAAACAACTCTGGAAATCGTGGGAAATCAAGAGGAAAATCAAAGGGAAAGAGGTCCGAATCTAAAGGGCCAAATGATTGCTGGTACTGTGGAAAACCAGGTCATAAGAAGAAAGATTGTTGGTCTCAGAAGAAAGATCAAGGAGACAAAAATGATGGAAACAAGGAGGCAAATGTGGTAAGTAACAAATCTAAGGAGGATGCTTTGCTCTTGTCCTTAGAAAGTATTGATGATTCATGGGTTTTAGATTCTGGGGCTTCATTTCATGCTACACCCCATAGAAGTTATTTTGTTGATTATGTCCAAGGGGATTTTGGGCTAGTTTATTTGGGAGATAATGAACCCTGTCAGATTGTTGGAAAGGGAAAAATTAAGATTAAGTTGCAGAATGGGAATCATTGGCTACTACACGAGGTAAGACATGTTCCAAGGCTAAGTAGGAATTTAATTTCAGCAGGGCAACTGGGTGATGAGGGTTGCACAGTTACTTTTAATGATAAAAATTGGAAGGTTTCAAAAGGTTCCTTAGTAGTAGCAAAAGGTGTGAAAGTAGGCACCTTATATCTTTGTACAGGTCATACTGTTCTTTCTACTTTAATTGTTTCAGAAGATAATGAATGTTCAGGAACAGTGGCTGCAGTTGAGCAGGAAGAACATCAAATTGTTGTTGTAGATTCTGACACGACACTGTGGCACAACAGACTCGGGCACATGAGTGAAAAAGGTATGAAATTACTTCATTCAAAGAAAGTTTTACCTGGTCTGAAATGTGTCAATATGGATTTCTGTGAAAGTTGTGTTTATGGAAAATAAAAAGAGTTAGTTTTGTGAAGAGTGGGAAGGAAAAGAAAAATGGGAGATTAGAGCTTGTGCATACAGATGTATGGGGACCAGCTCAGGTATCTTCCCTTGGTGGCTCTCTGTATTATGTTACATTTATAGATGATGCAACAAGAAAAGTATGGATTTATTTCCTTAGACAGAAATCTGATGTATTTCAAACTTTTAAGAAATGGAAATGCTTGGTTGAGAATGAGACTGGTAAAAAGTTAAAATGTCTCAGATCTGATAATGGTGGTGAGTATTGCAGCACAGAATTTGAAGAATATTGTTCCTCTAATGGTATTCATAGGCAGAAAACTGTACCAAGGACTCCACAAGAAAATGGAGTGGCTGAACGCATGAACAGGACAATAATGGAGCGTGCAAGGAGTATGAGGTTGCATGCTAGGCTGCCCAAAAATATGTGGGCAGAGGCAGTGAACACCACTGTTTATTTAATCAATAGAGGCCCCTCTACTCCTTTGGACTGTGGTATTCCAGAGGAAGCATGGAGTGGTAAGAAGGTGAGTTATTCTTTTCTCAAAACCTTTGGTTGTGAAGCTTTTGCACTTATAGACTCTGAAAATAGAACCAAGCTAGAAGCTAAGTCAAAGAAATGTGTATTTGTTGGGTATGGCATTGATGAATTTGGTTATAGGCTTTGGGATTTTGAAAATCATAAAATTGTAAGAAGCAGGGATGTCATATTCAATGAGAAAGTATTGTACAAAGATCTATTGTTGTAGCATGAGAAGAAAGAAAATGACTATGTAGTACTGGATGATACTCCACAAGTTCATGTTCCAGTAGTTCCTTATGCTCCGCAACAACAACAACAACAAATACCACACACCCCAGTGAGTGTTAGACGGTCAACAAGGCTAAGTAGACCTCCAGAAAGATTTTCTCCATCTTTGTATTCTATTCTATTAACAGATGCTGGTGAACCTGAATGTTATAATGAAGCTGTGTAGGTGGATACAAAGCTTCAGTGGGAGTCTGCAATGACAGATGAAATGGACTCTTTGCTGAAAAATCGGACATGGGATTTATGTAAGTTACCTACAAGTAAAAGGGCTTTACAGAATAAATGGGTTTACAGGATCAAAGAAGAGGATGGAGGTACGAAAAGATTTAAAGCCAGATTAGTTGTAAAAGGATTTGCACAGAAACATGGTATTGATTTTGATGAGATATTTTCTCCAGTTGTTAAAATGACTTCTATTCGTACTGTTCTAAGTATTGTGGCTACTGAAGATTTGCATTTAGAGTAGCTTGATGTTAAAACAACCTTTCTTCATGGTGATTTGGATGAAGAAATATATATGGTTCAGCCACAAGGATTTGAGGTCAAGGGTAAGGAGAATTTGGTGTGCAGATTGCAGAAAAGTTTATATGGCTTGAAGCAAGCACCTCGGCAATGGTATATTAAATTTGACACTTTTATGAATGGGCATGGATATAGTCGGTGTCATTCTGACCATTGTGTTTATTTTAAGAGGTTGGATGATGATAGCTACATTATTTTATGTTTATATGTTGATGATATGCTTGTAGCTGGGTCTAACATGGATCACATTAAGGGGTTGAAACAACAGTTAGCAAAATCTTTTGCTATGAAGGATTTGGGGGCAGCAAAACAAATCCTTGGTATGTAAATTTGTAGAGATAGGAAAAATAGGAAATTGTCTCTATCTCAGGCTGATTATATTGAGAAGGTGTTGCAACGTTTCTCTATGGAAAATGCCAAAGCTGTCAGCACCCCTTTGCCTGGTCATTTGAAATTGACTAAGGATATGTGTCCCAAGACACCAGAAGAAGAGACTAAAATTTCTAAGGTACCTTATGCTTCAGCTGTAGGGAGCTTAATGTATGCTATGGTATGTACTAGGCCAGATATTGCACACGCAGTGGGAGTCGTTAGCCGTTATATGAGTAACCCTGGTATTGAGCATTGGAATGCAGTCAAATGGATTCTCAGATATTTGAGAGGCACATCCAGTAAGTGTTTACACTTTGGGGGTTCTACTACTACTGTACAAGGCTATGTTGACTCAGATTTGGCAGGAGATATAGATAGCAGGCGGAGTACTACAGGTTATATATTTACTGTTGGTGGGACAGCAGTGAGTTGGATTTCTCAACTACAAAAGGTGGTTGCTTTATCCACTACAGAGGTAGAGTATGTTGCTGCTACAGAGGCAGCCAAGGAGATGATATGGCTTCAATTCTTCATGGAAGAATTGGGACATCCACAAAAGGATAATTTTATACATACAAATAGCCAAAGTGCCATTCATCTTGCAAAGAATTCTGCTTTGCACTCAAAGACAAAACACATACAGTTGCGGTACCATTTCATTCGATCAGTTTTGGATGATGGACAGTTAAGGCTGGAAAAGATTCATACTGATGATAATCCGGCAGATATGTTTACAAAGGTAGTAACAAGGGAGAAGTTGAACTCATGTTCAGCTTCAGTTGGTCTTCTAGACTGAACAAAATAAAGGAACAACTGAGTCCAAGGTGGTTCAATCCAGTGGGAGCCTCATGTGGGTAGCGGTATTGCTACAGGATCAGTCTCCAAGTGGGAGGTTTTTTAGTATAGTGTGGATACTGATCAGTCACCAAGTGGGAGATTGTTAGCTTGTGGTGACTAATCAGGAAAGTACTATCCAGGAAAGTACTGTACACTTTTCCTCCTGACCTCGCCGGGGTTCAGGGCCGGGCTGGGCCCCGAGCGGGGGTTTGGGGGCGGCAACCCCCAAGAGCAGGGGTTCGGGGGTGCAGCCCCCGAGGAAATTTTTTTTTGAGGCCGACTACTTTTTCGGTTTTTTGGGCCGACTACTTATAACTCATTCTAACCCTAAAGCGGGAAAATATTGTATAATATGGCTTAGGGTTAGGGATTTTCATTATGTATGATTTTAGTACTTGCGGCAGAATTAGGCTGTAAGGGATTACGAATTGTAATCAGGTTGTAATCACTGGATAATAATAATATTGGACTCACTGTTGGTGGACATAGCCCAGGGATTGGGTGAACCACGTTAAATCTGTGTGTCTTATGTTCTATTCTGTGTGGTTTATTATTTTCTGATATTAGTTATATTTGCACATAATTGTTATTTCTACCTTGTTAATCCTAACATGACACCCACAAATTCTTCACTACTGTAGATAATAAATTATGTCGACTAAGGCTACAAGTTGTGATCACTTCTGGTGATCTTATACTATTAGGAGTAACAATCAGATCGACTAGATCTACCTCGTTAAAGGATTTAAACAACACTACTTGAATGTGCACTCGGTTAAGAGATTTAATAACAAACTGTTAAGTCTACTTTGTTAAGAGATTTTACAAACTCTGTTACAATGATTAAAGAATAACAGAAAGTATCTATAATATACTGAATAAATATCACCTCTATGTGTATTGCATTGTCCTCTGTTCTACTCGGTAGCCTTGACTATTTCTGAATAAACTGAATTATATCTCTAATCACTGCTCATTCATGTCTTGAAAGTGACTACTACTTGATTCACTTTCTTGCCTTGATAAAATGACATCAATTACAAATATATAGCAAACTGCTATGATTTCCATGACCTAATTAAGTTTACAATATCTTAGAAAACCTAAGATCTACGATGTACAGAATTAATCTAGATCTGACTATTACATTGGAATCATCATTACATTTAATGATTACATCTACAATAAATAATCCTTGATCTTGTTATGAATCTATATAACCATTTGCATAGATAAATGTACCTTTCCTGATTACTATGCCATTTCTTGAATAGCTCGGTAAACACAGCCAATTCTGATTGGTGAATACACTGGTGCTTGGTGTGTATGTTTCTCAATGTTTACTGAAGCTCAGTGCTCGGTTTACTCTGATGCTTGGTAAAACTGCTCTGGTGCCCGGTTAAACTTGTTTCCATTTAGTTCTCGATACTATCTTGTGATTGTTTAGTATGAAAGCTTTTTTTTTCAACCGAATAGCATATTGTATCTTGATGTTCTTCCTTTTACCGACTGATCCAATTTGATACTAATGACAACATCTAATGCTCAAATAGAGATAATAACTCATACTTCTTGTTACCCTTATGCATAATGTAAGTATTTAGGTATCCATCATGAATAGTTCTTCTAGCCCATTGTCATGGTCTCCCTAAAATTATATGTCAACAATTCATATCTATGACATCACATAAAATATTATATTGATATGCACCAATTGAAAAATCAATGTGAACTTGTTCTTTAACCAAAATATTTTGATCATTACTAACCCATGTTGCATAGTACAGCTTAGGATGAGGAAAATTCTTCAAATTCAACTTATTTACAACTTCATAAGCAACTAAGTTACTATGTGCACCTGAATCAATTATGATTTTGCATACCTTACCCTTTGTCAAATAATTTGTTTTGAATATACTCACTTGTGGTGTTGGTTGTACTGGTTTTCCTCTTCGCATTAGAAGACATTCCCCTACCTCTGGATAAGCCATTGTAGATTCACTATTTTCTTCCTCTTTTTGTATGAGATGTGATCTCAAATGAAATGCCTTACAGTTCATTCTCTCACTCCCCTACCCAGACATCAGATTCATACACATTGTTAAACTCTCATAATTGTGTCAAAGATTTATTCACTCCTTGAGAGAAACTAAGAACACAGATTCACAGTCACCTAGTAACTGTAATACCCCAAAAATGGGCTATAAGTTCATTAATCTCCTACATCTTCAATATCGAACGAAATCGACATCAAAGTCCTAATCTAAGGCACATCTAAACATCATCGAATCATAATTGATTATCTTAAATTCTGCATCGAGGAATATTCCTAACAATATTCCTAATCATCATAATTATCTTTAATTTTATAATTATTTGGCAATAAATCACATTTATCCTAAAATTTGATTAATTAAATATTTTGCATATTTAATTAATTAGATTTAATATTTGCCACTTAATTGTTTAATTAAATTTAATTCTATCTATTATTAATTGTATTATTTAATTTTGACAATAAATCAAAATTCCTATGAATAATTGATTAAATTCTTATTTAATTAATTAAAACATGTTGTCATTATTTAATAATATAATTTTTAATAAAAGTTTGGTAAAATAGTTAATTAACCCATAAATTAATTATTTTATGTCAAAAATCAGTTAAGTTGAGCATAAATCACTTTATTATTAAATTAATTCATAAATAAAACATGCACAATCATAAAAGCAGACAACTATCAATTATCAATTAAAGCTAAACTCTATTTTGAGTTAAAACTTAGCTTTTGCATGTTTTTGTGAGTTAATTATCCTTTATTTAAAAAATAACTCAAAAATCAAGCTGAGTTATTTGAGTGACTTATGGCTTTTTTTCATGCACCTCCAAAGCCCTGGATTTCTATAAAATCAAGGCTTCAACTCTTCATAATTCATCTCATATTTTTGCACAATCACGCTGGAGAATTGGAATTGGAAGAATCAAAGCTCTTGCGAATCGACATCTTTGTGAGATCAATCTTATTTTTGCATTCATATTGCATATCATTGTTAGATTAGCATTGCATATCAATTTTCAATAGCATTCATAGCATATCAATTTCATCTAGCATAGATTTCATATCAGATTAATCATTCTTATTGCATAGAAAAATACCAAAAAAATAGCTTAATTGCATTCAATCTCATATCTAGATCAATTACATTCAAATCCTTCATTTAGGTGTCGTCTAGGTCACTGATCTCGATTACAATCTGAGAACATTAATCTCGCACCTATTAGAAGGCAATAAATTGCTTGGTTAGATTAGATTTCAATTTTGCACGATTTTGATTATCACTAACCTCTAATGTTTTACTGAGTGTTGTGTCTACAGATCAAGTTCAATTTTCACACACACAGTAACCAGCATGTTAGAGTGCCTTACAAACTAATACACAAGAATTTGAAGCAATATTCATGAAGACATCACCAATACAGGATTGGGATTCCACTATTTTTCATTCAAAAAATCCCTTGTTCATTACAATCAATAAAACTATGAAAACCTCAAAAAACAAAAGCTCCTAAGCCAGAATACTTTGTTAGTGATTTTTCTTGCAGGAATCCTAATACAAGCCTTGAGTGCTTAAATTGAACTTTGTGATTCCTAAACTCCTGACTCAAGCAAGAAAAGACTAATTAACAAGGACCAAGTCCTTCTTCACTTCGAGCTCCTGGCTACAGGCAAGTGTACCTATTTAGATCTACTTCTTCAAAGCATTACAATATTAGTTTGTATCCTTGATACAAACCTAATCTTCTCGGCTCTACAACATACATAAAAGTAAATATTCATTGATTTTGACTTGGTTATGAAAGATGTAGACATAAGCAATGACCAGTGCCTTATTAATTAGGCAATAGAGTTAAATGAAAGTAAATCCCCAGAACTCCTATGATTTCAATACAATTAAAACCAAAATGAAATGCCATATAGATCATTCGCTTACTCCCCTACCTAGACATCAGATTCATACACATTGTTAAACTCTCATAATTGTGCCAAAGATTTATTCACTCTTTGAGAGAAACTAAGAACACAGATTCACAGTCACCTTGTAACCAGCATGTTAGAGTGCCTTACAAACTAATACACAAGAATTTGAAGCAATATTCATTAAGACATCACCAATACAAGATTGGGATTCTAGTGTTTTTCATTCAAAAAATCCTTGGTTCATTACAATTAAGAAAACTATGAAAACCTCAAAAAACAAAAGCTCCTAAGCCAAAATATTGTCTCTGCAATGATTATTCCATCATCCTTCTAACAATGGAGAGAAAGGAAAGATAAAGGAAAACATCAAAGCAATTCCTTACTAACAGCTGCCAATTTTCCAAAAAATCTTCTCTTCCCTCCAATTTTGATCCTCTTTCACTTGGTCATTTGCAACTGCCTTTGCAACCATTTCTCCCTCCAAGTGATTTGATTCCGAAAATGTAAGTCCATACTGCTCTTTCCTGCTACTTTGAAATTGAAAATAAACATTTCCATTGGATTCCTCGTTTTCTCCCATTTTTGAAAACATATTATATGCCTATGTTCTGATAAAAATTAAACTCCAGGCATCATTTTCTATGAGCAACTGCAATCTCTTGAAAATTTCAAAATTATCCTATAGTCTGGACTATGCAAGCCTTTTAAATATTTCTGCAACTTTTTAATTTGGGTGGGCCCCACATATGCCACATGGCATCAGCTGATTGGATGCTCCAATTTAACCTTTTCTTAACCACTAGAATCTGGAGACTTGGAGACTAAGCATTCTCATGATCTCTAGATGTTAGTCACTTAACCATTTGAATCTAGAGACTTGGAGACTACAGCTTAGTCTCTAGATCTCTAGATGTTAGTGACTTAACCACTAGCATCTAGAGACTTGGAGACTACTTAGTCTCTAGATCTCTAGATGTTAGTCACTTAACCACTAGCATCTAGAGACTTGGAGACTACTTAGTCTCTAGATCTCTAGATGTTAGTGACTTAACCACTAGCATCTAGAGACTTGGAGACTACTTAGTTTCTAGATCTCTGAATGTCAACTGTCAACTTTTCAACAAAATTTAGTGCTTTCTAGTCATTGGCATGCATCCCAATGCACTAGTTGTGTACACATTTGAGAGCCTCTTGCTCTTTCTTCATTTCATTATGTGAGAGCTTTTCCATTTAAACATTTGAAATTTCCATTTCTTGAGCAATGTGGGACTAATAGTTCTGGAAGCATTGGTGATTTTTTTATTTCCGCCAGTACTCATAGGACCATAACTTTTGATTTTCAAACTGGATTTTTTGAATTTTTTTCTGTAGAGTACGCATGTTGTCTTCTCAAACATATTAAAAAATAAGCCTGACCTAATTAGTATTTTTTGAGATGCAATTAAAACGTGACTGACTGTAGATTTTTTCTTTTTGTGTCCCCAACTTCCACTTGGCTTTCAAAAAAAAACACTAAGATTATTTGGAAAAATACATGGCTACATACTATCACAATATTGCAGAAGGATATCCCTTGATGATTTATCAATTAATTTTCATTTGCCTCCAAAGTTTGATCTCTTGGTAACAATGATCCAGCACACTCTATTAATCTCAAAAGATTATCTTTTGATTTGATCTCATAAACTCATCAAATGAGACCCTTATGGTTTGAAACCTTGGGTGTAAATTATCTTTCACATATAGAAAATAAGGCTATAATTAGTTTCACTGAATGATCAACTGACAATCTAGAAATAATCCTCAAAGTAGTGCCACCAAAACATCCTAAAATGAAAGATAGTGAAACTGTAGAAGTTGCATCTGGAACTAACTGAGCAAAGTGATTAGTCAAATTGGTCAAAGTCTAAAACTTATCAAGGGGAAACATTTCCAAGTCTTCTACATAGAACAACATTCAATTATTCTTGACCACAAACTAGGTTCAAACCACAAAACCTCAAAGTAGGCCATTCAAAAAACCGGACAAGGCATACTCAGAGAAACTTAACAATCTGCAAATAGAATGGCTCTGGCAAACAGGTCAAATGGGCACATGGGGGGATGAAAATTGGAATTGACACTCTCTCTCATGCCTATAGCATGATTCAACAACTGGCATGCAATGACAAATCATAGGGTAATAAATGTGCTTCCTCAAAGTGGGTTACTTAGTAAAAATTAGGAAACAGGCTCTATGCAGACTTTGGGAACACATTTAAATGACCACTTCAAGAATATGTCAGAACTGAAAACAGAGACCTAAAACCTATTACATATGTCAAATGATAGGTGATAGACACCCTATACAAGTGACTTCTCATGAAAATCAATAGGCTCCATTTTCAATGCCTTCAAACTCAGCCTCTTTCAAAGACTTTCAAAGCACAATTCTAACACTTAGAGAAAATTTTAGAGATATGGACTCAAAATATATTCAGATTTTTTGAGCTCCAACACTCTCATTTCTTTGTTCTGATCTTGTTCATTCCACTTAGGACATTTTAAGGATTGATACGCCACTTTATTACAATGAAAACACCTACATGTGAAGACATCATTTCCTATTCCTCCTCCAAATCTGCCACCTCTATGGTTGTATCCTCCCCTTTGATCTGATGTGGATTCATTTCCCTTGTCTTTGTCATTATTTCTATGGAAATCTACATTTTCTCTACCACCTCTTCCTCTCATGGCTCCACTTCCTCTATTGCTTTGCATTCATTCTTCCTCTTCGACTTCTCTTCTACTCTAAATGCTAGTTGAAATAATTCTCCTAGGGTCCTTAACACATTCAACCCTATCTCATCATGTATGTTGTACCTTAGGCCATTGATGTATCTATCCACCTTCTCATCCTCTTCTTCTACTCCTCCCCTAATGCTTAGGGTGTGAAATTACTCAATGTAGGACATAATATCCATGTCCCTTTGCTTTAAGTTGTTCCTTCTCATCTTGATTTGCATTTCCAAATTTGATGGCAATAATTTTCTCTTCACCATAGTCTTCATCTTCTCCCAATTTGAAATTTTATTCAATTCCCTTGCTATCATTTCATTCTAAATGTTGGTCCACCATGTAAGGGTTGTTCCCCTTAAACTTTCCTTAGCCAACTTCACCTTCTTCTCCTCTTCTACATCTTCAAGATCAAAATATTTCTCAAGTACTTCTACCCATCCAAGCACCTCTTTTGTTTCCATATTGCCTTGATAGATTGGTAAATAAACCTGATTCTTTCCACCAATACCTTTTACTGCATTAATTAGTCTCATGAACCTTCTTTCTTTAGGATCTTCCTCATCTCAATGACCCCTACTTGTTTGTCCCTCAATGTACTCATCTTCTCCTTCATGGTTTTCTTCATGCACATATTCCCTCCTAGGTTATCTTCTCTCTTTTTCCAATGCTTTTATCCTCTCTATTAGTTATAATATCTCCCTTCTTAACTTATCTTTCCTTTACTGCTTCTAAATCTCTATTTTCCCTCTTTTTATTCTCAAGGGCTTCCTTTAATTCCTCTATTTCTCTTTCCATTTGGCTCTTAGGTTCCATACCTTCCAACTATCCTTTCTCTTACTCCCACAAAGATCTACTTGTGAGATCTGATACCACCTGATGCAAAGGTATATGGTGGTTTGGTGTGAAACTAACTCTGTTTGGTCTTCTAAGGTGTCCTTCACTCAATAACCCCAAGTGCCCAAAATACCTTCCACCTAACAATATGACTTTCCCCACTCCCTTATTATTCCTAGGAGTTTAATATGACTCAAAAATCTCCCCCAACAATGATCAAATTGTTCTTTAGTTTCACTCTAAGGTCTTACCACCAATCCAACTTACAAGCCTTCAATCTTTGTAGCCCTATCCAATGAGTACAGTCAATTTATCTTTTAATTATTTAAAAACATCACCAAAAAAAATACAAATTCAGATACCCATTTCCATCCTACACAACATATTTCAAGATGAGGTATGGTTGTTTCGGGAAGTATCTCTCCAAATTTGTTGTTTCCACTAGTCCAAACCCCTAATTAGGCCTCAATTTACAAAGGAACTACAAGAATGACTTAACCCTAAACACTATAACTTTCCACAGTCACAAGATATGTCATAAAAAAATATAATATACCATTAGTTTACTTCTATGGCTTATCTAAGCATTGTATCCACCATACCCTCCTTAGATTGCTTCCAAAACTAGGGCCTCCTAGTTCTGACTCCTCTACTCACTTCCAAGACCCCAAAAAAGGTTCCTCACCATTTATTTGACATGAAAATACACAATATCTAAGAAAATATCCCCCTCATAAAGGCCAATCATTTACTGCTACACCCTAGCAAGCGAATTCACCTCTTTTCTTACCACTGTTTTGGTGATCACCCACTCTCCCCCATTTAAATTCACATTAGCACATTAGTAAAGTATAATACATGTTATCACAAGGTCATTCCATGAGAATCAGATCATTATCATTCATGGAATGACCATATCTTTGTAAAATTATCAATTGTTACAAGAAAATAGTGATTTTAAATGACAAACATCACTAAATGGTGTAAAGTGATGTGCAAAAAATCTCAGAACATTCACCAATGTTAAAAAAATGATTATTTAACCCTTAATACATTTGAAACCTTCCCATGATCAACACAAAATATTACTAATGGATTGTACGCAAGTTTCCTTAGAAGTGAATTAAAATGTTGTGTTTCTTAAAATTTTCTTAGGAATTAAATTTAGAAATTGGATTTAGCCTCAAACAGATCACAGGATTATGCACTTTCTTCCAAGTGGTAAAATTAGAAACTCAAAAATCAATTTGAGTGGTTACTAAATTCAAATTTCTTGGGTAAACAATTTGCTTGTATTTGAGAAAAGTGAAGAGGTGGAGAAGATGCTCTTCTCTCTTTGAGAAAATCAAAACCTTAGACCCGTGGATCTGATCTATCTTCCTTGCTTTAATCTTTAAAGGGTCTGTTAGTTGAGGTAAAAAGCTCCTAGGAATGACCCAATTGAGGACAGGTAGAAGTCAACCCTTCCACCTCACTATAATCAAGATGCTTCCTTGAGATGAAAAGCTTGGAAGACTTAATCAGTTTTGTTCTTGGAACATGGATTTGATCCTTCCTTGGACATGTGTGGATGTTGTGTAGAGCGGAGTTGTTTGAACCTTGCTTGTGAGACTACACACATCTAGGTACTCATAGGGCTATAGGCCTCAATCTTATCTTGTGCGAGACTATGAGAGATGGTTATGAACGGATGCCTAAATTAGATACTTTAGTTTAGTAGCCACCTAGACTACCTCTAAAATGTTAGTAATGCTTGTGTAAGGGAAATAGTAATTCCCCTAAGAAAATCACCATATCGAGCCCCCATTGACGTTACTACTCATATAATATGGCCACCATTCATCTTTTGTGTGTTGATTGGCCTGCTATATTATAAGGAGTCCTTGGATGTGTTCTTAAGTTAACGATCAAGTATTTCCAATCTATACCAGGTTTATAGTGCAATTAGGTGTGCTTGGCATCTAAACAACCTATTTGATATGCTTGAATTGATAATTAAGATAAACTATCTCAAAGAACAAACTATCAGGGAGTTAGAAGGAATAATAAGACAATCAGACCCATGAGAAGTTGATAAACAAGATTTGACAATCGACAAAATTCCTCAAAATCTTGAACAAACTACAAAAATCAAACAAACCCCACACAATGTCGCATATGGTATAAAGAGTCGTATGTAGAAAACAAAGTTGCATATGGTAATCATAGTATCATATTTGGACATTCTTGGGTCGCATTTAGGAGAAATGTCACATCTGGTATATCTTTTATTGCAGTTGGTCTATCTTTTATTGCATATAGTAAAGCCCTAAAGTATTGCATATGGGACAGTGAGCACTTGCACAAATGTCAAAATTAGTATTTCTTCATTTTTGGATACCCTTTTGGATGCTTAGTTAGGTTCAGTCATTACAGTCAGTCAACCTAGAAGTTTGCATCAGTAAATTCTTGAGTGTTCCTTGCATACCTATTTGGTTTTTAATCCTTGTCAAGTCATGTTGTCTTATCATAAATCAAATCTACTTGGTTCCCAACTCAACATCAGGGCACTCTAACCCTCTGACGCTGGTACTTATCACTTAAATCACATTACCTTATCAAACCCACACTTTCAACCTTGGATGAACACACTTGGAGATTATCAAACCTTTTTGACACATCGAGACACCTTGAAATGATCGTATCACACTTTCATGGTTAATACAAGAACTAATCAATATCCTTTTAATCAAAATTCAAAAGATTTGCCTAGACTTATCACATTTGACCAAGGTGAAACCTCAAGGAAGAATCCTATATTCAATCAAGAATCACCAATTCATACGACTTACAAATATATCATTCCAAACATGTATCCTAACAAGTATGACTAGAACAAGCAAAATAATAATCAAGATGACCAAGATAATCAAGATAATTAAGAGAATTGAGTAAATCAGGATGACAAAGATAATCATAGGCATCATTATACCTATAATAGCGATGAAGAACCAATGAAACAAGATTACTAAAAATGCCAAAGGAGTAAATGGTTCCAAAAATTACTTGAAAGAACCATAGAGAAGAACAAAGAAAAATGCTTCTTAGAATTGGAATCCTTGGGAGTAAAGCTACCTAAAAACTATGATGTAAATCAATTAAAACAAAGAGAAATTGATATTCCTATATCCATATTGACTCAACAATTTCTTAATATGAAAATCGAGATCCACGACCTAAAGAAGGAGAAAGATAAACCATCAAAATAATACTCCTTGGAACACATCTATCATTTCCCATTCGACAAGGATGTACATATTATTCCATTTCCACAGCATGTTGCAATTCCCAAATATGATAAGTATACTAGAAACTTGGATCCACAAGATCATGTAAGATAATTTTGTACTCTAAGTGTGGAGTTCATGCATGAACAAACCTATTTGATGAGGTTGTTTCTAAGAAGCTTGGGAGGACAAGTAATGGATTGGTTTTCTAAGAGACCCACAGGAATGAAAATGTTTGAAGAGCTAGTCAAGAAATTTATCTAGCAATACTCCTATAACATACAATACACAGTGACCATGCTAGACCTATGTAATACAAAACAAAAAAGTGGTGAATCATTCCTGTCATTTTGACAAAGATGGAGAAGAATCTTTGCAAGATATTCAAGACAAATACTTGAAAGTGAAAAGATGGATATCTTCATTAATAATTTTGTGCCTGAAATGAACTACCCAATACAACTTCAAGGTCCACCAAGTTTTGACAAAATGATAAGTAGTGCACTCAAGATTGAGGAAGTACTAATTAAAAAAGGAGAAATCACTATCTATAAAGAAAACAAAGACAAGTACTATTGTAACAACAACAAGGATAAGTACAAGTATTGGAACAAGAATAAACATGTGGTCAATTATGGAGTTATGGACACACTTAGTTTAGAAGGTCAAAACCCGAGGTGTTCAAATATTTCTACAATTTTACAAGTAAGAAATAGTTCCAATACAATGAAAATGACACCAATGACTCCTAAGACTTTCAAATTATTAGTCAGCTATTGTCAAAGTATAGTTGACCAGGGGCACGATGATCATCATCCACTTCCCACATCCCTCATTCATCCTCCATCACCCAAACTTATTATCCTTCTTCCATCTACCCCACCTATTGATCATATTCCATCTCCTAACATCATCGAGTCCTTTCCATCCATTGACTCCATCCAATTCCCATCCACGTCTCCTCCTTTTATCATTATCTAAAGCATGTCCAATGAACCTCATGATTCCACCCTCCTTCCCTCCATTATAATTGTATAACCTCCAATCCTTCCATCCATGCCATCTAAAGAATCCATTCATACATCCCCCATCACACCATCCAAACCAATCCAATCAAGTCAAGATCTTGTCAAAAAGCATGATGAAGTATCCATCAACCTAAATCAAGATTCTACCCTTTCACTTCCTCTGTTTTATAATCCATTGTTATCGTGCACTACATCTTATGATCCATTGACATCCATACCTCCAACTCAAGATCCTACCATCTCACTTCCTAGGTTACATGATCCATTACTCCCATCCACTCATCCATCTCAAGATCCATTACCATTCCCCAATCCCAGTCAAGATCATATCATCCCATTCCTTCCACTTCATGATCCTCTAACACCTACCCCACCTCCATCACTCTATCCCCTTGGTCCACTTACATTTTTCAATGGTGGCCCACTTGAAGTAGAAGAAATAAGTTACATATCTTCCACCATGACACCTAATACTAGATGTTTATCTTATTCCCCAAGTAAGAAGTATCATTTCTTAGATAAAATTTTCAAGAAATAGAATTATCAAGATAAAGGCTTAGGTGCACATGAATAAGGAACTCCGGAGCCTATCCAGGACAAAAAAACATCCACGATCATATGGTATTGGTCACACATCTTAATACACTTCCTCCAAAAAGTTTGGTACAACTAAAGCCAAATTTAAGCATGCTTCCAAACCCACCATCACATCTCCTCGTTGTTCCTCCAAAAAATTTAATGGAATTCCCCTCCTCCATCATTACAACCCAAAATTACCTATCACATTCCTCCTTCATGCTCTAAATCCATTTTGGGTCCTTATATCCCAAAATCTACCATCACATATCCTCCACATACCAAATCCATTTTGGGCCCTTATGTCACAAAATATCATCCCCCATCTTATCCTACTCAACCTTCATCCACCAATCCCATATTCTTAAAACCCACCATAAAAATTACACCCCTTACATTCCTAGTCAGGGTCAAAAAAGGCACATTCCCACATCTTCTATCCATAAATCTCCATCCATCTCTCCATTCATATCTCCTCCATCCCACACACCTCCTCATATTCCTTCCAATGCCCCTCACAATAATTTGGATGCCATATAAAAAATGCATGAAGATAACTATCCACAAAAATCCAAAGACTGACATGTCCACTCCAAAAGACATGCTCGAGAAAAGAAAAATCCAATCAAGAAATCCACTACATCCCAAAGGCCACAAAGGCCCGCCAAAGAAAAAGAAAAAACTATGTGGGTCCCAAAGCAAAAAGATGCAATGCATCTAAAAGAAACATCCACAATGGCATCCAAAGTTGTTTTTCCACTAGCTAATCATTCCCCTCCTCCATCTCCTAGCTCTATTTTGGTTCCTTATGTCCCAAAATTATCTATCATAACTCCTCCATCATATCAACATGTATCATCCACTTCCCATTCACTCCATCCACCCACCTCACAACATGTGCCAATGTTGGTCCTGAAAAACATGCCCTATCATGCTCACTTTTCATCATTCCATCCAAACACTTTCTACCACCATATCCCTCACCCCACGCATATCCTCCATCACAACCATCTCATCCATGCCTTTTCATAAGACACTCATCCAAAATAAGGTTGTACCAGCATCCAGTCAGAAAAAATTCAAAAAATTTAAAAAAATCAAAAAAATCAAAAAAGAAAAGAAAAACATTCGTCCAATGGTGAAAACTTGGCAATCAAGCACCTTGGACAAGTACCATGATGAAAACTTGGTAAATAGGCATCATGTGTAATCACTCTATCCATTCCCACTCCACAATCAGAGGCAATTTCTTCTAGCACATTCTATCCATCACCTCCTCCATCCCATTTGTCTCTCATCCCCACCATCCTCCTTGGGATCTTGATAATGAAATAAAGACCACCATGTATACATGCTTTGGGAACCTTTTCCCATCCATTTCCATGCCACAATTTGTAGCCACCTATCCTTTTTCCACCTACCCTTCCTATCATCTTATCTACCATCCACCTCCCCCATTCACCTGTCATCCTAAATTCCATCCACCTCCCTCATCATCTTGTTATTGTATATTCCATCCTTTTGCACCCCTCCTAATGCATCCTCATGTATGACCTATCCTAAGCGGGGACATCTTATTCCTGGGTGACATATTCATTGGAGACTTTATCATATCCATCTTCCCATGTCCCCATCCTTGTTTCATTTCCATCTTTATCTCCAATCCTTTCATATACCATCCCACTTCCTCCATTCCCCATCCAAATCCTTCCATCCATCCTTATCACATCCATCTTTCCATCTCCCCATCCTTGCTTCATTTCCATATTTATCCCCAATCTCTTCATCTCCCAATCCTTATCTTCCTCCATTTCTCCTACCCAAATCCTTCCATCCATCAATCCTTGTTTTCTCATGCTTCCATCTCCAGATCCCTAAGCCACATTCTTAAACATTTCCTCCATCCATCCCTAAGTATTCCCTCCAACCACATCCCTAAGTGTTTCCTCCATTTTTTCCATCACCTAGTACTTCCCTGGTCATTAGTATCTAGCTCTAGGCTACCCCCATGAAATCCAATGCCATCTAATCATATCCCAATATTCCTAACAATCTATCATCATATGCAAGTCCTATTCATATCATCTAGCTATCCAAAATCAAACATCAATAAATCCATCCAATCACATCCTTAGTCTTGTTTCAAGCCTTGATCTCTAGTGCAGGAGCACCTAGGGTCTTTGGCTACCCTAGCTTAATGTTTTTGGCTTGTAGTGACCTTAGCCAAGTCACTATCCAATAAGGACTATGAAGAGTCCCTAATGTGTGTGTGAGGATATCCACTAGCCCTAGGAAGGTTGGTAGAAGTCTTAATAGTGGCCTTACTAGGTTTGGGTATACCTAGGATGTTTGGTATAAGTGTTAATTTAGTATACCAGTCAGTCAAAGACTAAATTTGACTATCTAAAATGATCAAATAACATGAGAAATGGTCTTAAGAGTGTTGGATGAGTCCTTGAGGTCATTTAAGACTCATTGGTAAGGTTTAGAGAAAGTTGTAAGAAAAGATGTAAAAGTTGTCATGACAACATTTGACCAAACTGTCTCCCGAGGGCCAGAGTTAGTTAGGGTTCCTTCTAACCAATTTAGCTCAGTTCCCCTATGATATTTAAAGAATATTCCAACCAAATAATAAGGTTGGCCTTTTGTAATCATTTTGTTTTTGTTAAAGAATTGACTGGTGCGCTCTGTTAGACTGTAACAATGCTCATAGCTCGGTTGTTCCTAATATATGGATTAGCCCAGAGCATATATTTGCATGTGTTGATTCTACATTGTATCTTAAGTTATTTTGTGTGCTTGTTTTGCTAGCTAGGTTTTTTCTTTTGTTTATTTTCAAATTTCTCCTCTATGACCAATTTACTGGTTCATCCAGAGTGGAGAGCACTAAAATGACCCTAGCATGAGATCTCATGGAGGGAACTATACGACCCTTTGGGATATGCTAGGGTATTGTATATACTTTGTAAATATGTATTATCTTGGCCAGATTTGTAGTGGAACCATTTTTGGGATCAAGCCCTAGGCGAGCCAGTGGATGCCCAACTAGGAAAGCTTGATTGTGATTAGCAAAGGGCAGAAGGCTCAGGGATTGAAAGAGTCAATCCAAGTAGAGATAAGTGAAGGATATATGCCAAAGACTCAATCCTAGGAAGGAGAGCCCATGACCAATCTGATAAAGGGTGTGGAAGCCAAACTTTCACTAAAAACTAGAGAAGCCTAATTAGGCCTAGAAAATAGGCATGGTTGTAGGAAGTACTATACGGACACATTGAGGACCCAAGAACCAAAAAATCCTAAATAACTTCAAAAAGGGTGTCTGGATATGAAGTTAGTTCTACAACTTGTGTGGAATGTTTGAGAGTTATACCCCAAAAAAGATTTTTGAAGACCTAGAAAGGCCTTATAGAGCTTTAGGCCTATTCCAAGGAGATCGACTAGTGAATGGGAGTAGATAGAGGTTAGAATACCTCAAATCAAGGCAAGATTTGTCAAAAGGAAGCCTTCTATCCTAATAGTAGTGAGATGGCAATTTTCTGATAAGGTGATGAACTTGAGGGAATGAGTTCATTTGAGGGATCAAGCAGAAGGAATGGGAATACAAACTTGGTAAAGAGGTCTAGATTAGTGGAGGTGATTGTTAAGAATCCCTCATTAAATAGGGTCTAAGATAACCCTAGAAAGGTTAAGAGAAGGACCTGGATCAATTCCTAGGTGAATTAGGATAAGTGAGTAAAGACCTCCGTATCAATCTCAATCCAATCATCATCATTTGTATGCATCCTTCCCAATCCTTGTGTCATTTCAGGACATATCATCCCTCATAATCCTATCGACTATCAGTCCATCTTGTCTTTCCATCTCCACTGGGGCATCATCTTGCATATCTTTGCATCATCATCTTCATCCCCAATCCCTTGTACCTCTTATGTCTTGTACATAGTGTCATTCGTGTCTCCATCTAGGCTCATTTTCACATATTTGTCTTTAGGTCTCATCCTTTGTGCCAGTCAGTCCTTGTGTCATCATGACCTTTGTCCCTATCTAGCTAGCACTTCAACAATCATCCCTTGGACCCTGTGAGGTTCAAGTGTCTTGCTTGTCTCTTGTCATAGGAATCTTAGTCTAAGAAATCCATCATCGGTCTTCACAGGATGTATCCTACCTCATATCAGACCAATCAAATCAATCCCCACCATCAATCCTCCCTCTGAAAAAAGGTGTGTGAAATACTTGTTATTTCATTTGTTCTTTTGGATCTTTGTTTATCCTTTGTGCTCCCTTGTTTCACTTCCTCATGGTCACCATGATCCTTTATATCATGGTGTGTCTTGAATGCTGGAACTAGGGGAAAGGTCTTGATCTTTTCTGCATGTGTGTTTTCTTGTGTTAGTCCTCTACAACAATAGTGACAAGGCCTTCGATACCCAGTAACCTTGGAAGGTCTCTAATGTTGCTATATCAAACTCGGTTGTGTTCTCCACATTAACACAATGAAATCCTGAAGTCCCGTTAGCTGCATCTAGAATCATCTTGCATCATGTATTTTTTCTCATGGAATGACATCTATTTATCCCCTTTTCCCTTCTCTTTCTCCCTCCTCTCTCTCCTTGTGTCTTTTTTGAGAAAATTCCACAAAGTTTCCTCTTTGCCTTATTTTCTTGAGGGGGCACAACCTCTTACCATCATTGCTTCACCATGACATCTAACTTCACTTGGGGCAACCTATCTTATTTTCTTTGAGGAAATGCCACTTGTGGCATTGCATCAAAGAGGGGAAAAATGTAGACACCTAAAATTCATTCATATTAATTAAATTTATTTAATTAATAATCTCTGTGATATCATAATTAATTCTAATTAATTAATCATTATTGTCATATTCCTCTACCTATTTAGTTATAAATATTTAATTAAGTTGGCTTTATTACCTAAAGTATTTAAATCTAATTTGAATACTCCCCTCTCTAATGTATTAAACTTAGTTTAATACATATCCCTCATAAATCCCTTTTTGAATAAATTTATATTTATTCAAATCCCTCCACAATTCCAATATTTTTCTAAACTTTTTTTTAATCTAAATCTATTTTCAATTAATCTAAATCCCTACCTAAATCCTAGCCTACACCCATCACCTCAATTTCTAAACCTACTCTCTCACCTAATCACTCCTCTAATCTCACTTAAAAAGTGATTCCTAACCTCATTAGAACTAATGGGTTTCCCACACATGTGTGAGAAACTCTTCCCAATGAAGCCACCCAACTTCCTTAAATGCTCCAAGTCTCTCTTACACCTTTGTCCCCTTCACTCTTCCCCAAATTTTCTCACACATGTGTGAGAAACCTTGAGCCACTCACCTTAAATGCCCATCTTCTCTCAATTTGACCTTTCAAATTAGCCACCCCCTCTAGCCTATGTGTCTCCTATGTGGATGCCACATAGGTGCCACATCATCCAAGCTCTCTCTCTCCCCCCCCCCCCCCCCCAAAAAAAAAAAAACTCTATAAATAGAGGCCTCTCCATGAGCAATTAACCAATTCCTTTCATCCATTGTTATCATATTAGTTTAGCTCTAGAATTCTATAGCATTTTAGAATTATTATCTTCCCTTCTTGTTTTACTTCTTAGATCACATAGCATAATATAAATGGATAATGAATCATAGTTTCCTTATGCATTTTTATTTCCTTTCAAGATCAATCACAGATCAATGCTTAATGGTTAAAGAATCTCAAACTTGCTTCTCATATCATTTCTAGCTCTTAATCTTCATCATTTTCATCATTGGAACCTTTGTTGCAAGCTAGTTCCTCATATTAGTTTCTTACATAATTTGAGGTCTCCATTGGCTTGCATTTAGGATTTAATCATCTTATCATTTCATTGGGGATCCTCACATTGTGTTTGGAGAGCACATCCACATTCTCCTAAAATGAGCAAATCAAATGGGGCTTGGATGCTCCCATTTTGGCTCAATCAGAGGTGGTGTGTGTGAATTTCTTGTTATATGATTGCATGATAATATAATCTAATGTTTGAGTGTCTACGCGTTCTCCTAATAGTTTAGGTTCAACACATCTACACTCCTCTACCTCACTCTCATGATGAAGAGCGCCTTCTTCCCTTTCTGCCTCCTTTGGTTGTTCTTGTGTCTCTTCATGGGTTGGCTTAGAAGAAGGTACAAGATGAAAAGGTGGAGAAGTAAGGAAAATTGGTGGTGGAGTAGGTGTAGGAGGTGGAGGAATAGGAACATGAGGTTTCAATTGAGGAGGAATGGGAGCTTGAGGTGGAGTTGGAGCTGGAATTACAATTTAAGGTGGAATCAGAGGTGGATTAGCTTCACTCTCCTTCTCCAAGGGAATGTTGATCAAAGGTTCCTCTTGGTTTAACTCCTCTACCTTCTCTTCTTCATCTACCTCCATTGTCTCTTCTGTTGTCTAAGTTATAGGTGGTTTTGGTTCTTCCTCAGTAGCTAGTCCTTAAGTCATTTTCTCAACTGTGAAGGTAGTAAACTAAGATGGGGGAGGAGAAAATGTGAAAGGAATTTGTTCTTTGAAATTGGTTCCTAATGTAGGCATTGGTTGTTCTGACATTTGTTCTTTGACATCATAGAGGTCTCGAAATCTAAAATGTAAAATTCATCATCACCAAGGGCCTCCCATGAATCTATTTTTTCCTCATGTATCCTTGTGTCAATATTAATTAGGGGGATATCCCTTTAAACTCTCTTTACTCTTGAGGTTTCTCCTAAATGAGTTCTTTGAGCCAGGGGTGCCTCATCTTCCTCCATTTCCTCCAAATCTTACACTTCTTCCTTTTCATGCATGGTTTCTAACTAAGGAGATGCAGAAGATCTTTTCCTTTTGTACACCTTCCCCTTTTGTACTTTAGTTTCTCGGGGACCTATGACCTTTATTTTTGTGACCTTTCTAAAACAATGGTGTGTCCTTATCCACCAAAGGATAAAACATCAGGTGGAGAAATACTCCCTATCATCTGGGTCTTAACTGGCTTTGCCTTTGGATTTGACCCATAAAATGTTGGTCGTCCATGCTTGTAAATTATAGTAGGCCTTTGAGGAGCATCTCCCTTAAATTGAGGCATCAATACCTTTTCTCCCTTTTTCTTCTTCTCTTTAGAAGGTGGGCCGAGTTGTTGCTTCATTAGCACAAGATCTATTTTAAATGGTTGGTTGATCCAAGCTTTAGTAGTTTTGATAACATGTCAATCCTTAAAGTCTATATCATCATTCTCTTCTTTATCAACTTCAACATTAAATATGGCCCTTGTGTAGATCTTACCTTGATTGTGCAGTGGGTCCAAAACATCCTTAGAATCTGCATCCCATACTTTAGGTGGGATACAAAGGAGTAGGGAATCTTGTGCCATCTCTAGAGTCATTTGGCAATAGTCACAAATCCTGACCTTGTAGTCATCTATGCAATTCATCCAATGATCTTCAAAGTGTGGCTCATGGATGTAATGCCTTCCCATAATGCGATTATAAGTGCTTATGGGATCAAACTTGGTTTTTATCAAGTTAAAGTGTTGCAGTGGGAATTCATCCTACTCATACACCAAAGATTTACACACATTTGTATCTTGGAGAGAGTGTGGACTGATGGAAATGGGAAATTCTCAACAATGCTTCTTCTTATGCTTGATATGCTCATAAGCATTAGAGATCTTCCTGGCCATTTCCAATAAGATTATCCAGTTTGATGGATATCTTGACATCTTCTTTGGAGTCAAGGTAATCCCAACTACCCTTATGTAGGTGAAAGTCCTAAATTAAATATAATATGCTCCTAGGGCCTTGACTTTGGCAACTACCTCCTCTGAAAGTCTCTTTGCATAACCACCTTTAATAGAGAGGATGATTGTGAAGACAAAGGCATCATTGACAATTTTGTACCCTGAGTTGTCTTCCCCCATGTGTTCTTTCCTCATGAGTTGTGGGTATACAGTGAAAGGCTAGGCATTGGGTTGACCCATCACTCATACTTTAACCAAGCTTGGATAGGCTGCTTTAGCAACAAGTAGATACATGAGATATGAATTTGTGTAAAAATGAGGATAGTTCTTTACTATGGTCAATTGCCTATCCAAATTATCACTAAGGATAGTAGTCCAATCAAATCTTTCCCTCCTTCCTTTAATCTTCTATATCAGTAGAATCATCTAGGGCTTGAGCTAGATAGACATGGGTAGGCCATATAGTCTTCTTATCATAGTAACAAAAACTTGGATGTCATCCTTTAGGTACCCCCTTCTCATGTCTATTTTGTCCAGATTACTCTTTGGAAGATATTGTATTAGGTAATCTGAGTTGACAATCTCATAAGACAACTGAGTTTCTTTGTTGAATAATTCCATGCCTTTGTCGATGGAGAAGGAGTAAAATCCATCTACTCCTTTAGGTAGGTGAAAAACATCTTCAATATTGTCTGGTCTCAAGTCCAAAACTACTTCACCTATTGTATTCTTTATTAATCTTTCACGTGGCACGTAGTGTTGTGCAAGGGTTACAATCAAATTTGAGGATAGGATGGATATTGGGTGTGCTACTGCATTGACCAGGCTAGAGTATACCAAAGAGGTACAAAATTCAGACCTACCTTCTGGTTGGGTGCACCTCACTAGAAATTCATTCCAGTCTATGTTTCCTATATTAGTATCTATTATTTCACTATGAAGATTCCCCACCTTAGATGGAGCATGGTACCCTTTGAATTGGAATTTCATGACTGATGATGTTATCTTCTCTAACATTTTGAAAATAAAAATGGTACCAATCAAGAAATATCACACTAAAACCTATCAAAGTTAAGCAACAAGAGATAAAAACTCTAGATAAAACAAACCCAGAATCCAGAAAACACTAAAAAGCCTTGAAATCCAATTTTGGGGTTTCAGAGGTTCAGACTCCGAAGGGAACATGAACCTCCAACAAGTCGAAAGGGAAAAGAAAGGGACTAGGTAGTGCTTCCTTAAAGACCTTTGGAGTTTCAGTGCTTCAACATTTTAGAGGGATGTGATTGCACGATGTCATCGAGGTCCGAAACTCTAAACATTGGAAGGGTATGTCCAAATATCAGACGTCAAAGTTCTGAAACTCTAAAAAAAAGAGATGCTTGATTTGGAAAAGGAATTAGAGTTTCAGCATTTCATATGTCAGATGCTTGCATGATTTTTTGGGGTCTGAAACTCTAAATATCTAAAAGGGTATGTCCAAATATCGGACATCGAAGTTTCGAAACTCTAAAAAGGAGATGCTTGATATGGGGAAGGAATCATAGTTTCAACATTCTAGATGTCGGATGTTTGCATGATTTGTCGGGGTCTGAAACTCCGAAGATCTGAAAGGGGAAAGTTTAAAAAAAGACAAGGCTTTTGGGGAACCTTCAGAAACTTTGAAGGCTGAAGCTAAAAAATGCGAGAAAATACAAGAAACAAAACCCAAGGAAAAAACCCTACTTGTGCTCCGAAACAACATGAGTTATGGCGAGTTCAAACATGAGCACACCTTAACTCCATGAGAGGAAACAAAAATGTCCAAGATGAGGATAAGACAAAAAAATGACAAGAGAAAACCAAGACCTACCCTAAACTGACTAAAAACAAAACCTATCCTAAAACCACAAAGGAGAAAGCCAAAAACAACAAACCCTAAACTAAGACCAAACAAAAATACTACCAAACCCTTACCTTGAATGTGATGCAAGGTAAGGATGCCCAAATGAGGGTCGAAGCAATGATAGCAAAAGAAGATCGAAAAGGGTTGAAAAGCTATGCTCGAAGTTGATTTACAATCACAAGGAAAGAAAAGATGCAAATGAAGAAAAAATTGACTTAAGCACAATATATAGACCCTTCAATAGAAAATGACATCAGCCATCTTCTTCGCACCTTCGGATCTTCAGGGTTTCAGGGCTTTAGAGATCCGATGAACATCAGACGTCCGACAACCCGAAGGTGTGAAAGTTTGACCCCTTAGCTCCTAGGTTCTGAGCTTTCATACTATCGGAGGTCCAAAAATCTTTGCAAGTCTGAAATGCAGAAAGGGAAAAACAAGATTGCTTTGAGTGAGAGATTTTGGGGTTTTTGCACTCTCAAAGATTAGAGAACCCCGAAAGTGTGAAAGTTTGAAAGTGCAAAAAACAAGATTTCTCTTCTCCGAAGAAAGGTTTTGGCAAGAAAAATAAACAAATAGGGAAGCAAGAAAGGAAAAAAGGCCCCGATGGGCACAAACAAGAAAAAGAAAAAAGCAAAAAAAGAAGGGGGGCCCCTTGGCCAACCAGCCAAATAGGGGAGCGTGTTGTGGAACCACAACACTATTGAAGATTAAGACTATCAATTATTAGATCATGAAAGCATCCATCCACTATAAGATAATTTTTTAATTAACTTAATATAGAGTCTGGTTGAAATAATCTTAAGCCAACTGTTATACACTGAATTTGCACCCTTAGTTCAAGCTCTCATAGTCTTGATAACTTAGTATAACAAGGGAATCATCTCAAGGTTGTGGGACCTTTTGCTAACCGAGATGAGACCTCCAGATTCTAGGCTGGTTCCTCTTGGATAGTCACCTAGATTTGCTCTTAACAGGAAAGTAAACTTTGAGGGGAAAGGGTTAGAAGGAATGCATGAAAAGGGAAATAACAGAAAGAAAATCTATCCTACCAAGTGATGCACCGAAACTAGGGTTTGGATCTCAGTATAGAGGGATGAAACTAGTGAGAGGCTTAGGTCTTGGAGATCACAGCTTACTGAATAGGCTTGCATAAGTGTTTCATAAGAGGGCCTAAAAAGAAGACTCAACTTATGACCTGCAAACAGACATTCTTTTCAGCAAAAGGACACAGGAATGAGACAGAATGACACGGGCTGAAGAATACCCACAAACTCACTCAGATCAGATCAAACATAGTAGTGCGCATATAAGCTAAAAGTAAAGGGGATCAGGAACCCTAAGTATCACTGAAATCATTCATAAACTTCAATCCAATAAGAGACAAACTCATACAAGGAAGCATAGGGATAGGAGAAATGCCACAAAATACTTTGCAATGTTTGAATTCATCAGTGAAAACTTACAAGATGTGGAAAACTAGAGGACAAGAAGAAATGCCATAGATAATTTTCCCAGAAAAGTGACTTTTCCTTTTACAAAATGTCCATTCTGAGCACTACTGGCTCCAAAAAATAATATATACAAACTCTGCACGCAGGCAGGAATCAAACTTAACCAGGGTTACAAATTTATGCATAAAATAATCAACCCTGAAACTAGTTGTGTCTGATCATAAATGCATTTTATGAATATCAATGCCAAATCAGATATTTCTCCCTTTGCGTGTCCATTCTGCACTTGATCATGTCTACCGACAAAAAGCCTGGATTCAACAACCTCCTGCAAGCCCACTCTGTCATAAAGACTCCAAATCTGATCTTAGATCTTAGAAAAGACCCAAACAGCACCTAAAATTCCTCTGCAAATATCTATCCAACTACAACCACCTCCAAATTCATCAATCTCTTCAGCTACCCGCACTTTGCAATCATCTCCAGAAGAAAGCCCATGAAAAGCAAATAGGTCACCCTTGAAATGAACCTGGTCGCATGATCGCATGAGGCTAGGAAGCCACATGCGACCATGTGACTCCCCTTGAAAGCTGCCACCACTTGACAAAGCAATGGTCACATGATCGCATGAGGCTGAAAGGCTTCATGTGATCATGCGACAAGCTTTGTTGAAACTGCCACACAAGACATCTAGGGCCCGCAAGGAAAGCCACCTCAACATCCCTATGAAAAGGTCATCGGTCGCATGATCGCATGAGGCCGAAAGGCTTCATGTGATCATGTGACAAGCTTTTTATAAACTAGCCACTTGACAAAGGACCGGGCCCAAGATGCACTGCAAACTTAACCCCGGGCACATCCAACGACCATGCGAAAACCATTGATCTCAGCCTCATCCGACGGCAGTCGCTGGGTTGTGGAAAACCTTTGGCATATTCCCTTCTGTTAGGAGATTACCTGACTAAAGAAAATCTCACAATCGCCAGATAGAAAGAATATTCCCCTTTTTATTTCGAGATTGCCTGACCAAATAGAGAATTGGGCCCACCTCCAACTACGCAACCGTGCAAAGCTTGCCAAACTCTAAGCCCAGACCTACCATGTGTCACTCTCCCATTCGACCCAACCGCCACATCAGTAAACACCTTGCAACCCCCCTCACACAGACCCACAAGATCTGCCACCCGTCCAACCTTGCCACGTGGCCCAACAGGAGCCGACCACCTCGGTAGGACACACGAAAACCCCATCAAAAAACTGTAGAGAATCCGATGGCGGTCAGGTGATCGCATGGGATTGGAGGGATCAGAAGATCCCATGCAAACATGCGACCACCATAGATTTTGAATCTACGGGGCCCATGTTACCAGGCCCACAAGAACCTCCTCCAAAGTCAAAGCCTCCAAGCCCAGAACCGCCACCTCCAGATTCCATCAGACGGTTGTCGCATGGCCGCATGAGCTTGGAAGAGCCCATGCGAACATGCGACCACCGTTGATCTTCATCGCACTTGCACCAGTATAGAGACCTTGGGCCCCACTAACTGCCCGTCATAGTTGAACCACCGCCACCGAAACCACTGACAGTTTGTCGCATGGTCGCATGGGCTCGGAAGAGCCCATGTGATCATGTGAAAAACCGCGTGATGCCACCCTGATAACCGCTGGTTGACAACTGAAATTGGACACGATTTGTCGCATGGTCGCATGGGCTCGAAAGAGCCCATGCGATCATGCGACCAACCATAAAATGTTAGCTGCTAACCGCTGGATGAACCCCGCAAACCACCTACCACTTGTCGCATGATCGCATGCGGCCAAGGAAGGCCTATGCGATCATGCAACAACCAAAAGATGTTTGAGGAAAGCTAGCCACCGGGCCCACAGGATCGGAGTTGCACACTTAAAGAAAATATGCCACCTTATTCGAAACGCAGACCAACTAAGAACCCAATCCGACCGTTGTCGCGTGATCGCAAGGGCAAGGAATATTCCTTGCGAACATGCGACAATCGCAAGATTTCTACTATACTTGCATGACTATGAGGAACTGGGACCCGCCTGTTGGAGTTGTGCACTTAGGGCCGAAGACACAGAAGGTGTCGAAAACACAGAGGGTTTTCGAGCCAGGGTCGAAAACACACTAAATTTTCAGAGCGAAGAGGTCGAAAACAAACTAGATTTTCAGACTGAAGGCAGAAACATCCTGAGCCTGTAGAGAGGAGGTCGAAAACACACTGGACTCTCACCATAAAAGGTAGAAAACATAGAGAGTTTTCGACACTTCAGCATTATTTTTTGAAAACAGGACCCGTGGCCAAAAAATGAAAGACAGGGAAATTTTGGGCAACACCAACATAGAAGAATGAACAGACAATAAATATATATCCCCATATAAGACTACAAATGATTTTATATATATATATATATATATATATATATATATATATATATATATATATATATATATATATATATATATATATATATATATATATATATATATATATATATATATATATATATATATAACCTACAATAGATTGAATATCTTGAATGAAATAGTGAATAATTAAAAGATAGTGATTGATGATCACCAAGCTACTAAAGTAATATGTAAGACAATTAAATCAGTCAATGTATTGTCATTGATGTCAACTAACTTTGATTGTACTTATCATGATGGTTACAAACATCTAGAGAAGGAAAATGGTAAAGGAATGAGATATCTACATGAAGATGAGATGGATATGAAAGATATGGCTATGATATACATTGGGTAACTTATTGACGAGTCTATGGCTTCATGTCGATGACTTAATTGTATTACAAGGTTTTGGTTATGCATTGAAGATCAGGACTAAACAAGTTTGTGTGGCCAGTAAATGAAGATTTATGTATACATTGAGCAAGTGTAGTGTATACCAAGTATAGTATTCCCCGATGCATTCTAATATTGATCGAGTGAAAGAAACAATTAAAGTTTATAACAACTGACTGAATTGATGAGTTGGACAATTTTTTATGATTCTGAGGTAGAAGATAATGTTTGTTATGATGATCTAATGGCTTACAAAATTCAAGATTTATCGAATGAAGGAGAATGAAACATGTTAATAACACAATTGTCGAGGAAGGTTAAAGCGGCAAAATGAACAGTGAAGATTAAGAGGCAAAATCCACAGATGAAAAGAAAATAGTTTATGATGTCTATATAATGAGACATGGGATTCATTATTGAGTTTGGGATTTTTGATACTATGGGAGAATTCATGTGAAAAGGATTACTTTCATGCACCACTAATCAAACTGGTTGAAGACAGAACTGATCTAAACTGTAAATAACATCGAGCATCAGAGAAGCATATACCGAGTGGAACAAAGTTAGAGGATATGAAAGATTGAATTGATGATAAATCAAAGGAGGTATTTTGAACTTAGCATAGATTTGAAAATCTACAAATCAAAGTTGTATTTGAATTAGATCATTACTGTATCAGTTTAACCATTGTTATAGATAAATCTCTTAACTATGTGAGACTTAACAATCTTTTGTATTTCAATATGATATTCAATGAATATTATTTGTTTTTTTGTTGACCCCATAGTGAATGCATGGTCAAAGGAGAACTGTTAGTGATAAATCCACTAACCAAGTCACACCTCACAGTGTATTTTGTAACCTTTAACAAGGTTGGCTCCTAACCGAGATCACTTCAAAAGAGTGAATTATTTTGGGTTACCGATCCTAGGTGGTTTTTCCCCTAACAAGGTTTCCATGTTAAAAATATACGTGTTATGTGTGTATAATGTGTTGAATTTTTATTTTTATTTACACATTTCATAATTGGATGGATTGGTGAACATGGTACTTAATTTATTGGTAATCGGTAGATGAAGAGAAAGGCATAATTGATATCTTACCAAGTTGATTATTTGAGATAAAAGTTTTAATATATACATATGGGAGATTTGGAACTGTAGGATAATTGGACTCAATTGATTCACCCCCCCTCTTAGTTATCTAATAATTGGTATCAGAGCATAGAGTGCTTGGAAAGAAAAGTTTGAAGGAACTAAGCTAAAGATCACAAGATGTATAAGAGAGAGGTGCCAAAGCTGAAAAAAGATAACTTCTCAACATGGCAAAGAAAAATGAGTTTGCATCTATCTAGAATTAGAGAATCTACTATATACTATTTAGATAATGAATTCATCCAGCCAACTAGACCTTTGACTGTTGATCAGATAAGAAATAGACATGAACATAATGTCTCAATGATATAGATTGTTGATGCTTCATCAGATGCTAAATTTGAAGATGTCAAGACATGCACTTATGCTAAATGAATGTGGGACAAACTTGCACTAGTTCATGGAGGAGATGTAAATGTGCTAAGGGAAAAAGTTGAGAGTCTTAGAGGAAAGTTTGATGACATGAAAATGAAAGAAGGAGAAAACATTTCACAATACAACAACCGAATTAAGGAGATTGTCAATGCTATCCGAGGAGTAGGAGGTATTATTGAAGAAGACATTATAATAAGTAAAATTATTAGAACCTTATTGCCTACTTATGCTATTAGAGTCTCTACAATCCATGAAATGAGATCAGCTCTGGGTAATCATCTTACACTTGATAGTCTAATCGGTAAACTGGCTGCTTTTGAGTTGAATAACTTTGATAACAATATTGTTCCTAATGTTGAGTCTACATTTATGTCGTCCTTGAAAATTGGTAAATCAAGTAGTAAACACATAATAAGAAATGAGAGTGATAGTGATAGTGATGATGATGAACTTGAAGCATTAATGGCTAGAAGACTGCAGAAAGGTAAAGGAAGATACAAAGGGAAATTAACTTTGGTATATTTTAACTGTAAAGAAATTGGCCACATTGCCACTAGATGTCCTAATCGAAAAGAATATGAAAAAGATAATGAACGGTTCGGTGAAATAAAATTTGACAAGAGAGATAATCGAGAACACAGAGGCAACTGACAGTATGATAGAAGAAGAAACTGAGACTGCAAAGACAAAGGAAAGAAAGCATGTTACCTTGTTGAAGATGATGATGACACCGACACCAACATTGATGAAGACATTGAGGTGATATTTGTAGCCTTGAAAGAAGATTCAAAAGAATAAGAAAGGTATGTTGAAACAACACTCATTTCTAAAATTAGAAAAAATGATACTTGGATTATTGATAGTGGTTATACACATCATATTACTAGTGATGAAGACAAATTTGAATACCTTGAACACTATAATGGTGGATTTGTTAAAATGGGAAATGATACACCTTGTCTAGTAAAAGGAAAATGATCTATCTTGTTGAATAATAAGATTAGATGTGAGAATGCATATTGGGTGAAGAGACTTAACTATAATCTGTTGAGTGTAGCACAACTAAATAACATAGGTCACCAAGTTGCATTTGAAAATAGAAAGGTGAAAATCTATGATGAGATTGGAAAGTTGGTCGGTACTGGTGAACAATATAAAGGTAATCTATTTTATCTTGACAATGCTAAAACTTTTTGTTTATTGGCTAGAACTGAAGATGTGTGGTTATGGCACAAAAGGCTATGTCATGTGAATTTTGAAATGGTTAAAATCAGTAAGAAAAGGAGAGTTAGAGGCTTACCGAGCTTATCTAAACCTGACCATGTCATGTGTAAACAATGTTAAATAGAAAAAATGTCAAAATATAGTTTTAAGAGCAAAAACTATTCATCTAATACTATTTTGGAGTTGGTTCATACTGACTTGTGTGGTCCTATGAGAACTCAAAGTTATTATGGAGACATATATTTCATCCTATTTGTTGATGACTACTCTAAGATGATGACTGTTATGTTTTTGAAAGAAAAATTTGAAGCTTTTAAGATTTTTAAATGGTTTAAAGCTAAAGTGGAAAGAGAAAGTGGAAAAGAGTTAAAATGCTTGAGATCAAATAGAGGTGGTGAGTTTATTTATGACGAATTCACTAATTTTTGTAATGAGCATGAAATTAAGAGATAGGTTTTTGCACCGAGGACACCACAACAGAATGCAATTGTTGAAAGGAGGAATAGATCTATTATTGATTGTGCTAGAACACTAATAATTGAAAAAGATGTTGCATAGATATACTAGAGAGAAGCTTTTAGCACTATTGTATACATATTAAACCAAGTACAACTGAAGAAAGATTCAAACAAAACACCCTATGAGCTATGGTATGATTACACACCGAATGTAAGTTATTTCAAAAATTTGGAAGTAGATGTTACATTATGAAAGATGATAGAAATGGGAAATTTGATTCAAAAGGTGAAGGAATATTCTTAAGATATTCTACTAAAAGTAAAGCTTACAAATATTTGAATAAGACTACTAATAAAATGATTGAAAGTGCAAATGTGAAGGTTGATGAGTTTGCTGAGAAAAATGATGAAGAAAGCAAAAGGGAACCAAAAGATTATGGTAGATTCACATACATTGAGCAACCTAATACTCTACCCAAGTAACAACCTGGCATTACTAAGCAACAGAATAATGATACCGAGCATCAACCTATACAGACTGAGAATCAGGAAATAGTTATTGAGGAAGCTATTGATCCTACACCGAATGAAGAACAAAGAGCAAAGAATAGAGAATGTACTTGCAAAATTTGTGAAGAGACACCATCCACTGAATCATATTATTGGAGACAAGAAAACTGACATGATGAAACAAAGTAAGTTGAGAAACAAAACATGCTTAGTTTGTGAATTTGAACCTAAAAATGTTAGAGATGCACTTGAAAATGATGAATGGATAAAATCCATGAATGAAGAAATAGAGAAGATACTAAAAATAAAACATGAACATTGGTACCAAGACCAAATGATAAGAATGTAATTGGAAACAAATGGATATTGAGAAACAATTTGAATGAAAATGGTGAAGTCACTAGGAATAAGGCGAGAGTTGTATGCAAAGGATATGCACAAGAAGAAGGTATCGATTATGGTGAGACTTTTGCACTAGTTGCTAGACTTGAAGGAGTTAGAATATTGCTTGCATATTCTGCCTACAAAGGATTTAAAGTATATCAAATGGATGTCAAATCTGCATTTTTGAATGGAATACTTGAGGAAGAGGTATACATTGAACAACCTAAAGGTTTTATTGATCCAAATAAGAAAAACATGGTATGTAAGTTGCACAAAACACTATATAGGCTGAAACAAGCACCGAGAGCATGGTATGAAAGACTGCATTCCTATCTTATTAGTATTGGATTTGTTAGAACAAGTGACAACAACAATTTATACTTCAAAGGTAAAACTGAAGATAAGATTCTTATTGCTAAAATATTTGTTGATGATATCATATTTGGAGGACATGACAATCTATGCAAATCATTTGCTGATAAAATGAGAAAAGAATTTGAAATGTCAATGTTTGGAGAGATTAAATTCTTTCTTGGTTTGCAAATTCTACAACAAAGTGAAGGTATATTCATTACATAATCAAAGTAGATAAAAGAAGTGTTGAAGACCTTTGGTATGCAAGATTCAAAACTAGTTGGTACACCTATGATCACATGATGAAAATTAACAAAGGATGATAAGTCAACTGAGGTAAATCATATATTATATAGATCAATGATTGGTGAATTGATGTATGTTGTGCATAGTAGACCAGATATTGCACATGCAGTTAGAATTGTAATGATATTTTATGCTAATCCCAAAGAATCACATATGAATGTTGTTAAAAGAATTTTGAGATACTTGAAAAACACATAAAACTATGGTCTATGGTAAAAGAAAGAGGGCAATTTTGAACTAAAGGTTTACACAGATGCAGATTGGGTTGGAAACATTGATGACTGAAAGAACACTACTGGTGGAGCATTCTTTTTGGGAGAAAGATTAGTTACTTGGATAAGAAAGAAACAAGGATGCATTTCTTAGTCCACTACCAAAGTAGAATATGTTGATGTTGCTGCTAATTGTTCAAACATTGCATGGATAAAACAACTCTTGAAAGGTATGAATGAAGAGATTACTGACCTAGTGATAATATATTGTGATAACACCAGGGTTATAAACATTTATAAGAATCCAGTGATGCATACAAAGACAAAACATATATCTATAAAGTATCACTACTTGAGGGAACAAGTACAAGAAAATCAAGTGAAATTAGAGTTTGTGAAATCAAAAGAACAGCTTGCAGATATATTCACTAAACCCTTGCCTAAGGATACATTTGAGTACTTGAGGACTAGACTAGGGGTCCATCCCCTATCTGTCGGTCACTAAGGTGATCAAGAGGTTGCATCAACATATAATTTATCAGAATATCAAATGATGTTGATGCAAAGTGTTCACACTTTAGGTCTCCTAAGGTTGTGAAAGCTAGAAACTGGAGAACAAAATGACACTGCATATTGGTACATGAAAGGTACTTGATCTAAACTGAACACCAGAGATAATATTTTGGCTACTGAAGAGCTATTTATTTATTCTTTTTGGCATTGTTGTCAAAGGAAGAGAAGAATCAATGAAATATTTATCCAAAGGGAGAGAAGAAGAAACAAAGTGAGAGAAGACAATAAGGAGAAAAAGATACACAAGAAGAAGATCAAATCCATAGGTAGAGTCTACTTGGAGGTATTAATGTTGTGTAATGATTAAACATATTAAATGAACAAGCTAGGGAGAGCTTACTGAGTTACAACATTTTCTTATAGAGTCGTAGGACAAATGTTTGGTATTCTATGACATATTTCATATTGTGTTGCCATCAATGCCAAAGGGAGAGATTGATAACCTACAACTGATTGAATATATTGAAGGAAAGAGTGAATAATTGAAAGACTGTGATTGATGATCACCGAGCTACTAAAGTAATTATGTAAGACAATTGAATCAGTTAATATATTGTCATTGATGTCAACTAACTTTTATTATACTTATCATGATGGTTACAAACATCTAGAGAAGGAAAATGGTAAAGGAATGAGACATCTACATGAAGATGAGATGGATATGAAAGATATGGCTATGATATACATTGGGTAACTTAGTGATGAGTCTATGGCATCATGTTGATGACTTGATTGTATTACATGATTTTAATATGTATTGAAGATCAGGACTAAACAAGTTTGTGTGGTTGGTAAATAAAGATTGTTGTATACACCAAGCAAGTGTAGTGTATACCGAGTATAGTATTCACCGACGCATTCTGATATTGACCGAGTAAAAGAAATGATTAAAGTTTATAACAACTGACTGAAATTGATGAGCTAGACAATTGTTTATGATCCTAAGGTAGAAGAAAATGTTTTTTATGATGATCTAATGGTTAACAAAATTCAAGATTGATCAAATGAAGAGAATGAAATGTGTTAATAACACAATTGTCGAGGAAGGTTAAAGCGACAAAATGAATGGTGAAGATTAAGAGGCAAAATCCATCGATGAAAAGAAAATGGTTTATGATGTCTATATAATGAGACATGGGATTCATTATTGAGTTTGGAATTTTTGATACTGTATGAGAATTTGCGTGAAAGGAATTACTTTCATGCACCACTAATCAAACTGGTTGAAGATAGATCTGAGTTGAACTGCAGACAACACCGAGCATCAGAGAAGCATATACTGAGTGGAAAAAAGTTGGAAGATATGAAGTATTGAATTGATTATTGATCAGCAGAGGTATTTTGAGCTTAGCATAGATTTGAAAATATACAAATTAATGTTGTATTTGAATCAGATCATTATTGTATCAATTTAACCATTGTTAGAGATAAATCTCTTAACCAAGTGAGACTTAAGAGTCTTGTGTATTTCAATATGACATTCAATGAATGTTATTTGTTTTCTTGTTGACCCCATAGTGAATGCATGGTCAAAGGAGAACTGTTAGTGGTAAATCCTCTAACCAGGTCACACCTCACAATGTGTTTTGTAACCTTTAACAGGGTTGGCTCCTAACCAAGCTCACTTTAGAAGAGTGAATTATTTTTGATTACTAGTCCTATGTGTTTTTTCCCCTAACAAGGTTTCCACATTAAAAATCTATGTGTTATGTGTGTATGATGTATTGAATTGTTATTTTTCTTTATAGATTTCATAACTGGATAGATCGATGAACACAATACTTAATTCATGGGTAATCAGTAGATGAAGAGAAAGGCACAATTGATATCTCACCGAGTTGATTATTTGAGAGAAAAGTTTTAATATATACATTTGGGAGATTTGGGACTGTAGGATAACTTGACTTTACTGATTCACCCGCCCTCTCAGTTATATATATATATATATATATATATATATATATATATATATATATATATATATATATATATATATATATATATATATATATATATATATATATATATATATATATATATATATATATATATTATGTGTGAGTGATTTACACCTTCATGAAATAACAAGATTTAAAAGACAATTACACTATTCAAAGCAAACTAATCTAAATAATGCACAATTAATCTAAATATCTCATGGATCTCTAAAATAAAGTGGTAAATGAGGCTCTCATCTATGATCCTCACTAGTGACACTCTAAAGATGAGAATTAAGCTATATGATATGCAAATTTAGATCTATTCTATCAAATTCTAGCTCTATTTGATGAACAATCTACTATGATCAAAGCAATTTAAGCTAATTAGCAATGAAAAATGATAAGTGAGTGATGTGGATGCAAATTGCAAGAGCTTTTCTGCAATTCAAAGATATGGAGTGGATGAATTATGCTTCAAAAATGCTTTCAATATATAGTATTTTCCCCAAGGGTAGGGGGTAGAGTGAGATAACCATGGTTATGCTTGGGTAAGGTCAATTGGCTTTGCTTTGTCCATAAATGGGGGGACAAGGATTTAAATGGTTTCAAAAGGCTGGACCATTTCAACAAAAGTGAGTGATTTGTGTCCATTTTGTCTCCTTTTTGCTTTGTTGAGGGAAATTAGTATTTATTAATTAATTCAAGTAATTAAATTTAGCCATGAAGGGTAAGATGTTCATTTTGATTTTTGCTTTCAACAACTATGTCATTAATTGAATTTAATCAATTTCATAGTGTTTTTCCCCTTTTCAAGCTTTATTTAATCATTTAATCATTTAATTGAATTTTCCTTTGATTTGAATTGCCTTTGTTCCATTTATTGATTTTTCGTGCTATTTTGATGATTTAATGCCTTTGGCCAATTTTTCGTGTCTACAAATGCCCCTCTTTGAGTTGATGTGCGAAGAACACCGATTCAAAGATTCCCTTGGTATGATGATCTGATTCTGTTCTAGTTTTGTGATTCCTTGATACCTTTGATAGTTGGTACAATGATATGATACTGTCTCTGATAGTGATGTGCTACCTGATATGATATGATAAACTGATCTGATACTCATTTGCCTCCTGATATGATACTGATATGATTCCCTTGATATGATATGCCCCACTGATAAATGTTTTTGATGTGATGCCAATTTGATACTCTGATGCCCCCTCAGAAATAAAACATATTGATTCCTTGATGTGAAAGATTTTGATTGATTGGTCCAATATGTTTTCATCTCTAAAAAATATTGATGATATGCCATGACTCACAAATTTGCATATCCAAGATAGATAGGTCTATTGTAGTTAAGCGAAACAAGTGATTATAATAACAGGATAATGGTACCAATGAATGTGATTTGTCAATCTCATAGGATAGTAAAACTGATATGGGATAACTGATCAGTGTGAAAACTGATACAGTTGATAGGATTGATCTTGATCAGTGTGAAAACCAATATGGGATCCTGATAGGATTGATAAACTGATACCTCACTCTCAAGACATAGAGACACGAACAAATAATGATAGGTTTGATTGCTTTGATTGACTTGATTGATTGATGTAAGATGATTCACTGATATAAAATACTGATATGATTCCCTTGATTTGCAAAACAGACACATTTTCATAAATGATATATATACAGACCTTAGCTTCTTGGATATTTAGACTTAAGTCATGAGTTGACCCAGCTAGAGTATATGTTATTGAGATGATTGATTATGGAGCTCTTTCAGTTTGTTGATATTGTATCATGATATTTCAGTTATTGATCAGGACTTGGATGTATCACTTTGATGACATTGTATCTTTGATTAGACAGACTTCATGGATCTGTGATGTTATGGACACTTATTTGATTTATGGACTTTCTTTGATTCTTGATTGAACCCCCCCATTTGATGATTGATCAAGGTTTCAATTGAATGAACCCCCTTTTTCCCTTGGAAAAATACTACAAACAAATGCACATGCAATTAATCTAACATGATAATGCAATTAACCTTCCATGATAATGCAATGCAATGCAGCTAAGTGTCACTAGCTTTTAGAAAATAAATGCCTTGAGGATAAATTTTCATCATTGAGCACTTTGGGACCAGAAAGCAAGTACAATCACCACTGCCCACTGACATGATGATATGAATACCACTTTTTATCACATTTGGTAACCTCCTTTTTGAACTAGTACAACCCACAGTAGTCGAATAAACCAACTATGAGAGTATGAATACCAATTTCAATGAATTCAATGTTGCATAAACAAGCAAAGGTCAACCTTCCACCCTATATGAAAGTCCTCAATGGTTCTTTGATGACCATGTCATTAAACGAATTCACATAAGTTGTTGGATATCCCTCAAGACAGTCACTCAAAGGCAAGAAAAATATCATGTCTCCATCATTGCCAATCTAGTTAAACATCATCAATTAGCTAAAAAGATGTGATAAAAATCAATGTAAGTAAAGATCATCAAAAGAAAGCTTCAAGTGTTTTGCATTGTTTCATGATTTTCAAAAAGTATTTCCAAGCATTCTGATCTTTAAGGTGTTTTTGTCAATTTTTAATCCTAAATAATAAAGTCAATGAAGGCTCATGGATCAAGTTGTGGTAATCAAATTCTTGGTTAGTGAACAATGATATCCATCAAAGGTTCATGAAAATCTTCTTCTCTCTTCTGAAACTCTAATAATTCCCTCTCTGATGTGACTAAATATTGTACTATTGAATCCTTTTTGGGTTTAATGCCTTGCTTCATGTGAATTCATGCATGTTGTTGAAATCCACTGATTAAGATCAAATACCCCAGTTGGATAGAAAAAATGTTGGACTTGGAAAAACTTCCAAAATATTACCGAAGCTCGGTTTATGCAAGATGCAGCTCAAAAGCACTTCATGTTGTCCTTTTTACCTGCTCTCAAACAAGATCACATTGGTTTGCCCCCAATGTCTTAGCAAGATATAGGACATGAAGGATGGATTTGCAAGCTGATGGATTAGAGATGGAAAGGCTATGATGGAAGAAGTATGCGAATGTGACCCATAGGACTATCTCCTCAAGAGTATCCAAGCTAAGGAAAAAATGATATAGCAATGTGAAGCATGTTTTTGGATAAGCCATGAAAGTCAATTGTGTAGGGCTAGATAGTGTATAGGATAACGATTTGTTGCCATAAAAATGAGTGATCCAAAAGAATGGACATGTCAAGAAGTTTTTGATAACAATTTTTTTTTTTTAAAGTTCTTCATCTTGATCAAGACCAAGGGTCAATTTGGGTAAGATGTGGATAAGATAACACAATCATGATAAAGGAGTGATGGAGGCTATGACAGGATGTTTTGGGATTATGAAAAGACTATCAAGGAATGATGAAGGTGAATTTGGGATAAGCAAGATCATGATAGGGTAACGTGGATGCAACAAGTACATAAGCTGATGGAAAGGATAACGAATGTCAAGATACTTGATGCTCATGGATATGTTCAACCTTGTCAAGATGAAGGTGATAGAGGAAATGTGGATGAAACTTGATAAATGATAGGAAGATGGAGGATGGCATGGATGAAACTTGCCCCCAAGTGTGGAGTGCAAGAAGGAAAAATTATGCATGACGCTTGTTTGCCAGGTTTTCATCATGGTACTTGTCTAAGGTGCCACAAGAAGTGGTTTTTACCATAAGAAAAATTTATTTCTCTTTACTTTTTCTACCAAGGTGCCTATTGCTAGGTTTTCACCAAGGCACTTTTTCTCTTTTTTCATTTTTTTCTTTTTTTCTTTGTTTTTTTTTTGTATTTTTTGATATTTTCCCCAACAGCGGAATCTTTGGACAATGCTCCTCTAAAAGATATGCTATAATAAACCATGGGTATGACTAGGATGCTCAAAGATATTGATAAGAGGGATGGAAGTATGGAAAGTATGCATTGGAAAATGAATGTGAGGATAAGAAGAAGGTATGTTGTAGATGGGAATGTTGGCAAGATCAACTTTGAAACACACTTTGAAGAGTGGTGGAATGATGGAGGAATGATAGATCAAGGAGGTAAGGGTCCTTTTGAGGTAGTGGATTTTTGGATATGAGAACCCAAATTAGACTTGGAAAGTGGAGGATGTTTGGAAGGAGATGGAATGGAAGCCTTTGGAAGCTTGAATGTCAATTTTGATTCTTCTTTTGTGTGCAAGTCTTTCAAAAGTGACTTGGGAATCCACATATTCTTTGATTTTTCTTTCTTTTGGAATGCTTTTGAATGCACCTCTTCAATAAGGGATTTAGGAACCCATATTTTTTTTTTTCTTTTTGCTTGGTGGACCTTTGCGGCCTTTTGGATATTTCATTTTTCTTTTCATTCACATGTCGATTAGATGGGACATTGTGATTTTTATGCACATATGGATTCTTGGATTTATGATTTTTATGTTGCACATCAACATTGCTTCCAAAAGACTTAGGAATTGTGGATGAATAGGAATAATATGGAGGGTTCATATGGATTTTTGTTTGGACATTCTTCAAGTATTTGTGCCTTCGTTGATCTTGATACATGGTAGGGTAAGTGAATGGATAACTAGGGATGATAGGAATGGTTGATGGGGGAATATATGGACCTAGTATGGATGGAAGAGATGAAGACTTTTGTTTTGGGACATAGGCACCCAAAATGGATTTGGAGGATAGTGGAGGTATGTGGTTGTATTTGAATGGAGGGATATAAGGTGTGAAAGGGATATCAATATCTTTGGAAGGAGCTCCATCGTCAACATTCTCATCTTTAAGATTTATCTTTATACTAATAGGCTCATGATTAGCTTTGATAGGAACACATTTGATAGGATCAACCGAAGCTTGAAGGGATTTATTATCTTGCAAGGGATTTGGAAGAAGATGTTTTCTTGAGGTGAACATGGAGGAATATGACAAGGAAATGATGGGATACTTTGATCTTGACAAGGATCTTTGAATTGTGTAGCGAAGGTATTTTGCTCTTGATTTTCAATATGCTCATGGGAAGTTATGGAAGGGATATCTTGATCTTGCTCAAGAAGTGGAGAAAATATGGAACTTGGAAGGGTACTTTGTTCTTGGAACGGAAGGATACCATCTTGAAAGACATGAAAGGATGCAAGGGGATCATCACAAGGTTCAAGGGATATGGGACCTTCATCAAATATGGGAGGGGTTTGTATATAATCTTGATCTTGATCTTTATCAATATTTGTTTCTTTTCTTTTTAGATTATCCTCTTGACATGAAGCCACTTCTAAGGACAAGGTAGATGTTTGAATATGTGTGGGGAATGTTTGGAAGAATGGTGTAGGATCCTCTTGAATAGGTATAATAGGCATTGAGGCACATGAAGCTTTGGGTTCTAAGATCTTTGAAGCATGGAAAAAATCTGCAGCAAGATGTGATTTAGCTTGGGTTTCTTTTAGAGGTAGCCCTTGAGGGTAGACATAGTTAATGGGAAAAGTGTCATCATTAGGCTCATTCTTTGATGGAGGAATTTTGGATAATTGTGGAGCTTTGGGAGATGAAGAAAAGATGAAAGGAATGCTAGCTATGGGAGGGTCTTTTCTAGATAGAGGTTCGGGAGATGGATGAAGGATGAAAGGTGTACAAGTCATCCAGGGAGAAACCTTGCTAGGAGATGGACAAAGGATGAATGGATTACTCTTGCTATATGGAGGTTTATTATCTTTCTTGAGAGCAATATTTTTCACTCCATACTCTTTATTATCTTGATCACAAATAGGTTGATTATGCAATTTCCTTTGATCTGAGATAACTTTGTTTCTCTGAAATGCTTCTTTTTGTGAGGAGGATGAAGATATGGATGGCCCATCATCATAAAGGAATGGCAAAATTGATCTTAATGATGGCTCTTTAGATAAAGTATATTTTTGTTTTTCCTCATCCTTTCTCAAGGTTGATATGTCATAATTGTGTGGAAGCTTAGCTCCTGATTGAGCTAAAGTTAGGAAATATGCTTCTTTATCCCAGTCCAAAATTTGTTCCATTATCTCTATAAACATGGGATCTTGGGATGCTCTCACAACATCATCTTTAGACACCTCATCACTTTGAAAAGAATAGCTTGATATTAATAATGGCCTTTTATATGATGTATCTCTTTGTTTTTCCTCATTCTTTCTCAAGTTTGATGTGTCATAATTATAAGGAAGTTTAGCTCCTGCTTGAGCTAAAGTTAGAAAGTATGCTTCTTTATCCCACTTCAAAAGTAATTCCATTATTTCTAGAAACCTGGGACTTTGGGATGCTTCAACAACGCCATCTTCAGAAACCTCATCACTTTGATTCCTATGGAGATCTTGATCTTGACTTTGATAATTATGCTCCATAATAGGATTGATTTGTTTCTCAAATAGGCTCATCATTATGGATCAATCCTTCCTTCTTTAATTTCAATCTAGTTGGGTTGGTTTGGAATGGGTAAATGGTATTGATCAATTTATAAGATTTAAAAATTTAATTGTAGTTTGATCAAGTACTTTGGAACTTCTTGTTTGAAAAGTTGAAGACAAACGCAACACACACATCAATAGTTCACCATATCCCTAGATCACTCTAATGTGTATATTCTCGAATGTTTCCATGGGTTTGATCGTAAGAAAGACTTCCAAGCAAGCTACCTAGCACAAATTTGGCTTTTAAATGGCTCTATTAGGTAGTTTTTGCTATTTTTACCGTTTTGTAGTGTGGATTCCATTCAAAATGGATTTCAACCGTTCATCCTCCAAGTATGTTAAGGGGCTTCCCACACGCACCAAAGTATGATTTTGCACAATCCATTAGGACTACTAGAGGAAGTTCGAAAGGGATAAAATCCTTTTGTCGTGCACCCAATTAAGGATACACGCATTTCTTTTTATAGTGGGTTGGATTCTTGCAGCAACGACAAGTGTATCCCACTTTGGGCTGTCCCTCTCACTGGCCCTTTAAGGCAATCTCGGGAGGCGAGCCCACTAAGTTTTAAACATGTTCATTGAAAGCATGAAAAGTGGATTTCTCCCAAACACTTACAATCAATTTGTTCTTTTTCAACCCCGTGACAAAGGGGTTCTTATAATTGAAATGTTTGTTCTTTCCTCTTAATGATTAAACTATGTTTTGAACTTTGAAATGCCACAAGCTAAGGGAATGTGCAAGCTTGATGAGAAAAATACCTCAAATGATGCTAGCAAAGGCTAGGCGCATTTTTAAGTAGTAGATTTTCTCATTTTCTCTCCAAATCCTTCCCTTACCTTAGCAAAACGTTCCCTCCACCAACAAGTTAGTCAACACAAATTCATACAAAGTGAGGGGAAACCAAAATCAAAAAGCTTAAAATGATCAAATTGATTATGCTCTTGATTTATTTTGAACTCAAATATTTGCAAATTAAATCCAAAAGGTGCAAGGTATACTCTAATAGGATGCACTTTTCTGTGACAGAGCATGTACCTGAGATAGAAAAATGGACATAGAGTTAAAATTCAGTCATCATTTTAACAATTTGATAAAACACAAAAATACAGTGCACGCGACATTGTCCAGACTGCACGCGAGATCAAATTTGACAAAGGCGTGATTACTTTAACCATGAGTGTCACCTTACGGGGCTCAAGCAAGATTAAAATAACTAGGAGCGATGTCTAATTTTATCCACGTGTGAAATCTTTACAAGATCATGACAAATGATGCGATAAAAGTGATATCTAATTTATCAAAGGCGACATTTAAAATGAAGAACGCGAGAAATTAAATGAGTAAGGCAAAATACTCCCTTCACACCAGACGTAAAATGATTCCTTAGCCGTGACTTTTTAAATCAGATTAAGCGACATTTAAATGACCAAAGCATCACTGCTTTATACCAAACCCGAGAGTTTAATTTTCGGCCGTGTGATTTCTTTTGCGAAAGCGTGACTCTACAAGTTTCAAAGCGTAAGAGTCCAGACTGTAGGTGACATTTTAATTTAGCATCCGTGACATTTCTTTGCTTTAGGCATGACTTCTTTACTGGCAGACGTCATTTCTTCTCTGTAACCTGCAAACAACAAGCAAATTCATGCAATTCTAGCCTAAATTTTGCAAATAACGTGGAAATAATGATGAATTTGAGGCCTAGAGCCCCACGGTGGGTGCCATTTGTGTGTGAGTGATTTACACCTTCATGAAATAACAAGATTTAAAAGACAATTACACTATTCAAAGCAAACTAATCTAAATAATGCACAATTAATCTAAATATCTCATGGATCTCTAAAATAAAGTGGTAAATGAGGCTCTCAGCTATGATCCTCACTAGTGACACTCTAAAGATGAGAATTAAGCTATATGATATGCAAATTTAGATCTATTCTATCAAATTCTAGCTCTATTTGATGAACAATCTACTATGATCAAAGCAATTTAAGCTAATTAGCAATGAAAAATGATAAGTGAGTGATGTGGATGCAAATTGCAAGAGCTTTGCTGCAATTCAAAGATATGGAGTGGATGAATTATGCTTCAAAAATGCTTTCAATATATAGGATTTTCCCAAGGGTAGGGGGTAGAGTGAGATAACCATGGTTATGCTTGGGTAAGGTCAATTGACTTTGCTTTGTCCATAAATGGGGGGACAAGGATTTAAATGGTTTCAAAAGGCTAGACCATTTCAACAAAAGTGAGTGATTTGTGTCCATTTTGTCTCCTTTTTTCTTTGTTGAGGGAAATTAGTATTTATTAATTAATTCAAGTAATTAAATTTAGCCATGAAGGGTAAGATGTTCATTTTGATTTTTGCTTTCAACAACTATGTCATTAATTGAATTTAATCAATTTCATAGTGTTTTTCCCCTTTTCAAGCTTTATTTAATCATTTAATCATTTAATTGAATTTTCCTTTGATTTGAATTGCCTTTGTTCCATTTATTGATTTTTCGTGCTATTTTGATGATTTAATGCCTTTGGCCAATTTTTTGTGTCTACATATATATATATATATATATATATGAAGAAAAATTTAAACCATAGATACAGAACAAAACTACCACCTGGCTAGCTTATAATATTAAGAAGTACCTAAAAAGTAAACATAAGAGGATATATAGTCACATAAAAAGGAAGATCTTACAGTGAAACCATCACAATGAACCAATTACCTTGTTATGAGGCTCTCTGATAATCAAGAGTGCTAAAGAACATAACACTCTCCATACCTGTTCTCACACCTTCATATTGAGAGCACTACAATACTAGGGACCAATAAATAAATACTTAGAGAAAATATAATTAAGATGTTTCGCTTGGCCAAGAGTATAATGAGTCATAATATAAATTTAAATTACTCCATGAGATATCCATAGTGTCTACAAAATATGGGCTAGATTAGTAGAGCCCAATATACTGTTACCCCAATTGATGAGATTGTTGAATTGATAAGAATGAACAAGGTCAACCGAGCAATGAAAGGTATGCAAAAGGATTGGATTAGTTGTTATGTTGTCATTGATGTCAATCTTGTTGACTTACTGGTTTCAAGTTTTCATATCAATCTGAAATATGTAATGTTGAGAAAAGGAATGATTGGTAAAGACAAAAGATGATGCAGGAGCATCCTAGGGTAATTGGAAATCTTGTATGTTGGAGTGTTTCTATGATACTTGGTTGCAGCTTTGACCAAGGAGCTTGGTCATTGAAGGATATCGGTCGCTAAAAGGAACTTGGTAAACTTCTGGCACTTGGTAGAACCTGTACTCGATGATGCTTGTGGTGCTCGGTCAACGTGCTTGCTCGGTGATGCTTAGCTTGATCGGTTGTTTTACAGGCGTTCGATAGTTCTGGCTTACCAACTAGAGTTCTTGGGGATTTGGTTGGATGACTTGATGTATTTAATGTTGGTAGCTTGTGTTACATTCTCCTATGTGGATATGGAGGCTGACATGGAGATTTATTTGTTTGTAAGGCTATTTGAGAGCCGACTTGTATTGCATTTAATATTTGTTTATTTTAGGAGCCAACTTGGCTTAGGAGTTAATTGTTTCTTCCACCCAACTTGTGGTTGAATAAATGTATTTAAGGAAGGTTTGGGTAGTTGTTTAGGGAGTCAGTCAAAAAAGGGAGTTAGTAATTGGATCCTGCGATATCTTACAGATTAGATTTATCTGATATTTGTAATATCAGAGCTAGTGGTTGCATGCTTGGAGGCAAGGACATTGCTTGGTGGCTTGTGAGCTCAAGTTTAGATTTTCCTTAGTGTTTCAACTATTTGTTTATGTGTCATAGACCTGGACTAGCTAGGGAATTGTAGAATTACTGTGGTAATTATTTGTATTTGGACCTAACCCAAACGGCCTTACAACCGGGCATGTTGAATGAAATTCTATTTGAGCATTATCTTGTTGTGTTTCCATTGTGTTGTTGTTGCTAGTGTAGATTTGGACTATCCATTTTGGGATTTTCCTTCTTGCACTATGTCAGGTGGTATCAGAGCTTGAAGTTCTTGAGTGTGTAAATTGATCGCCGAGTTGAGGCAGTTTGCACCAGGACCTTGGATTGGTGATTTGTTGCCTTGGATTTTCAAAGATCTTGAAGGATGCCTTCGAGAAGATTGGACCCTAGGGCAATTAAAAATCTCTATGATGTTGTAGAATCGAAGATTATAGAGAAGGTTAAAGTAGATTTCAGATCTGAGATGGAATTGATGAAGAATGACATGATTGTTGAGATCATGAGGGCTATTGATGGTATGCCAAGGAATGTTAGTAGTAAAGATGGCTATGAGGAAGCTACTAAAGACGCTACTAAATCAAGTGGAGATGAAAAAACTGATCAGAGGGACAAATCTGGTGAAGATAGAACTGGTCGGTTACATAGATCTGGAGCTCGGTTAAGTACTAGTTACCAAATAGAAGTTTCTAACTTCTCTAGTACTTTGAGACCTAAGGAATTGATTGATTGGATTGGTGAGTTAGAAGACTTCTTTGAGCTTGAATAAATTGAAGATCCTCTTAGAGTAAGGTTAGCACAGACTAAGTTGAAAGGACATGTTGCTCTTTGGTGGAAAGAATTGCAAAGAGAAAGAGAAGATGAAGGTTAAATGAAGATCAATCATTGGAGGTTGATGGTGGTTCAATTGAAAGCTAATTTCATACCTATCGATTATTAAATTGAGTTATTTAAGAAGTTGTAGAACTTGAAGCAAAAATATTTAACTATGGAAGACTATACCGAGGAGTTCTATATGTTGACTATTTGGTTTGGACACAAAGAACTTGGTAAGGAAAAGGTAGCTCGGTATGTGAATGGTTTGAGATTCAATATTTAGGATGAGCTTGGTATGCTGAAGATTGATTTGGTTGAGGATGCTTATCAATATGCTTTGAAGGCGAAAGATAAGTTGAAAGGGAGACAACATGGTAATTCCTGAGGGAAGGAGAAACAGGATCACTCGGTGAAGGACAAACTGACTATGGAAGATGAACCGAAACCTATTGAACTGAGAAAGAGGATAGGTAAGGTTGCCTTTAAGGGTACTTGTTATAATTGTGGTGAAGAAGGACATCAATAATTTGAATGTTTGCATAAGAAGCTCGATAATAGAGGAATGCTATGGTGAATGAGAACATTCTAAATGAACTTGAGGTAGATTCAAAAAACTTGTTGGTTCGAAGGACATTGCTTGGTACTAAGGTAGAAACTTGTCAGAGGAGTAATGTGTTCAGAACTCGATGCAAGTCAGGAGGTAAAATTTGTAATGTGATTATGAATAGTGGTAGTACTGATAACCTTGTAGCTAAGGATATGGTTCAAAAACTTGGTTTGAAGAGAGTAAGACATCCTTATCCTTATAGGATTGGTTGTTTGCAAGATGTTCATGCTCTAGAAGTGAGGGAGCAATGTCTTGTTGATTTTCAGATTGGCTAGTATAAGGATCAAGTGTTGTGTGATATTGTGGACATGAGTAGTTGTCACATATTGCTCAGTAAACCTTAGAAGTATGATTGTAGGGCAGTGCATGATTGTGTCAAGAATATCTTTTCTGTTGAGAAGAATGGTAGGAAGTTTTCCCTGATGCCTTTGCTAGATACAATACTCGGTATGAGGAACCTGAGATTTGGGAGTTGAGTTGAGTTGAAGGATTCTAAAAGGGTTGATGATCAGTATGGAGAATAGACCTGTGGATTGTCAATGAAAGAATTAAAAAGGCAGAGAAAGCATAAGTGGAAGATTATGCAAGGTGAAGATTTTGAGGACATGTATGTGAAGAACCAGTTCGGGGTTTATGTGTTGAATCTCGATAGATGTTCTTCCAGCCATTGAGAACATCTTTTTTCACCTAAGGTGTCTGATGCAAGAGCATCCTAGGGTAGTTGGCAATCATGTATGTTGGAGTGTTTCTATGATACTCGATTGTAGCTTTGATCGAGGAGCTCAGTCATTGAAGGAGCTCGGTCATTGAAGGAACTCGATAAAATCCTGGCGCTCGACAGAATCTATACTCAATGATGGTTGTGGTGCTCGGTCAATGTGCTTGCTCGGTGATGCTTAGCTTGCTTGATTGTTTTACTAGCACTCAGTAGTTCTGGCTTACTGATTGGGGTTCTTGGGGATTTGGTTGGATGACTTGATGTATTTAATATTGGTATCTTGTGTTACATTATCTTATGTGGATCTAGAGGCCGACATGGAGAATTAATTATTTGTAAGGTTATTTGAGAGCTGACTTGTATTGCATTTAATATTTATTTGTTTTAGGAGCTGACTTGTCTTAGGAGTTAATTGTTTGTTCCAATAAACTTGTGGTTGAAGAAATGTATTTAAGGAAGGTTTGGGTAGTTGTTTAGGGAGTTAGCTAGAAAAGGGAGTTAGTAATTGGATCCTGCGAGATCTTGCAGATCAGATTTGTCTAATATTTGTAATAGCAGAGCTAGTGATTGCATGCTTGGAGGCAAGGAGATTACTTGGTGGCTTGCGAACTCAAGTTTAGATTTTCCTTAGTGTTTCCACCAGTTGTTGATGTGTCATAGAGCTGGACTATCTAGGAAATAGCAAAATTACTGTGGTAATTATTTGTATTTGGCCTTAACCTGGATGTCCTTACAATCGGGCATGTTGATTGAAATTCTATTTGAGCATTATCTTGTTGTGCTTCTGTTGTGTTGTTGTTGCTAGTGTAGATTTGGACTATCTATTTTGGGATTTTCCTTCTTGCATGGTGTCAAAAGAGGAAATAAAGAAGTGATCTTAAGTATATGAGCTTAATTGAGTAATTGTTGAATCGGTCTATGAAAAGGTAATATTGATTTGGTTGTTTTACATGATCTAATAAAGTGTTAGAGTAATGCATAAGTCAGTTATGTTGATTGATAACAAAGGATTGAAGTTGCAAAGTGAAAAGATAAGGAAATAGTGTGTTCTATAGAGCTAGAAACAATTGTCAGTAAGTAAAGATATTGGTCGGTCATAGTTAACCAAGTGAATGTTAACCAAGTAGAAAGACTTAACCAAGTAGATGAAGTTGGTCGGTTAATCGAGAATCAAGCAAAAGGTAACATTGTGTGAAGATCTAGATGATCTAAAAGATTCTAAGGAAGGAATAAAGGTAGTTAATGAAATCAATGGGTCAGAATCGTTAGGTATAAATTAATGGTGAATATTTAATGATTGGTTTTAATATCCAAGAAAAGTTCAAGTTCCAAGGTGAAGATACAATTGGCAAGAATCATAAAACATTTTACTAAGCTACAAATTTGATCAAATGGATGAGATTAAGCGGTGATAGGATTAAGTGAAATAAATTATCTTTATAAAGGATGATCACGATGATCATGTTGTTGACGTTGATACTATTATTGTTGATGAAGAGTTGATATTCAGAACAAAAAACCAAATTGAAAAGAAGGTACACCAAGCATAACAAAGTTGAACGAAAGTGTGGATGAAGTGAATAAAAGTGATGAGATGAAGTGTGTGTATTGATCAACCAGAAAGGAAGAGTTTGAAGAGGATATATGAGCCAAAAGGAGATCTAAATAGGCAAAGGTAGTTGCATATTTTATCAGATCATTTCACTGTTACTTTCTAACCATTGTAGTAGAAAATATTTTAACCGAGTGGATTTAACAATCCTAATTTCTAAATCATTTGTAAGGTGGAATTCTAATGAATGTTCTAAAGCCCTCTAATAAGTCCACTCATTACAGGGTGACAAATCTAGTTGATCTTTGGTGAAAATCCCATAACAGGGTCACATTTAACAAATGTGTTTGTAATCTGTAACTGATTGGATTTTAAATCTCACTTTAGAAGAGTGAATTATTTTGTGGGTGACAATTCTTGTAGTGGTTTTTTTCCAAATTGGGTTTCCACGTTAAATATTGGTGTTAATGTGTGATTGAATGTTTTGCATGCTATTTACTAATTTTCTTATGAATACTGCTATGGTTGGTTAAATGTTTATATTTGTTTGCATAGATTATCTACCAGGCATATTTTAAGGTTAAAAATTGTTAAGGGACCTAAGATAACTGATTCTATAACTAATTCCCCCCCCTCTTATTTATCCAACAATTGGTATCAAAGTATTTGGTGCTTAGAAGTAAAAAGTTTAGAAGACTTAAGCTAAAGATTCGAAGATGTATAGGAGAGAAGTACCCAAGCTGGATAAGGAAAGTTTCTCTACATGGAAAAGCATGATGAGGTTATACCTATCTAGGATTGAAGATTCTACACTCAACCATTTGTATAATGACTACACTCCACCGCCTCTTGGACCTATGAAACTTGATCAGATGAGAGAAAAGCATGAATACAACTCGGTAATGATTGAAATTGCTTCTTCCATTACCAATGTTGAGTTCAATGACATAAAGGACTATATTACATCAAAAGAGATGTGTGACAAACTTTCACTTGTTTATGGAGGTGATCCACATATACAAAAAGAAAAGGTTGACAGTGTTAGAGGAAAATTTAATGAGATGAGAATGAAAGAAGAAGAAAACATTGCACAATATAGTTTCAGAATTAAGGAAGTGGTAAGTGATATCAAAGGTGTTGGTAAAACATTAACTGGAGAAGAAGTGGTAAGAAAAATTCTTAGAACTCTTACACATAAGTATGCTATTAGAGTCTCTTCTATTCAAGAACTGAGATCCATACCGAATAATATTATTACTCTTGATGCTTTAATCGATAAGCTAACTGTATTTGAGGTTAGTAATTATGATAACAGTCTACCGACTATTGAAACAACTTTCAAATCATCTTTAAGCATTGGAAGTTTAAGAAAAGAAGGAGATAATCACCATAATTAAGGTGGAAGTGACTATGATAGTATCCTAACATAAGAGAAAGAACAAGAAGAAATGGAAGCACTATTGGAAAAGAGGCTACTGAGAGGAAGGAAAGTATAAATGTAAACTACCTCTAAAATGTTTTAGCCACAACAAGATTGGTCATATTGCATCTAAGTGTCCTGACAATGACAAGAATGATAAGAAGGACACGAAGGAGAACTGATACCAAAAGTTTAGAGACTTGAAGGAAAAAGGAAATAAATCATGTTATCTAGCAAAGGAAGGAATAACTGATGATAAATCTGATGACACCAAAGAATGTGAGGAAGCGGTCTATGTTTCTATGAAGGATGACTCAGAAGAAGAAAGGTATGAAGATGAAAAATCCATTATCTCTCAAGTAAAAATGACCCATGGATTATTGATAGTGGTTGTTCACATCACATTACTAGTGACATTGATAAGTTTGAGAACCAAGAAGAGTATGATGGATGATTTGTTAGATTTGGGAATGATGGTTCATGTTCTATTAAAGGAAAAGGGTCCATTATGCTGAATGAAAATATTAAATGTGATAATGCCTATTGGGTCCAAGGACTAAAATACAACTTATTGAGTGTTTCAAAATTGAATAACACTAGTTACCAACTAGAGTTTTAGAAAAAAAAAAGTAAAGATCTATGATGTTGTTGGAGATTTGATTGAAATTAGTGAACAATCCAAAGGCAACTTATTCTACCTTGATATTGCTACAAAAATTTACTTGTTTGTTAAAGTTGAGTATTCTTGGTTATGGCATAAAAGACTTTGTCATGTAAATTTTGATAACTTAATCAAGGTTAGTAAGAAAACTAAAGTCAGAGGTCTACCAAGATTAAGAAAGCTTGGTAGAGTTATGTGTAAGGAATGTTAGATCGGTAAGATGACTAAATCAAGTTTTTTAAGCAAGTCTTACTCATCTAACGGTATATTGGAATTAGTTCATATTGATCTCTATGGTCCTATGAGAGTAGAAAGTTATTATGGTGATCGATATTTCATTCTATTTGTTGATGATTACTCAAGGATGGTGTTGGTAATGTTCTTGAAAGAAAATTTTAATGCATTTAAAATGTTTAAAGGATATAAGGAAAGAGTTGAGAAGGAGACAGGTAAACAAATGAAGTGTTTAAGATCAGATAGAGGAGGTGAATTTATCTTTGATGAATTTACTGTCTTCGACAATGAGAATGGAATCAAAAGACAAGTCTCTGCACCGAGGACTCCACAACAGAATGACATAGTTGAAAGAAGGAACATATCAATAGTTTGTTGTGCTAGAACATTGTTGATTGAGAAGGAGGTTGCACAAATATTCTAGAGAGAAGCCATTTGTATTGTTGTTTACACCCTCAACCAAGTACAATTAAAGAAAGGTACTAATAAAACTGGTGCAGGAGCACCCTTATAAGGGCTCCCACCATTGCCATTTTATTATGAAATTGCTTCTTGAAGAGGCCATGTAATTATAATAAGAGCTCAGAGCTCAGTGTGTGTGTTTGAGATCCTAGTTTGGATCCTAGGAGGTCACAGTTCAACTTTGTTATGTAATTTCTCAGAGACTCAGCAGATGATGTTATCCTGATGTCACCTAGTCCTAGGAGAGATAAAAGTATAAAAGTAAGGATTTGAGTTGATTTGGCACAAGTGTGCATTGGAGTTGGCCTATTTGAGGTCTAGAGCTTAAGGAGAACAAAAATTGCTCAAGCAACAAAAGTTGCTTAAAAGTTGTATAGCAACTTTTCTCCTAAAGGATTATAACCCTAACCAGGTGGCTAGAAGCCATAACCTAACTCATGCCCCAATGGTAAGACCATAAATGCTTGGAAAACCCCTAAACTAAGGGTTGGTTGTCAGATTGTATGACAGTGAGAAGAAATAATTGGACTGTGACTATGTTTGGTGTGCCAGTTTGCACAAACATAATGAAGAATGAAAGTTAATGAATAGAATGTGATTGTTCTTATGTTGTATATCTTCCTTTGTTTATAATTTTTCAATTCAAGTTCTTATTTTAGGTTTTCTTTGTAGGTTTGTGAGTTCTTTGTAATTAGTTTGAATCTACCAGTCCACTGTCCAGTTTTGACTGGTTTGTGAAGATGGGCCTATAGCTCCTATCCCCACTGTGGAAACTCCATGGAACCATGGGATATGGTAATAAAGACCCTATGCATTATCCTATATCAAGCAGGGACCTGGAAAGTTTGTCCAAGCATTTATGAGACCAAGCCCTAGGCGATCCTGGACTGTGCCCTACTAGGTAAGGTCGAGATTGCAGAGGTTATATAAGGCAAGGATGGGTATAGCAGGAAGAATCCTTTGGAGGATTTTAAGAAGGGTTAATTAAGTATCATTGGTGAGAAGGAGAATCTTTTACCAATCTAGACAAGGTGGTGAAGAAACCAAACAAGTTCAGTGACCCTATCAAGCCTAAAAACCCTTAAAAACCCTCATATTGGATTAGGGCATTGTACGAACACTTGGGGTCCTAAAACCTAGAAAATCCTTAAGACCTTGGCATATGATTAGGAGTCTCTTTGGGAATTTATCCAAGAGTTGGCAACATTTGCAAGTGGTAGCCCTATAAATCCGGAATGGAGGCCTAATTGGGGCTCATTCCTTATAACCATGTTTTGAGGGTAAATGATGAAATCGGGTAACAAGCTGGATTGCCCAAGCCCTTGGAGTCACAAGAATGGTTGCAAAGAAACCTTAGGACTTATCTCCATCCTTTTTAGGACCTGAGAAGGTGTGGAATAAGTTGTTCCCTTATAAGCCTATGTAAGGGCATGAAGCAAAGCTAAGTGAAGGAGAGCTTAGGAGAGGTAGTACTTGTTTTTGGTGGTCAGATTGGGCAAGGTCAGGGGATTACTCAAGCAAGGGAAGTCCTAGAGACCAAAAGGTGTGAGGAGAACACCTATTGATATAAGGAAGAGATCAAAGAGCATAGACTAGGCTAGTCTATCCCAATCTCCCCATCAAAAACTCCTTATAAACTCTGGTATGGGAATACACCGAATGTTAGCTACTTAAATTTTTTTGGAAGTAGGTGTTACATACTAAAAGATACGAGGAATAGAAAATTTGATTCTAAAGGAGATGAAGGTATATTCCTAGGATAATCCACAAAGAGCAAAGCTTATAAATGTCTAAATAAGGCTACTAATAAAATTGTGGAAAGTGAAAATGTAAGGATTGTTGAGTTTATAGAAAGAAATGAAGAACATAGAAAAAGGGAATTAGAAGATTATCAAATATTTGTATATGTACAAGAAGGAATTTTTGGTACTATACCTGAGTTTCAAGAAGAAACTGAGGAACCAGTTGAGCCCCCATCAAGAGATGAAAATGTTGAAGAACGGAGAACTGAGCCAATGTTAGCAAAGTATGTGAGAAAGAACCATTCAATGACTCAAATCATTGGAGAAAAAATGCATGAGTCATGACAAGAAGTAAGTTAAGAGACAATACATATTTGATTTTTGCATTGAGCCTAAACTAGTCAAGGATGCACTTGAAAATGAAGATTGGATCAATGCAATGAAAGAAGAGATTGATTAGATTGAAAAGAAAAATACATGGTCACTGGTACCGATACCTAAGGATAAGAATACTATTGGTACAAAAATGGATTTTCAGGAATAAAATAAATGAAAATGGAGAAGTGATTAGAAATAAAGATAGAATTGTATGCAAAGGATATGCTCAAGAAGAAGGTATTGATTATGGTGAGACATTTGCTCATGTTTCTAGACTAGAAGGTGTGAGAATTTTACTTGCACATGCTTCTCACAAAGGTTTCAAAGTTTATCAAATGGATGTAAAGTCTACATTTTTTAATGGAATTTTGGAAGAGCAAGTGTACTTTGACCAACTAGAAGGATTTGTTGACAGAAGTAAGAAAGACATGATATGTAAACTTTACAAGGCACTATATGGTTTGAAGCAAGCACCACAAGCATAGTATGAAAGAATTCACTCATATCTAATGAGAATAGGTTTCATCAAAACTAGTGACAATAGTAATGTGTACTTGAAAAGTGAATATGAAGACAAGGTACTAATTGTTGAAATTTTTGTTGTTGATATCATATTTGGAGGAAATGAAACAATGTGTAGATCATTTGTTGATGAAATGAGAAAGGAATTTTAAATGTCAATGATTGGAGAGATCATATTTTTCATTGGATTGCAAATTCAATAGACTTAAGATGGCATATATATAAATCAGTCAAAATACATCAAAGAGATTCTGAAAACTTTTTGGATGGAAGACTCAAAACTGGTTGGAACACCGATGATTATCGAATGCAAATTGTCAAAGGAAGATGACTCTACCAAGGTAAATGAAACTCTATATAGATCCATGATCGATAAGCTACAATATGTTGTTCATAGCAGGCTAGATATTGCTCATGATGTTGGTATTGTGGCTAGATTTTTTTTTCTAATCTAAAAGAAACACATATGACTATTGTGAAGAGAATCTTTAGATATCTAAAAGGAACCGAGGAATACGGTTTATGGTTTGTGTGCCCTCCTTGCCATCTATTGCCTCTATTGTAGATACAGAGATTGTTTGTCATTGATTTGATTGATTATCCTTCTTGCTGGATGGAGGAAGCCTTGGAACCCTAGATCGATTTTGAAATGCAGACTTTTCAATTTATTTTGGCAGTTTGGAATTTGAATCACATCCTTGCACCTCTTGAGGTATGACAAAGTGATTTTTTATGCTTAGACATCTTGCCCTATAAGTAGGGAGATTATATTGAGTTTTCTTGAAAATTTTGACTTGTTTGTTGATTTTCACATTCATGGGTAGTAGAGCAATTTTTCCTAGAGGTCTGCGTGCTTCTTCCTTAGATGGGAAGCCATTTTTCTCAATACCAGACATTGGGAATTTGGGGATCTTGGTTCCATTAAAAGCAGTATATCCATCATCCCTTCCCGGTCGTTCCCTAATGTTCTCTAAGATATAGAATCAATTGCTCTATTTTGAGGAATATATATGTAAAAACCTAAGTTTGTGTTATTCGCTTTCTAAGCCTGTCAAAATTTTGCATTGCAAGCCATTTCTGTTAATTGTTGTAATACATATAGAAAATAAATTTATTGCAATATGTGGAATTCATTTTTATGAATTGAATTATAATCCTTAATCTAATGAAAATATTAGATAAAATATATCAAAATTGAATAATATGTAATGACTTTTAATTATATGTAGGATTAACATAAAGATTGGCTTAATTTAAAATTTAGGAGTTGGTTAAAATTAATATTAAGTTATTTAAATTTAAATTAAGTATTATTATAAATATTACAAAAATATCTTAATATGTTTTCAAAACTAAACAATAAGTTATGTAGAATTATTTTTAAATTTTGTAAATAAATTTTTTCTATCTTTTTGATATAATTATTTTATGTTCATCTTTATAATATACAAATTACCTTATTATTATTTTTAAATAAATAATAATTTATATTATTATCTTTATGATCAAATTTAGTTTAAAGCAATGCATAGTAATAATAATCTTAATTCTGTTAGAAAGATATTTGTAATCTTAATTTTGTTAGAAAGATATTTGAATTTATATACTATTAGTTAATATTTTAGAAAACTTTACATTTTATAGTTATTTTTGATGATATTATAAATTAATCAAATTTTAAAAAATAGAATTTTAAAAAATTGAAATAAATTAAAAAATATTTTATGATAGAAATAATTAGGAAATATATAAAATTATTTTATTACAATGTGTAAATAATTTAAGAATAGGTTTCATCAATTGTTGCAGAACATATGAAATGTAGAACTAAGGCAAGATGATTGACAACTCTAGATAGCACACACAAACAAACAATGTATACCACATGAAAAGGGACAATTTCACTGCTCAATGCATTTCTTTGTTACCAATGATTTGGTCAATCTACATAACCAAAGAATGTTAAAACTATTGAAATTTCCAATTGCATTATGTATTACAACAAGAATTAGGAGCACAACATATTGTACCTATTGATGAACAACTTGTAAAATAAGTACTACTAAAGGTTAATGCATTATGCTCACAAGTAACATATGGATACAAGCAAGCCTTTGAAGTGGAGCTCTTAACAAAGTAATTGAATTTTTTAATAGCCTTGGTTCCAAACCACTTGACATGCCAATGCATGTTGTACCAAGGATAAATAATTGCACCAAGCTTCTATGGAACCTAGATGACCCCAAAAGTATACCAATTAATTCTTGTATCTTTAGGAAGTCGAAGGTAGATACCCCTCATAGTTGCATGGGTTATAACCATACACAAATTCAAAGGCCTAACACTACAAAAAGCAACAACTGATATTGGGAAAATGGAAAGATTGAGGTAACATTCACAACCATATCTAGAGTGAAGTTGTTAAATGACCTTTGCATTCAACCAACATTCTCTTTTGAGAGGTATTCCAAAATTCAAAACAATCCATATACAATTATAAGGAAAAAAGAGGAAGCTCGATTGCAACAACTCACTCTCTAATAAAATCAAGGTATGCAACTATCAACTATATCTTCATTAAATTTCTTCTAACCATTTATGCCACATGGATCCCACTTTTAAAAAAGCTCCCCTTTTTAGGGATCTACTCTATCCCATGACAAAATCAACTATAACGAGATGGTCTCAATTAGAAAAATCAAACTTTCAAGGTAATCATGTTTATACATTCTCAAACAAATTTTCCTATTATACTAATGAACTGTAAATTTAAAATACACAAATTATATCTTCTAGCATCACACAACTCAAAATTTTGAAGTATAGAGGTGTTCTTGAACTACAATATATCATATCAAGAGTGGATATTCTTAGTTTTGACTCCTAGCTATGATTGTTGATGATCATATTCTTGAATACAATAGATAAAAAAACTACTCAATCTAATCTATTCGGTCAACTTTCTCCTTTGTGTGATACTCCAAAATGCAAAACAATCCATACCTAATGATAAGGAAAAAGGAGGGAGCTTCATTGCACCAACTATGTCTTTAAGAAATGAAGGTCAACAACTGTAAGTCCTTGTAACCTCACACATCAACTTTTCTTGGAACATTAATTGTAATGTTACAATATTCTATTGCAAAAATCTACTCTGATCCATGGCAAAATAAACTACAACGAGTAATTTCATGAGACTAACAAAAAAATCGATTAACAAAATTGTTTGCATTCTAATCAATAATGTAAAGACATCATTTTGTGCTCACCAACAAATGTATTACACATAACCAGTCTATTGGGTTATTGATTTTCATGTGTTATAAGATAGTTTTGTATTATAAAAAATATTAATTCACAACTATGTAACTTAGAAATTATTTATGTCCATTAAAAATATAATCATTAACCAATGTCCTTTTAAGTTAATTGTCTTCTTCCATTGGATGAAAATTAAATGTTCAAAGACCATTTAGCATACCATGCATGTTCTATTTCTCACAAATTTTCCCTCCCCTTTAATATATTTTTAGAGTATATCCTCTTATCAACGTAACCATTGCACCTTGTTAGGGTGCAATTGCTAGTTTACCTATGAATAGTGGTAGTATTACTCAACAATTCTCTTGTGTAGAGATTTTGATAAGGAAAAAATGATGTAAATGCAAATCATAAGGACTTTTTACTATGAGTTAACAATAACTGTCACAAATATTTCTTATAATATTTTAAGTACAAATTTTTAATTACATTTTGATTAAAATATATATACAATATAACTAAATATATATTATTAAAAAGAATTAAAAGATTTTTTGTTTGATTCTTAAGAATTCTTTTAAACTTTTGTATTGATGTTTTTTCTCTTCAAAATAAATTTATCTTGCTATTTTATTTTGAATTATATATTTGCAAAGGTATTGATTGATATCTATTTTACAATTTTTAAAAATTTAATTTATTAGAGTATCTACTTTTTTAGCTACTAATAGTTCACATAACCTTATCATTAGGGCTAGAAGAATTAATTTTGACAAAAGAAGTAATATATATATATAGATACATAATATTTTTTTAACAATTATAACGATTTTTTTTATAGAATTAACTTTTTATCTTTTTATTAGAGCTCATTATTTTTAACTTTAAAAATAGTCTTTTAGGTGTAATTTTATTATAAATTTTACATTTAATAATTTTGGTAAAAATTATATTTTAAATAAATACAGTTTTTATTCTTAATGATTTTTATGTTTCAATATATTAGTTTTTTACTTCCTATGTTGAACTTATTGATCAATCAATGCTAATATTATTTGTAATATTTAATTTTTTTTAAAAATATTAATATTTTAATTCTAAAAATTATAAAATATTATTTTACTTTTTGCATTTAATTTTCTATTAATTTAATAAAAAAAAATTTGATCGGCAAAGGCCGAAGCCATGACTTTTATTAATATCAATTAAATTACAATATCTGCGTTCAATGCAGGCATTGGTAGGAAAGCATGAAGAAGAAAACCTCCAATCTTGCCTGGGACCAAAGTCTGAAAAAAGGTACAAAAGACATAGGTTATGAAGGCATACCTTCACTTACATTTTACAGAATCACCTGCTATACTAGATTCCTTTAGAAGATTATTGGTAATACAAATTTCTTTTAATTCAGTACAAACATCTGCTACTGGCGAGAATAGTAATTTTAGATCTTTATCCCTGCTCTAGTTCGAAATCTTCTTCTGCAACTTTGGGGTAATTTATACCTATACCTTCATTTCCTAGGCTAACCTTAAATACATTTATATGCATTACATAATAATCTCAAGATTCTCAATTTCAATTCTTACGTTCTTATTTACTAGTTCTATTTCAATATTTCAATACAAAAAGACTTTACCTTCAAGCATCGGGTCTACTTTTATATAGCCAATCCTAAGAAACTTAGTTTGATATTCCTATTTATTAGTACACCAGTTATTAGTTCTTGCTTGTTTACCACTTTATATACCTTACCCTTATTGGGACCTTAATGAAACAGAGATTAGCCAAGATTAACTCTAGAACTCACTAGGGTCAAGGTCTAATTTGATCATAAATAGAAGTCACAAGCCAGATCTAAAGCAATAATTCCGAACAAGGATCTTTTAAGTAGGGGATATCAATGTATAAATTAATTGAACTATGTCTATAAGTGTAGTTGTATAAAGTCTATGAATATGTATAATGGGTTTGTATGAATATATATTTGTATCCATATATACATCATGCCCTTAGTCAAAGAATATAGTTTGGAATATGCAATCTAGAATCCAATTACCTTGCCTACAGGCATACCGATCTGTGAACAAGTATTGATTAATTATTCATACGTATTTCTATTTTCCTTTTATGTTCTATGCTATTTTAGAATCTAATAATTAATTTACTCCCGGTTGCTAGAGATGTTTGATTCCTATAAACTCTAATCAAAATAGGTCTATGATAGAAGCGATAACATTGTCAATCTGATAATGGTAAACCACTTAATTAATTCTTTAAAAAATATAACCATTGATACTTTAAACAGAGTACAGAAGTGAAAGAAAGAAGTGCTTAGTCCTTGTCTAACTAGCTAGGTAGCTGAGGATTTAATTAAGTTGGTTCATCCATAGCTTTGGGGGTTTTGGGGGAGTCCTCATTTTTATTCCTCTTTCTGCTAGGACAAGCAATTTATGCTTTTTCCATTGCTCCTTCTTCACCATCTAAATCACTGAAACCCTCCCTATCTGTGTCACCCACATCATCTTTGTGCCAGTATGTGTAGAACCAGTCTACATCCTCAAGAACCCTTACATGAAAGTAAAAAAATAGAAAATCTAGATTTCTTCTGATTATGGGAGTTCTGGAAAACAATGTTGCTAGATCCTCAGTGTTCAGAATAGGGGATGCAGGGGTCGGTCTGCCATTGATCATAGGGATATTATGGAATCTGAGTCTTGTTATTGTCAAGTCTCCCTGGATGTTGTGAATAACTAAATCTTAACCTCCTAGATATTTACATTTGAAGATACAGGAACAAAGCCTTCCAATATCAGATTTTCCTGGATCGACCTGGATGGTCGAGGTGATGAACATTGTTGGTATATCATAGTTAACTCAGTAATGATCATCATTATTGAGGAATTCCACCCCCAAAATCCTGAATATAGTCCCAAGGGTTAGAGCATGGGTACTTAGTATGACAAATTTAAGTTTATTAATAGTAATAATGCCATCGAAGGCAGCTTGAGGCTTAGTTCCTTTCAACTTGATGGGGGTTGTCATCTTTTAGAGGAATAAAACAAAATCCCACTGGAAGACCTATGGGGAGAGGAAGGAATGACTTCTATAAATAATACATAGAATGACTTTCCCTATATCACCTCTTCAAAAGCTTGACTCTTGGAATACTATGTCGTTTTAGGAAGAGGTATAAGGGGTCACAAAGTTCTAGAGAGGTGTAATTTAATATTATTATTATTATTATTATTATTGGTTGGTAAAATGTCGAAGCCCTATATATTATATAAATAAATAAATAAAAAGGTCTCAGTTCAAATGGGCACTAGTAGGAAAGAACGGAGAAGAAAACCTCTAGTCTTGCTCAGGACATAAGTCCTATACAAATATACAAAATTAAAAGGGGCATACTCCAGTTGCCAAGTTTTAATTGAGAGAATACCCTTTTTATAATTGAAACCAAGCTTCTTTGAATTTTAAGATTAAATACAACTGCCCCTATAATATTTGTTAATAATTTTATTATTTATTATAAATTATTATATTTAGTTAATTATTATTTAAAAGAAAACAATTTGGCTAGTTTCTCTTACCATTTGGAATCTAATTTATAGTGTGACATTGTCAAGAAAAAATACAAAGTTCATGTGGGTTACTATTTATAAGCATGGATTTAGACAAGCTTATAAATACTTTATATGTTAGTATCTCTAAACATAAATTTGTTAAAAACTGCCTAAATTTTGTATATTACTATTACTAGGCATAATTTTGTTTCAATAATAAATAGTAACAAATCATTTGTATTTTCAATGTTGGTTTTGTTAGAAAGATTTTTTGAATATGTTCTTTCAATGCAATTTGGAAACATAATTTCTGCCAATAAAAAATGGTAAAAAGTGAACGGTGATGGAATATGGATGAAGTGACTGAGAGGGGGGGGTGAATCAGTCAACAATAAAACACTTCACAATTATTTCTTTCTAGATCCTTTAGGATATCTTAATGAATATTATCTGTTTAACACTCGGTAAATAGATTGCAGTAACTTGGTAGATGCAGAAAGTATTAGTAAAATTATCTTTTAATATTCATCACCACTTGTATATGATTAAGATAACTATTAAGAACACAAGAGACACATAATTTAATGTGGAAACCCAATATGGGAAAAACCACCAATGTATCTAGATACTGATTTTCACTTTTCTGAAGTGATGCCCGGTTAGAAGCCAACCCGGTAAAAGGTTACAAAACACACTGTTAGGTGTGACCTTGTTAGAGGATTTAATCACCCTGCTAGGAGTGGCCTGGTAAGAGGTCTTGAGAACAATTCAATGGAATTGTCACCTTGTTAGAGGATTTACAATATGGTTGTTAAACCAACTCGGTTAAGAGATTTAGAATTCACAGTTACAATGATAAAAAGGTAACAATGAAAATGACCTGTATAATAATGCAACTGCCTTGCTGATTACAGATCTCTGTTCTGTATAAGTGTGATCCTTCCTGATCGAATATATCTCTGCTGCTCCTCAAGGATATCTGGTCATCCTTCACAATTTCGCACACACCTTTCCTGTCTTTCTTCTATATATCTTCTTCTATAATTCTGCTTTGTTTTTCACATTTGACCTTTTATTTATATGATTTTAGATTTGTCAAATTGACATTACTTAGTATAACAGTCGTCTGGATTAAGAAAACTTTATTTGCAAAGATCCTTCAAGGGCCGACAGTGCTCGGTGACCATAATGAAATTTTCTACAATCTTTTGGAGACCGAGGGAACTCGGTAAATACTGATAATCTTTTTTCTTCGATAACCGAGTGAGCTCGGTAAATGCTAACTTTTCTTTGACAACCGAGTGAACTCAGTAAACACTGATTTTCTTTGATAACCGAGTGGATTCGGTAGATGCTGATTTTCTTTGATAACCGAGTGAACTCGGTAAGCACTAATTTTAATGCCAAGCAGACCGACTGAGCTCAGTAGGTACTGATTGTTGCGGACTATGACATTGTGTGACATCAAAGACAATACATAATTTGAGTAGCAATTTTCTTCAGACAATTGTTTCCAACAAATGGATGTGATGAATGCAATTGTCTTGCATGACTTTTAAGTGATTTCAATGAAGAGGTAGGTGATATCCAAGAAGAAAATAGGAATACAACGATGCAAAATGTGAACTGAGTAAAAGTAACATTAATGACTGCATTGACTATGTTAAAACACACACTTATATTCAAAAGAAAGTGGCTTTGTCATTGTTCAAGTCTTTTACACCTTGAAATAATTTGGTTATTTATGGCCCGAGCTAATTACATTTGATATGTTGACCAATTTCCATTGAAAAATATATGAGCTTGAATTTCATTTGACATGATCATTTCATGATGTTTTATTTATTTCTTGGTATTCCAATGTATAATATGTTTTGGCATTTCACTACACCCTAAGTAGCAAGACAACTGTTGTTACATCCACCATTAATCTTTCCTAACTTGGTACTTATACATTCTTTTCATTCACTCTTGTCAGGAAATAGCAATGCATGTACAAATAGTCATGAAATTACTCAACTCTCCTGCGAAGATACAAATAAGAGCACCAGGAGCCTCTTAATGCCACTGGCTACCACAACTATCCTACAAGAATCATGTTCCTTTGTGAATAAGTCAGGATGTCTTGGAGTTGATGTCTAGAGTCTTACTTCGATTATATCAACCAGTTGTCATGCAAATGTACAAAAAATAAAACTTGTATGCTAGCCAACATCTCTTATGGAAGAAACATGTATCAAAAAACTGCAAAAGATACTATCATCATTCCAAGATAGTTAGGCTCTCTCTCTCTCTCTCTCTCTCTTTATATATATATATATATATATATATATATATATATATATATATATATATATATATATATATATATATATATATATATATATATATATATATATATATGTATGTATGTATGTATGTATGTATGTATGTATGTATGTATCATTTCCTATCTATATCTTTATTTTTAACATTTCTCCCTCTTTCTCTCTCTTCCTTTCTATATATTTATCTCTTTGATATCTATCCATCCATCCATCCATCCATCTATCTATCTATCTATCTATCTATCTATCTATCTATCTATCTATCTCTACTCCCTCTCATTATCTCTTCTGCCCTCTCTTTCCCTCTCTCTCTACCTATTACAAACATGCCCGATGGTTGTAAAAAATAAAATCTAGTTATATTCTTGGTTGAAAGGTTTTGATTCAATTATGTTTAGATCCCAAACTTTTACTGTAAAAACAACATAATGCCAACCAATTGACCTCATGTTCTAAATCACCACACCCAAAATAACCTTTCTACCCAACAAAAGAAGGCATATGAAATAGTTGTTTCACATCTTTTCTCCACTACTCTGCAATTGGCACTAAAATTAGTTATTCAAGGAATCACATGCATAGAAAAGTCTCATCTAATTACAAGCATCTATTCCACACCAATGGCATCAACACCAAAAGGGTAATCACCACTACTTCTCGCACCCAAAAATGTCACAACATTCAAGATACAAGCATCAACAATTCATTCTGCCCTTTGAATACCAATCAAAGAAATGGTACCCCTAACAAGATAGACAAACACTATGGCACAAATTCACAACAGTTATAACACTAAACCATTTTTTTTTGTTAAATTGGGGATGAACCTACCCAAATAGAATTCCATGCACTCTCCTCAAATTTACAACAGGTAAAACCTACATTTTTAGATTGACAACTTCTAATGTCACAATGAAGTTTTGCACTTACCTCTTAAGAACAATCTATTTCCAAACATTCATACCCCTTTTTGCAACAAATGAGACGACGTCTTTACATAATAAATGCATTTTGCTCTCTTTAGAAAATCCAATTGCCATATCCATTGCAGAATATCGTAAAGGATTACCATGCTCAAATCCAGATGAAGAACAACTTCAATCTTAGATCCTCTTATGTATTGGCCAAGAAGTTATGTTGTGTACAAATCTTTAGGTAGAAACAAGACTGCTGAATGATGCACTTGGATAGGTCAAAACAATTGTACACAATGATGATGACAAACCACCTCAACTTCCCCTATTTGTTGTTGTCTAGTTTACAAACTATTTAGGTCCAACATGGGACCACAATAACACAAAAAATAGCCCCATAACCCCAATGAGTAATGGAAATCGTCGATAAATACCACTAAAAATGACATGGACATTAACAATACACAAATCACAAAGGCTTATATTTCATTTAAGTATGCAATAAAAGGACCAAAATCTTCCCTAATTGAACTTCCACACCTCTTGGACATACTCATTGCACACATAAGTGGGATTGCTAGTTTATTACAATCCACATGCCTAGCTGCTACATATTTAAATCTAGATTAATTATGCTATATTTATATGCATTTAATTTTTATTTTGTACGGGTTCATCTAAAGAAAAGTATTTTCCCATTGTATCACCACTGTGTCAACGCCTCCGCCGTTGATTACTCTATAAATGTATTCATTATGCCTGGCACATACGATTCGAAGATTGCAGGCGAATATGTAAACCTCTATTTTTTTGCCCTTTGGGGTTGCCTGCGCACATGAGTTATTCTTACACTTTTCTCCCAATTTTCCACTACATTGGCGAAAGTGCGATTCGATATCGCGACGTCAAGGTAAGCTTTCAAAAATTCTCAAAATTTCAAATTGCGTAAATTTTCAGTATTCTTTTATCAAAACGACAGTTTCGGTCTGAGGAATCTTTTTTGGTTTTGTGGACAAGTTTTTGTTTTTGACCGTCCAAATTTCAGTTACATAATTTCTGCCATCTACTCTAAAATCCTCTTTTTCTATAGTTGTTCCCTGAAGCCCTTAGCGGATTAGGGTTGTAAACGAGCCTTGCTGTTTGATTAGGCATAAAACCCTGTTTGGGTTATTTTGTTTTGTGGCAGAAGTCGGGCGAGCACAGTAAAGAAATTAAGACCATCTTTACACGGAAACCAAGTTTAACTTGGGAACCACCGTCATTGACTGGTTTGGAAAAGGTTCAAATCACACGGTGAGTTTAGCTTTACATTCTTACCTTTTATTGGTAATTTTCATGTGGGTAATAAAAAGTTTCAATAGATGAAGTATCATTATTGATTTCAAGATTTCTGCAGTGCATAATTTTTAGTTTTTAATTTTATGGAAAATTGCCTTAAATGTTTAAAGAAGTTTGACACCAACCACAGTCCAGGGAAATCCAGGTTCAATGTCAGAAATGTATGTCATACCACCGAGACTCGGATTCAGCAGGTCCAAAAGAGTCGGTCAAAGCAAGCTTTAGAATATTATTTAGGACAAAATGAATTCAAAATTGCCAAAAACAGCTAAACAATCTTCTACACTAAACATCACGTTTTTCTCCTTTGTTTGGTTTTCATTTCATTTTCCGCGTGTTTGTTTTTCTCATGGGCTCATTTGGGTGAGTCTTGGTATTCCTAAGTCTCGCCTATTCTCCTAACTTTGATTGGTTTCCTTACCTAACTCACTTTTGCTCGTGGACATGTTTATAATCCAATCTTAATATGTTGAGTCATTGAGTTTCTGCTCAGTTCTCACGTTGAATTATATTTAATGTAGCATAGCCTGTCTTGATAACCGTTACTTTATACTTCTTCTACTTCCTGAAATAAATTATACCTTATTCATAATCTTGTCGCTGCATCCACATCACTGTCTCTTATTTCACATCTCCAGATTACCATGCAATTCATGAACTTCTGCACTCTGCTTCTATTTTGAATAACGTCTCAAGACCTTCATCCTTTATAACTTGGCATCTATGGTTGGTCTTTTTGAAACATTTACAGCAGTTTTTCCAGAATCTTTGATGGACATTAGAAGAATTATTATTTTTAGAACTAATTCTAAGTTCCTGTTCATGTGGGCATCTTGTGTAATATAAATGATGAATACCACAGTGCTAGATTTTTACTTGGGTTCACTCGGCTTAGAACTTGGTTCCCGTACCTTAACCCATGTGTACCTATGAATATTTTTTTTTCTTCAGTAAATAGCTGTGAGGGGCAGCACCCATTAAATTGATAATTATGAAAGTTACATCAGAATTCGAGCCAGGAAACAAAAGCTCGATATATCTATCTACCCATTCCAAAAAAGTCCAAATTATGTTTAGGGGAAAACACTCTTGGAATCATTTGTCGTTGCACCAAAAGCACTAACTGTCAATGCCTGATACAAATGCCCGATTTAATTTGACCTACGGGAGGCGGTTAAGCCATGTCACAAGTCCCCAAGGAGGTGCTAACCACCAAGTCAACAATCTCCCCCTCAGCACCGATTGAGCCTTCAACACCCACTAAAGGGAGACTCGAACTTGCGACCCAAGGCTCTGATACCAATTGTTGGAATCATTTGCCGTTGCGCCAAAAGCTCGAACTGTCAACACCCGATACAAACTCTAGATTTTTACCTGACCCACAAGAGACGGTTAAGCCATGTCACAAGTCTCCAAGGAGGTGCTGACCACCAATTCAACAAACGCTTCTATACAAAATGATCTAAGTGAAGTATATTTAAATAAATGCAACCAAATAGCAGCAAAATCTTTGGTAAACAGTAGAATAATTCTATGTTACACGGAAACGAGTTTCTTGCCCCAGACCCCCCAACCCTCGTCCCTGAAATGTCCCCTTTCCCGTCCCCGAAACGTGGAACCGTCCCCAAAAATATGTTTTCTTCCCCAAAATGCGTCCCCTGTCATCTCATCGTCCCCGTCCCCAAAATGCTGTGGAACATAGGAATAATTAGATTTTTTAAGAATTAATTCTATGTTCCTATTTATATGGGCGTCTTGTGTATATAAATGTTTGGTACTAAAGTCTTAGCTTTTTTACATGGGTTCGCTTAGCTCAGTACTTGGTTCGCATATCTTAACTCATATGTCGCTGTGAACAATTTTATATTTAGAGGGAGAACAACTCTACATAAAATGAGCTAGGGGAATTAAATAAGTGCAACCAAGGTCCAAATGGCAATTAATTAACCTTTTTCAAATGAGCTTGGATTGATAGTTGAAATTCATGATAATTTATATGCTCAAATAAATGCATAAATTATGTAAATTAATTGCTTGGGTGCATAATTTTGATTTTGGGAGATGCCTTTGTCCAAGTGTTAGGAAATCCATTCACCAAGGCATTAGAATTTTGCACTCAGTTGCTTATTTGTGCATTGTTTGGGTTCACTTCTGGCAATGCTAATGATTTTGAGACTCACATATTTGAACCGACAGAATGAATTCTATTAGAATTTACTCACTCTAAATTTATATATTTGAATGTGTTAAAGTGTGGGTAGTGTTTACAAACACCTTTGGGAATCTTTTGAATTGCAAGCATCATGTTCTTCTGTGTTAGACCTTTGGCTGGCCAAGATTTACGACGCTGAGTGAAAGATCAAAGATAAACAAGCAAGTGTGCAATAGACCTTGGATAATGCCACAATCAGAGAAATGCAATTTAGTTTCTTCTCTTTGCTCTTAGGTCTAGATGTTCTCACACTCTAGCATGCTAGATAATTTTCAAACGAGTTAGTGGGGGTTTGTCATTAAAGGCAACAAATGGACCCAAAAATCAACAAAATGTACACTAGGTTAGCTTACAAGGGCTAGTGAAGTGGTTTAGGTAAGGTGTGAATTTGAAATTTTGAATTGTAAAAGCATAAGGGTTAAATCCACAATTGCAAAAGTGAGCCTTGTCAAGTCCACACTCACAAACCAAATCCAAGATAATACATAATGTGTCCAAGACCAAATTATGCAAATTTGGGGATCAATGATAACATGGCTGGCAAAAGGTGAGGTCATGAGCTCTGATTTACATGATTATGCCACTTGTAAGCTAATTGTTGCATTTTGGACAATATAATGAAAGTAGGCCCAAAGCATAAGAGAATAGGGCATGTGTATGTGATGTCCACCATCATAATATGTGCTTGGGTGTAGTTAGTCCTTTAGTTTTTACTAATAACTCTTGGTAAACTATATTTAAATGTAGTGTAGTCAGTGTTATTTTCTTTTCATAAATCTTCTGCTGACTAATATATACTGATATAGATAGATACTAGAGATGAACATCAAATTTGTTACTTGATGATTACAAAGTCATATTATACCAAATGGGAGAAACCCAAAATATTAGATTCAACATGCTCTTGGTTTGTTATAGGATTGATAAGTAGGAGATATTTTCCACAACAAGTCAAATTGTGATATTGCTACCAGGATTCAATGGTGTAGTTTTGAGTCAAACTTATTGACCCATGTTTCACTAGTAGTTTTTGTTGTGGAAAATATCTCCTACTTATCAATTGATGAGCTTAAGGGGCTTTATAATGAATGGTTCATAAGGCACAACACTTGTCGATGGTATTGCGAATGGGGTTGCAAGTAAAGTGTGCTTAACCTTAGAGGAAACTTCGCTTTTAAGTGCGGTTGAGCTGGAGTAGCACTGGGATGGGTGACCTCCTGGGAAGTCTCGGTGCTTCACCTTCATGAGAATCACCTAGATGCAACAAGTGCTAAGTGTTCCATTCATTCTCATGGGAGATGAGTTCTCGTGAACCACTACTCACGAAACATGGGTCAATGAGTTTGACTCAAAAAATACACAAATGAATCCTGATAGCAATATTACAATGTAACTTGTTGTGGAAAATATCTCCTACTTAGCAATTGATGAGCTTAAAGGGCTTTATAATGAATGGTTCATAAGGCACAATACTTGCTAAACGTTTTGCAGATGAGGTTGCAAGCAAAGTGGGCTTAACCTTGGAGGGAGGAAACTTTGTGGTTAAGCACACTTGAGTTGGAGTAGTATTGGGATGGATGATCTCCCGCAAAGCCCTAGTGCTTCATCTCTGTGAACATCACCTAGATGCAATGAGTGCTAAGTGTTCCATTCATTCTCATGAGAGATGGGTTCTTGTGAACCATGACTCATGATAGATGGGTCGATGAGTTTGACCCAAAACCTACACAATTAATCTTGATAGCAATATCACAATTTTTTATAGGATAAGAAAACAACAATCTTCAACTCTCTTTCTTTTGTATATTGCAACCTTGCCATCAATTCCACCATACAATTGAGAATTGCATATATATAACACAACAAGATCCTCATTGTGCCTTGGAAAGAAAAGCAAGAGTTATTTGCAAGTGAGCAAGTCATCCATGCTTGCCTACCTCTCATTCTCATGGCATTGTACTTGTGATGCAGGAGCATCCTGGGTGTAAGAGCAATCTTGCATCACCCAAAAATATTTCTGTTTGCTTTTCAATAAGGGCTATCTTGTGCAGAGCTGCTATTTATGGAAACTTACTATTTTTAGTAAGTTGGTCATATGATCTCAGAATGTTCTGGTTTCACAGTTGGAGGTTCATCCTAGTCATTTCAGCCTACCAGTTGAGTTTCATTGCCACATCATCAGTATTGGTGAAGTTATTGAGGTTTTTGGTTACGAAATCTTTCAGGTCAATTTTGAAGGCCTTAGAGGCTCTGGATTGCGATCGACTCCCGGCTGACTAGTGCTAGTGCTTGTCAAGCACTGTAGATTTTGTCATGGCGTTTTCAAAAAGTGGTTACAATAGAAAAACGGAGCTACGGTTAAAAAGTTATGGCCTCCGGAAGTTGGGCTACCTAAAAGCATATTTTGTATTTCTTTTGAGCCGCCCCTATTGTAAAAATTGTGAAAATAAAATAATTCTATGTATAGTCGGCCTTAAGGGCTAAATTTCTGGAACCTTCTCGGGCGGTGGAAATTGCCTATATAAAGAAGGCCCGTAGTGTTGTCTAGGGTAGTTCTGGGTAGTAGATCTGGGTATTGATTTGAGGCTTTGTCCTACAGAATATTGTAAGGGAATGCCCATGTGGCTTTGCATATTGTAATTCTGAAAGTTTGTAATTCTACATTTGTGGAGATAATAAGAAGCCCATTTTTTGTTCTTGCATATTGTTGTTGTTTCTCTGTTTCTGTTATGTGTTTGTGGTATTAAGGGGAGCACCCTTCATCAACTTGGAACCTTGCCCACTGCAAAAACAACTATGTCCATTTGCATCAAAACAATGTCCTTGATGGGTCAACATGTGAGCATCACCTAGATGCAATGAGTGCTAAGTGTTCCATTCATTCTCATGGGAGATGAGTTCTCGTGAACCACTACTCATGAAACACGGGTCAATGAGTTTGACTCAAAAACTACACAAATGAATCCGAATAGCAATATTACAATGTAACTTGTGGAAATATCTCCTACTTAGTAATTGATGAGCTTAAGGGCTTTATAATGAATGGTTCATAAGGCACAACACTTGCTAAACATTTTGTAGATAGGGTTGCAAGCAAAGTGGGCTTAACCTTGGAGGAAACTTTGTGGTTAAGCACGCTTGAGCTGGAGTAGTATTGAGATGGATGAACTCCCTCAAAGTCCTAGTATTTCACCTTTGTGAGCATCACCTATATGCAATGATGGCTAAGTGTTCCATTCATTCTCATGAGAGATGGGTTCTTGTGAACCACGACTCATGAAAGATGGGTCGATGAGTTTGACTAAAAAACTACACAATTAATCTTGATAGCAATATTGCAATTTTTTTTATATGATATGAAAACAACAATCTTCAACTCTTTTTCATTTCTAAATTGCAACCTTGACATGAATCCCACCATACAATTGAGAATTGCATATATATAGCATAACAAGATCCTCATTGTGCCTTGGAAAGGAAAGCAAAAGTTATTTGCAAGTGAGCAAGTCATCCATGCTTGCCTACATCACATTCTCATGTCATTGTACTTGGAACCTTGCCCCTTGCAAAAACAACTATGTCCATTTGCATCAAAACAATGTCCTTGATGGGTCAACATTGTGAGACATTTGAAAGTCTTCCCTTGCATTACAACATCAATCTAGGACCATTAATGGCTTTTTGGTTCATGCAAGGAGGTAGGTGAGACTCTATGTTAGAATTTTGGAGTTTTGTAGTGATGTTGTGTGAAAAATGTTTAGGCAGCAAATAAAGTCTAAAAAATCTTCTAGAGAAATGTATTGGTGGAGAAGTGAAGCTTTGAGTGCGCTTTGCAGGTTGCATGAGAGGACAAAAAGTCTATAGGTAGGAGTACTTGTTGAAATCCAAGTTTGGGAAGCATAGGAGTAATTTGCACGATGGGGAGGACAAGTCTATCATCAATTGGGATAAGGGAGATGTAGGGAGTGAAGGTTAGAGGCATATGCTAAAGGGGAGTAAATTTTCACATGTAGTGTGAAAGTTCACAATCAAAGGAGAAATGGAAGGTAGGATAGATGTGCATGTTGAAAAATGTAGACATGTAGGGAACACCTTGTAACTTTATTGACAAAATGATGGAACAAGAAAGTTGGTGTCACAAGAATAAGAACAAGTAGACACCTTGTAACTTTGTCAACAAAATGACGAAACAAGAAAGTTGGTGTCACAAGGATAAGAACAAGTAGACAAGTTTTCGAGAATTGCCAATTTTAGCAAGAACTCGAAAAGTATGGAGGCTAAGCACAATTATGCAAAAAGTGACCAAGGGGGCCCCATTTTAGGAACTCTCAAATTTATCTAAATGAAGGGTCAAAAGGGCAAAAGCAATAAAGGAATCAACAAAGTTCAATTTCGAGCAAGGTGCCAATAGACCTCATACCTATACTTATTATCTTAAATGCCCTAACATCGATTGTTTTGGTTCTTGAAACATTTATTATAGTTTTTTCTACGAACTTTGATGAAAATTTGATCAATATATATCTCTATATATTTTTTTAATATATATATATATATATATATATATATATATATATATATAGATAGTAGATTAATATATGTATTTTATATAATATTAATCTACCATTTATCTACATATCTTTGGTTCTTTAGCTATTTTTATTCTTTTATTTATTCTTGTTGCATTAATTTTATCATTTTTCAATGATTATTTTGCTTTTTGTGGGTTTGACTTTGTTTTTTCTCTTTCATTCTTTCTTTTTGTCTTGGCCTTCAGTTCTCTTTTTGTTTTTTTATCTTTTTTGTCTTTTCAATCTTCTCGTCCACCACCTTTGGTACTCTCTCTCCTTCCACCTCTCTCACCCTATTTAGCTTGTTTAGGTCTACAACTTCATACATTTTTCTCCTTGTGCTCTCTATCATCCGGATGATGGATCATAGAGTGTGATTTGAAATGTTGATGCAAATATTTTAACACAATTCAATCTAGAAGCCATTGCATCTTATTATTATGGATTGTGGAAATCTCTCGTCTTTGAAAATTAGATCGATTTGTTTTTTTATAATTAATTCTTTGATCCTTTGTATGCAAGCATTTTATGTATATGAATGATTTGAACTTCAATAATTCACTTATTATTGATATTTTTTAGAAATTGAATAAAAGTTTATCAAAAGGATGCTTTTTTGGGAGTTTTTATTAGATATAATTTAGTGGATTTTGGATCTTGAAGCAAATGTTTTGAGTCATTTTACTAATGATTATTTTATTCATTCATGTTGGTATCAATTACAAGGAAAAGTGACCCACTTGGCACATAAGCACCTTTAAAATTTTGTTAGGAGGGAGAAATAATGAATGAACTCATTATTTTTGGGATTTTCACCTTCTAGCTTCCTTCCTTATTTGGAAAGCTTTTGGAGCATGTAATGTTTTACACAACATCCTTATATCACAATTCTCTTTAATGTAGAATTATTGCCTAATCATGTCTTTATGTTAGGCATTTGAAGGTTTTCATGGGATTTTTTTTGTAGATTTTTGGCAAAAGGAAAATCTGATTGATATATTCTATTCAAGTGCAAACACTTTATTTTATTTTTTTTGCAAAGGGTGCGTAAATTTTATTAGGATCTTGTTCCACCCTAGGCAATGTTTGAGGTGAGGCCAACTTAACTTAATGGTGTTTGTGGAGTGACATTATTGAGGTTTGTATCCATAACTTCAAAGTTCAACCCAATGCTTCTATTTAAAGGTTGGTCTACCTTGATAGATTGTTCAAAAATTCAAGGCATTTGGTAAATTGTGATGGTTTTAATGCACAAGTGTGCAAACTACAAATATCTAAGTAGACATTATTTAAGCTTCCATGCCAAACATGAGGCATTGCATGTGAAATCTAATATAGGTTTCATTGTTATTGACTAGTTTAATAAAATTACTGTGTGCAATTTTTAATCTGTATGTACATGTGAATATTTATTTGTCTCTTGATATAGGAAAGGCTTGGAATGCATTTATGCCCATTACAAGCAAGTATATATAGTCCAAAATAATTTGTTGGATTTTGATGATTATGTTAGTTTATTATGGTTAATTTTATGACCTAATGAAGGTATCGTTGGGTGCTCTTTGCTAGGTGACCTATATATCAAAGAATATTTATATTTTAGCCCTATGTTATCCAAAATAACTAACCTCTCATCTATAAGCGTATAGTGGAATATTGACATGTGAGAGGATATTTGATACATTTTTGTTTCCTTGACTTTTGTTGACAAATATGACTTATTCTTTCTTAATCAAAATAATCAAGCAATATAAGCAAGCTAGAGCTAAAACAAATTAATATAGTAATGGTAAACTACATAAATTATACCTTGTGGAAACTCTTAAAAAGGAAAAACCTAGCCTTTGAAGTACATCCAAATCGTTAATCTTCAAACAAGGTCACAATGTACTTTTTGAGTTGTAGTGCTTCAGTGGAGATGAACATTTTGTATTTAGAGGTACATAAAATTGGACATACAATCTCCATCCCAAGCCCTCAATTTATAGGCCAAGGAGACCCAAGAGAACAATGTATTCCCAAAACTGTGGCCTCAAAACCATGAGCCAAGTCATAGTCAAAATGGTCCAATGTGGACCCATACACACCTCTCCAAAAGTAATTACATCTCCAAGTGTAACTCCTTGCAAGTCAGAAAGTTATTCCCAATTTGACAATTTGATTGCTACTGTCAAGGAGGTTCCATGTAACTACCAAGCTCTCCAATTGGGAGTACTAATTTCATCTTACACCCTTTTACACCCTTTTACGTATTGTTATTTTTGGCTGGTCAAAGATTCTATTTATAGTCCATCTATCAATCCTCTATTTAGTGATTACTTACAACCATCATAAGCCTAATGACACATGACATGGAGTGTACAAAGGAATCTCGAGATAACTTCCTAAGGAGAGTGCACTTTTTCAATATGGCACATTATTTACAATTCTTTATAAATGTGAATTGATTCCAACTAGCACTAGGATTTATAAGGTGCACAACATTTAGTTCTACCATGTAATGTCCCTTGTTTGGATTGTCTTGTAATCTGCCCTAAATCCACAAAACCCAAATGGAACAAGAATCACAATATAGTTAGAGATATAACCCTAACCTAGGAATAAAATGAGATAAGCTTGTCTTGGAACTTGAAACCAAATTAGATAATAATATAATCTTTATACATGTAACACATCCATTTTTTAGGGTTAAGGGGGAAATACACTTTTAAGTTATAACACATAATTCTCATGGGTTGAACCATATTGTGGGTTAAGATAGGAAGGACATGATGAGGTGCCCTAATTATCTCCGACCCTAGGCCCAAGAGTAGAAACTTTGCCCCCTTGGGCGTGGTCTTAACCATGCTCATGAGGTGGGGTAGCTAGTGGAGCATGTACACCATTCATCTTCATCATGCTATCCTTCTATTATGATTGAGGATCCCTTTCTTTGTTACCTCATTAACTAACCCATATAGGCTTAGAGGGAAGATTGCAATAGGGTGCCCTTAACTCGACCCTAGGCCCAGGAGCAAAATCTTTGTCCCCCTTGGCCTCATACAACCCTTAACTGTTCTCTTGAGGTGGTGTACCTTGTGAGGCCTCATTGTTTCCCCTCCTTGCACTTTCTTTGCTTTCCTAATATGGTTGATAATTGTAGGTGTGTGATATTGTCAATTGTATAGATATAAATATACATTTACTTGCATATGTTTATAAGCATATAGATATGTTAGAGATAAAGCTTGCAAAATATTTTGATATTCACATCCATTAAAATATGCACAAGGTGTCAAGGAGTACAACTTCCTTCATAACTTGATTACTAAAGGTGTTATTCCAACTTGATCTGCTGTAGATAATATTGCTACTCGATGATTATCTTCTTCTTGTTCGATGATGACTCTTGGTGCCGGAGTGCTCCTTTATATCCTTTGATTAATGTTGGAAGGTCACGACTCTCTCCACTAGTGGTAGTGGTTTGCAAGGGAGGGGTTTCTGCAAAGATATCTGCTGCCTCTTGATTAGCTTAACTAATGATAACCACTCAATTATATTACACTTGATCCTTAGCCTTTATAAGATATGATTCTCGTACCATGAAAGGGAGAATCAATCCTTTGATTGATACCATTTTAGGAGATGTGCGATTGAAGCATTTGGTTGATACTAAATCAGGAGATGTGCGATTGAAGTATTCGGGTTGGTTTGTGAAATTGTGAAGTCTTGTTGTGTAAGATGATTTCATATTGAATTTAGTGTTCGTGTTAGACCAGGGCCATTATAGTCTGCCCTTCCCAATTTTGCTTGTCCTCAAGCAATTTAAGGTTTGGGTGTTTGAATATTTCCGCTCCTTCCCAAGTTGCATCTACCATAGGTAGACCCTTCCATTTGACTAGGTACTCCTCAATGGTTTTTTCCCTAACCTCTTTTCTCTTACATTAAGAATGGTCTCTAGCTCCAAAATCAACTTGCCTTTATCATCTAATAGTGGCAACTCCAGACATGGGGTGAGTCTAATCAAAATTTTTAATAACTTGAAGATATCATAGGTTTTTATACTCTTATGGTCTTGAGTGATTAGGCCATGATGCCACCAATCACGTGCCACATCTTCTAGATGTAGTATTGGAAATGTAGTGGCATCCCTTTATGTCATGGGACAAAGTGTCAAGCATGTTTCTAGTTTTTGAATCCAGGCACAAGCTGTGGTTTCCTTTTACCCATCAAAGTTGGGGATTGTCAATTTCCCTATCTTGTGTTGTAAATCTTGGTTGGCTTGGTTCCTCCCTCCTTTATGAAAGTTTTTTATGCTTGCCTCACAATACATTATGAAGGGTATGCTTTGTTTGACCTCAGGGTCAAGCCTTGCATATTCTTTGGCAAGGTCCCTCAAGCTAGGATTGTTAATTTCTTCACTTTCCCTTGTTGGCCCTTCCTCGGTTAAGAAAGGAGGTCCATTCATTCTTGGGGTTGGCCCTGCTGTGGTTATGTTGTCACTTTCATACTAGCTAGGGGCGACTTCCCATTCATGTCTTTGGCTAGGTTTAAGTTTGTTGTTTATATTTTACAGGGTTTAGAGCAACACTTGGGTCGTTTGTTCATTCTTTTCCTTAAAGGCACTCAATTCATGCTCCATTTGAGTTTTATTTGTGTTTTTGTTTATAATTTTCTCCTGTTCCCTTTCTAGAGCCCTTCAAGCTCATTGACTCAGTTGCATCAACTATTGTTTATCCCTTAGGCAAGTTGGCAAGATGATGCTCTGATACCACTTGTAATGTCCCTTTCCTGGATTGCCTTGTAATCTGCCCTAAATTCACAAAATCCAATTGAAATAAGGAACACAATATAAATAGAGGTAAAACCCTAACCTAGGAATAAGATGAGATAAGCTTGTCTTGGCACCTGCAACCAAATTAGATAATAATATAATCTTAATACATGTAATGCATCCATTTAGGGTTAAGAGAGAAATACACTTATAGCACATAATTCTCATGGGCTCAACTATAATGAGGGTTGAGATAGGAAGGACATGATCAGGTGCCTTATTTGTCCTAAACCCTTGGCCCAAGAGTGGAAATTCTGTCCCCCTTGGCCTCATGTGGTCTTGACCATTGAGGTGGCAAACCTAGCGGAGCCTGTACATCACGCTATCCTTCTCTCCTCTTACGATTGAGGTAACTAACTAACCCATATAGGCTTGGAGGGAAGATTGCAATAGGGTGCCCTTAACTCGACCCTAGGCGGGCAAAATCTTTGCCCCCTTGGTCTCATGCTGCCCTTAACCAATCTCGTAAGGTGGTGTACCTAGTGAGGCCTCGCTATTTCCCCTTCTTGCACTTTCTTTCCTTGATATGGTTGATAATTGTAGGTGTATGATATTGTTAATTGTATAGATATAGTATCATTAGTATCTTGATATCTCAATTTATTCTGTTTGCGTTACACATCTTTGTTAGTGAGGTGCCAATAATATTATTCAACATTTTGCTTGCTTTGTTAACATGTGGGTAATAGGGCGTGCTTATTGTTACAATTTATCATAAATTTTGGTGTAATTCTGTATACATTTACTTGCGTATGTTTATTATAAGCATATAGATATGTTAGAGATGAAGTTTGCAAATATATTGACATTCACATCCATTCAAATTTGCACAAGTACAATTATTCCTTCATACCACGATGACTAGAGGTGTTATTACAACTTGATGTGCTGTATATGATACCGCTGTTTGATTATTATCTTCTTCATGTGTGAAGCTAACTCATGGTGCTAGAGTGCTCCTTTATATCCTTTGCTTAATTTTGGAAGGTCGTGATTCTCCCCATTGGTGGTAGTGGTTTGCATGGGAGGCGTCTCTTCAAAGACATCCTTTGCCTCTTGATTAGCTTAACTGATGATAACTGCTCAAGCATAATCCTATTACAACTGACCCTTAGCCTTTATTAATTATTATTTGACAAGGAGATATGATTCTTGTACCATGAGAGGGAGGATTGATCCTTTGACTGATACTGATTTAGGAAATGTGTGATGGAAGTATTTGGTTGGTTTTTGAAATTGTGAACCCTTACTTTGTAGGACGATTTCATATTGAAGTTCACTATTCGTGCCAGACTAGGGCCATTACATAACATATTCTTAGTTCTTTCTTAATCTTATCAGATGGTCAAATTGGGCATTACATTTTGTCTTGCAGGGATTTACTCTTGGAGACAATTTCTTTTGGAGAGGTGTGTATGGGTCCATATTGGAGCATTTTTACTATATTCTTAGTTCTTTCTTAATTTTTTTTTGTGGGATTGGCTTACGCTCTATTAATACTAGTATACTATGGTTCAAAACTCTAATAATATTTGTTAAGAAATCATTGATAATTACAAGCTACAAAACATAAGTTCTCCTAATGTGGCAACCAAGTGTGACTTTTGACATACCTCAAGAATCTCTTCTCCTTCCAAGATATCCCATGTGGTTTTCCTTTTCATGCATGATCCAATTGCCCAAGATAAACTTCCACCCTCCATTGACTTGTTTTCTTCAATGTTCCACCTAGTTTTGGGATGGTGGGTGGTGCTGATATATAGTACTTGAAAAACTAGTTACGGCATTTTAAATGAAACTTTGACAATTAGTAAAATTGCAAATAGTAAATACTAAGTTTTAAGATTTCCATTTTAATTTTAAATACTTGAATACTAAATAAAAATTGACAAATGAAATTGTGAAATTGGATATTTCTATTATATTGAAAATATCATAAAGATGATTACAATGAGTAGCATGATATCAAAATAAGTACGAAATGTCAAAATTTAGTGAAGGGAGGCTTCTACTCATCCCCATGGAACTACTGGACTCCTTATGGTCAAGATTTGCCAAATTAACCAGCCCTGCATCTGAAGTTGTAGCATCCTCATCAATTTGTGCAATGGCTCCTTTGGCTTGACATCTCATCGTGCAGTTGGACTTTCATTTCAATGCAACATTGGAATCATTCTTAATTTTTCCCTCGAGATTCAACATCAAATCTGATTTTTAAAATGATACAAGAAAAAACAAAAATAAATAAATGAAAATCAGAAAATGAAACAAACAAAAAACAACAAAAAACCTACCTTGTGCTTGAAAAATCTCTCCAGGTTGCTATAGAATCCTCCTGCTCTTCCTCATGCTTTCACTTGCACCCACTCAAGCTATCGCATTTCACTCCTTCAATCACTCTCTCTTCTTTTCACCTAGTTGAAAAAAATCAGAAAACCAAATGCGAGAAAAAGATTGGATTTGAGGAGGTTTTGTAAGGCATAGAGGGCATGGATGGGGCCCACTTCAAATGAGGGTTCGACCCTAACCCCAAAAAACAAAAAAAAGTAGAAATTTTAAAAAAATTACACTTTTGAGATGTCTGGGGAGGGTAGACTTCTAGACGTCCCTGAGACTTCTCGGAGACGCTTGGGTATCTCTGCAGTCTTTGGACGTCCCGATGGCAGTGACAAGATAGTTGCAGGATGTCTTGTCGCCGTCCCCGCATCCTAGAGACGTCCCCATCTCAGAAACTCGTTATTAATGAAGTACAACACGACATTTCCAACATTCTAACACCTGTATACATGGCATAAAGGCCAAATACAAGCAAAACAAACCAGCCGCACATCTCTAACAACCTTAAGCTCCTTAGATTCTAATTGAGACATTTGTCCTATACCAAAGTTGTACAGACACAGAGGCAGATGCATATAAATATATGGTCATTTTTCAAAACCTCTCATATGGATACGACATTCACAAAAAACATAGACATTAATAGAACATAATTTTCTAAGTTACTAAAGAAGATTTTCATTTGTGTAAAAGCAATATAGATACACAATTGCTGCATATTCCAAAATACTATATTTAAATACAGCTGTATTATTAAATCAAATTCAAATACATTATAGTTTTGTAGAATCACAAAGTATAAAAAATATCATTATTGTTCTTTTGAAATTGGAGTTCTAGATCATCAAGATTCTCTAAAGAGTTAGGTTAGTTGGTTTGAGTGCAATCACCAGCTAGAGCCTCAAAACCAAATGAAGATTCATTAGAGGATCTTCCTACTATGTCAGAATTCTCAACAATGGAAATGAGATGTGTCAGTGCATTTATAGATATATTAATGTCACTCATCTTAGGTTATGCATCCCAAAGTCTACAGGTCCTTTCATGTAGTCTATGGAGGAATGCGATAGAAGACAAAGATTGGATTGCACATATACACATGCTTTGCTTTGTGGGTTGCCAACCTATTTCAATTCACAGAATTGATGAAGCCATATGTACTCCAATTCTTGTCAAAATGCAAAAGAGCTTGAAACTTGATCCACCACTTTATAGGGTCCATTTCTTTTTTATCTTCCATTGCATCAATGTCTGCATAAATTCCGTTAGAGGATGCAAAAGTCCTAATTTCATCTTGAAATTCTGCGACAACTTTAGGATCTGTAAACATTTTTTTGAAAGCTTTTTTATATCCATCAACAATCTCATCATCCATATTTGGTGGTCCTATTAGACAATGCTATTATAACAGCATGTTAGCACATGGGGTTTAAAGCATATGTCAAAAGATGTAAAGGAGTTGTCATTTTATTCTCTCTCTTAGACAATGCTATTATAACAGCATGTTAGCACATGGGGTTCAAAGCATATGTCAAAAGATGTAAAGGAGTTGTCATTTTATTCTCTCTTCTTGATTACCTCATATATTTGCCTAAATTTTTTTTTGAGGGGTTTTGCTCTTTTGCTATAATAATATCTCTAACTTGCTCTATCATAAATGCCCAGTAGTAGCTTATTAGTTTCATAATTACAAATGAGGGTTTATATTGGTTTAGTGAAGGTAAGTAATCTATTTGAGCCCACCAATCATCATCAAGAATTATTGTTATGATATTATTTGCTTTATCTGTTAGGGATTGCCTCCAAAGTACCCAAACATCATTAATCACCATACTTTTCAAGGCTTTTTACATCCACAAGCCTTTTAAGAACAATGTAGTGCATGGCAATACATGTCTCAACTACCTTCAATTAAAAAATATTTTTTATAAAACATATAAATCGTACATATTTTTCAAAAAATAAATAAATAAAATAATATATTTGAATATTTCTAATGCAAAAGCCTTACCTTTTACAACTCTAACTTATGTTTGTAAATGGTCTAATTACAAATAAACATTTGAACCTCTTTGGCTTCTTTATGAATCATTTATATCCCAAACTATTGGTATTAAATTGTCCCAAATGGTGAAGATATGGCTGCAAACCTTTTCCACATTATTCAATAATATCCATATAAAATAATTATCTCTGCAAATACAGCTTGTGAAGCATCAAAAACTACATTTAGACAAAAATTCGGATTTTCCAATTTTGATGAAATCAAATGTTCCCTGATGTTAGGTGATGCCAAGAATACCTAAAATAAACCAAAATTGAGATAAAACAAACCAACATTTGTTTTTGGTTTATGTGGGATTCAATGTAGACTTGGATGCTTCGGAATTGGCACCTGAAGTCATACCCGAATTGGCACCTGCGAGGTTTCTCTTTTGTTGGATCAAAATTGATTTTCTACTAAATATAGGAACAAGCTGTTGGAGCTCATAAACCATGGGCCATTTTGAAAAATTGGGTCTCTCTTCTTTGGCATAGAAGACTGCTCTGAAGAAACTTGTCCCATGGAGGGAAATGTTCATGTTGCCCTTGAAAAAACTAATCCATTCCTTATCAACCTAGTCAGCTGGTAATTTATAAGAGGGCTAAACACCAATTAATTTAACCATCAGAGCTATAACACAAAATACTTGAAAAGCAAGTCTATTGATTCTCACATGGTAACATCAATATGGGGAGAATTGCCCTATTTCCGAATCAAGTAAGAGTTTTTATTACCAAACCCAGGAATGGGGAGATCCACAACAGCCAAGAAAAAGGTTTGAAATCCAAGCACCCAACGTGACTGCAACATTGTGGTAAAATCAGGGAGCCATTAGAGAGGTTAAACAAACAGGGATTGCAGGAAAAACCTGGCAGTAAATGAATGCCAAGAAGCTTGTAATGCAAGCAGCAAAACTACTCTCAAATCCAATGCAAAGCATAATATCTCTAGTTTTACCATGAAATTGGGTCAGCTGAAGCATAGAGAAGACAGTTGGAGAACTCAGTAGCCAGTTGGCAACTGCAAAACCCTAAGTGCCGAAGACTCATTATTTTTTCAATCAATTAATTAATAATTATTGAACCTGGTAATAACTAATACCTAAAATTTATTATCATTACTATTGGTCCATGGATATTGTAATTTGAAGGAGTAGGGACTGCCACATTTTTTAATAATTTTCAAAGATCATTACATTCAAGCACATCTGAAGCTTATGAAACCCAATCTCCACCTACCAAATAAAATAGGAAGATACACTTCACGAGTGGAGAAGATTGATCTAAACTTAAATTAAAACAAAATTTTAACATAGGATTGAAGACTCATCTTGCTTTGCAAAAGAACTTTTTTTCCCACAAGTCACTTTTTGGAATTGCCTCTTGATGGGTTTTCAAGAAAATGCCCAGAAAAATGCAGAGTCGAACCCTTTCAACCTTGTTGGAGGAGCGAGATATATCAGATCCAAGTTGGGTCAAGGGAGGAACTGAAGAGCATACAGGAAATATTGAGAGGTTGGGGGGGGGGAGGATGAATCAGTATTTCAGAACTTTTAAACTTTTAACTACATGAAGGCACATAAAACATAAAGAGAGCAACCATAAAGATGCATACACCAAACTTCTTGTGGAAACCCTTATGGGTAAAAACCCACGGCAAACGATAGCTTTTTATTAGCAAAATGGGTATCAACCCAGATTACAAAGTGAGCACCAACTCACAAGGAGCACCAACTCCGAACAACTGAAGCACCAACTTTGAACAACTAAAGCACCCATTCCAGTCAGCCGAGGCACAACCTCAAATGAGTACCAACTCCAAATCACTGAATTTAAATTTTAAAACAACTCCTTTCACCATACACTGTAATTGTATCACACTGTCTCAATAACGTTCCATACCCAAATAATATGCCAGCCCTCAATATAATATGTTCGACTACAGTAACATCCTGGACTCAATAAAACATCCTCTTCTTACGATATGTCTCTGTCTCATCCTTTTCTCAGAAATGCTGCAAGTCTGAACAGAAAACCTGTTGCCTAGAATGACAATAGTAATGATCACAACTTACCATGAAATCAACATTGATTCTCCATTTTTAGAACCAATCAAACATAAGATGGCATCGGTAAATGTTTACTTCAGAAAACAAGAACAATCCCAGCAGTTGTATACTTCTCAAATATGGCTCAACTTATAAGTTTTCTTCACTACTCACTAATGTCTCAGCAAAACTTTTCAACCAAAACACTCAGCTTATCCCCCAAAATATCACAGCACAATTATTTGTTCTTGTTCCTTTAGAATTTCACACGGCTCCATCACATGCACAACATCAAAAAATACATCCCTGAAATATACACACAACCACAAAGAATTACAAATAGATTTCATGAGCTCTGCACAGAAGCATAAACGCTGCACAAAATATAACGTAACTGCTGCTCAAAACTTAATAATACTGCCCAGACATCCTTAGAACCAAAAATATCGTTTCCCACCCATTTCTTCCTACATCATTGCCTACACATGAAAAAGCCCTTTTTTTTCAATACTGTAGCAAAGTATGATCTGTGCCTATACCCACGTTTTTAAAAAAACAATGTCTCTCTGCCCAGTAAATGCAGAGATAATTAACACTGCACCAAGAAAAATACCATTGTCTACCATTTCAAAAACTACACTCATGTCCACTAAAAACGAGAGCTTCATACCCCACAAAAACACTTCAGCCTGCAAAGCACCGAGTTAAAACAATAATAATAATAATTAACGCTGCAGCCCATCCTTCAATATTCTCAGGAAATTGTTTCTCACAGCCCAGTAACAGCTGATATAATTAATGCTCACACTGCTGTTTATCAGGAAACTGACTCCACACTTACGTTACACAAGCTGTAGCAAGCTGCTGCATCAAAACAGAATCGATTTCAATTAAAACACCATGTCTGAAGCCTGTTTAAAATGAGCCACCCCTTTGTAATGTCCCCTCCTTAGGCAGTTTTGTTACTAGGGGAGGTTGGCCTATTATATGGTTCCCGTAGGCCAACAGACTGCATAGGGGACCCATATAGGGGCTTATGGAGTCATACAGGGGCTTTGTGAGCCCATTTGGCCTGTTTGGGAGTCTCCTAGATTTTAGGGGGAATACCTATTTTTTAGGGATCAACTGGGAGTTGACTGGGATGCATCAGGAGACCTCGAGATCAGCTTGGAGACTTTTGGTGCAGTTCCTATTTTTTATGAGAGTTCCTAAATTATAGGAGACTATCAGTTAGCTCGCAGTGGTCAGACAACATCAGTGGACAAGTGTCATTCAACAGAACTCAGATCTAGATGAGTGAGTTATGAATAATTTGGAATTAATTAAATTATTTCCAAAGTTAGATTAAAATAAAATAATAAAAAAGTGAACTATTATAGTCACTTATAATATAATAATAAATTATAATTAAAGGAGTTCATGGCACAAGTCCCTAGGAGGAGGAATTTGCAAGTTATAACTTCAAAATGACCACCTTTTAATGAATAATTAACCCTTTTTATGGATCAAATCCCTAGGTGGGAAATAATTAAAATAAAACTTAGCAAAGTTTATAAAATAAAATAATGGTGAAACCCTAAATGGTTCGAACTATTTTGGGAGGGAAAACAAATTGAAATAAAAGTGGATTTTGGAGGAATCATCCAGGTTTATTATCTTTACTGCTGCATTGGGATTTGTGCCTTCATGAGGGTTCGAGTCAGAATTTGTCTTTTAGGAACGAAATTTCCTGGAGGAAATTGGAGTTGGACATAGCCCCAGCTCTTGGTGACTGAAATTTGCTATAGAAGTTAGTTGTTTCTCCATATCGGTCTTATGTATTGAATAGTTTTATCAGATCTGATTTGGAGAAGGCAGATATTATTTACCTAATTGCAGATCAGTGGTTGAAGTGCAATATTCATCAATTTCCAATACTCCAGCCTGGGACGTACAGCTTCGGATCTCATCCAACCACCCCCAGCTTGGATGTTAGGCAAAGTTAGAGCAGAACTGTGCAGGAAATGATCTGATTCTTTGACATTAGGAGAAAACAAGTCTGCAGCAGGTCAAGAACATTCATTTGCAAGGAAATATTGTTTGGTCTACTGCCGTACAGCTGCTACATCAGTACCTTTTCAGCTTCCTGGGAAAAAAAGTGTAACACAATTGCTGTGGGTGATCAGAAAAGAGATCAGAATTAATGTTCTACAACAGATTGCAAAGGGAGGGGTATCAGGAGTGCATACATTGCTGAAAATTAGTTGCTTGTTAATTGTTTCCAGATTTATGCCTGGTACGGTCATTGTACTGCTTTGATTTTAAATAAAATCAGTGTTTTTTAATCAGCTTATAGCATTGGATTAGTGGTAGTTGTCTTTCAGCATTTGTTCTTTATCAAGCATTGCAAAATAAAGTCAAAAAACACCAAAAAGAAAAACATAAAACATCAAAACTAAAAAAAATCAGAAAAAACCATTAAAAAAGCAGAATTCTGAAACAAATCAAACTTGACAAAAAATCCCCTCCCGGGGTGTCTACTATAGTGGTATCAGAGCTCGGAAAATTCCTGCTATTCTGTGAACAGCATATAAACTATTTATGAGTGACCAACACTTTCAGACTTACACCAGGAGAGGAAATAAGACTCAGTGGTAGCGACCATTAATTCCTGAAGGTGAAACAATGTCTGGTGTTCTTGGTCATCACAGGTCAGATACCATGGGCTGAGGAGGAGAAGGGCAGGTCCATTAGCCCTAACACTAGGATTGAGAGAAAATTTGATACTATGATGGATATGATGTCTCGGTTGTTGGGACAAATGGTTAAGTAAAATCAATCTCGAGAGGAACAACTTCAACGCACTACTTATACAAGTGAGACTAGCAAGCCACAAGGTCAGCACACTTAGCTTCCAATTCAGTTCTGAGGTCTCTACAACCTGTTTTCACTCGATGGGAAGAGTCACCCACTCCATAGGGACGTGGGTCTGAGTTACAAATTTCAGTGGTAGAGGAGATTCAACATCATTAAACAAAGTACTGAGGTCAGGGAATTATTGACCCTTGATCAGTTCATTGGACAAAAGACACATAGGTTAGGTTCAGCAGGCAGAGCGGATCACAAGCCTACACAGGGTAACAGGGATTTCCAGCAGGTTGTGGGCAAGTTGACCTTGCCACATTTTAATGAAGGAGATTGATTTTTAGCTCGTGGTTGGGTGCAGAAGTTAGATAGTTACCTATCGTTGAGACCTATGTTAGAGGAGGAGGTGATTAAGTTCGCTACTTTACACTTAGATGGCGTAGCATATGAGTGGTGGTACCACATATTGATCACCTTGGGACATTGCTATATTACCTCCCATGATGAGTTCACTAATAGACTCATTGGGCACTTTGATCGCAAGGAGACGAAGATGTATTTTAGGGAGCTTGCACAACTCAAGTAGTATGGATCCTTATAGGCTTATATATTTGAGTTTCAGAGGTTGTTAGTGATGGTGACATATATCTCTGAGAGGAGGTTGACAGTTCTATTTGTAGAGGGGCCTTCAGATCCTTTGCGTAGTTGGGTTAGAGCATTTGACCCACCCAGATTACAGTTTGCCTTGAAAAGGCTAGTAGTATGGAACATATTGATTCAAGGAACAAGTCTTCCAAGCACTTCCCAAGCAATAAAGACAGGAAACCATTTCATAAAACTTCATAACAGAAAAAGAAATAATTTCATAAACCCAACGATGAGTCCCTAAATGACTTAAAGACACAAAAATTTATGCTTTGAATGCAAGGAACCATGGGGCCTCACTAGTGTTCTTCAAAGGGGAAAGCAAACAAGATGAAATGCCTTTTAGGAAATGATGCTAGTTCTGAAATTTCAGACCAGCAGACTGAGCATTGTGACAGTGAAGGATATAGTGCATCAGAGGGGTCGATAAAAGAGCAGGAAGATGAGAGGGGGCTTAGTAGGGCAGCGAGTGATCACCTTACTTGACACAGGGGCCACACATAATTTCATTGATGGACATGTGACTAGGCATGGAATTCAAACAGAGGAGTTTGAGGGATTCAAAGTGAGAGTGGTGGATGGTTTTATTCTCACATGTACCAGGAGGATTCTCAACCTCCCTTTGAGGCTGAATGATTATGAGTTCTAGGCAGATTACTAAGTTGTGGGTTTGGGTAAGATGGATGTCATCCTAGGGATGAAATGGTTCAACATGATTGAGGAGTTCTTCCTCAATGTGTGCACTGTGGAGATGAGGTTTGAGGTAGATGGGAGGAAGCATGTATTGAAAGGCTTGACAGATGGGAGCATTCATATAGTGTCCTTGAAGAGGATGGAAAGGTTGATTAGACATGAATAGGTAGATTGGGTAGTAGAGTGTGTTTTGCTGCCTATCGTAGTAGAGCAATAGAAGTGTGACTACCCTCCATTGATTAGGAGATCCTAACTAAACACAATAAGGTGTTTAGTGACATATCACTAGGTAGACCACTAGACAGGGGCATTGAGCACATCATTGAGTTAGAGGAGGGTGCAAACCTAGTCATCATCACCCCTTACAGACATCCCAAGGGGCTCAAGGACGAGATAGAGAAGACAATAAAGGAGTTGCTTGATATGGGGCATATCAGACCTAATATGAACCATTTGCATCCATAGTTGTATTGGTTAAATAGAAGGATGAGACTCTACGCATTTGCATTGACTACCGTGCTCTGAATAAGAAGACAATTAAGAACAGGTACCCCATGCTCCGCATAGATGAGTTGATTGATGGGTTGCATGGGGCTTGTTACTTCTCCAAGATCGACTTGAAATCTGGCTATCATCAAATACAGATGAGAGAGGAGGATGTGGACAAGACTACATTCAGATGTCACTGTGGGTATTTTGAGTTCCTGGTTATGCCATTCAGCCTAACCAATGCACCAACCACATTTTAGTCCTGTATGAAGAGAACGTTTCGACATCAGTTGTTGGGGTTTGTTTTGATCTTCTTTGATGACATTTTAGTATTTAGTCGAACTGGGGGGGGCACTTGATACACCTATAGGAGGTGCTAGACATTTTAGAGAGGGAATCCTTGTATGCCAAGGAGTCCAAGTGTGAGTTCAAGATGATAGAGTGACTCTACCTAGGGCATATTATCAGTGCAGGGGGAGTTAGAGTTGATCCAGAGAAAATCCGTGCTATTATTGATTGGCCCCCACTCAAGAATCTCACACAGCTTAAGGGATTTTTTGGGTTGTGTGGTTTTTACAAATGCTTTGTGAAAAGGGTTTTCATTGCGGGTAGCACCTCTCATAGATTTGACAAAGGAAGGGGCTTTCATTTGGACCGAGGAGGCACATCAGTGTTTTGATCAGTTCAAGTAGTTGATGAGCCCGTGCCCAATACTTGCATTACTTGATTTCATTAGGCCTTTTGAGTTAAAGTAGGATGCCTTTGGGGAGGGACTTGGTGCGGTGTTGATGTAGGACAAGCATCTTGTAGCATTCGAGAGTTGGAAATTGAGGGGGCCATAGTGGAGTTACAACATTTATTATAAGGAATGTTAGCCATCATGCATGCGTTGGCTAAGTTCAGTTAGTACCTTGTGGGCAACAAATTTGTAGTGAAATGTAATGTCCACTTGTGTAATTTCTTTGGGTTTGGACAAAATTCTTATCATTCAAATAGCAAGACACATCTTTCTATCTATAAGTTGTATGGAACTCTTTAATTTGCCACAACGAGTGTATTCAATGTAATCAGATATAGTAGTTTATATCAACCCGATCTGATATATTATTGAATTGAAAGAAGTATGCATGGAATCACTGATATAGCGATTTGCAAGATATAATAGTCGCTGATCCTAAATCCTTGTTGATCTACTTATGTGATTATTCAATACTGAACTCAATGATGATCTGATATGATATTGATTATCGCTACTTCTGATATTTAAATCCTCTTACTTATTCCATGAATCAAGTATAACTGTGAAAATTGGTGGAATGAAGGAATGATAAAACACAATTGCTATTCTAGAAATCTCCAATGAATGTAATGTATTGCAGTTCTTGTTCCCCTTTAATCTGATTCATGCAATTTTCTGATTCTGATGTATTGATATAGTAATTTCTCACCAGAGATTGCAGATTATAAATATGAAATGTTGTACATCTTTTCTTATTACTAATGTCTATCTTCTTTTCCTTTTTGATGCCCCTTTTGGAAAAGTGTTTTTCCATCTTATATATGTTTGGCTCGATGGGATGGGCTGTATTTGAGGAGACATATCTCTTTATATGACATCTCTCCATAAAACTAAATATTTTAATTAAACACACCTCTTTACTACACTAAGGATTACCTTTAAATTTTAATTATTAAATCTTCATCACTGTTAACATCCCAATATTCGTCTCCACCTTAATAATTGTTATCATCCACCTCTTTGCTATATGATCATTGTCGAACTTAAATCTGTATGATCATGCCCCATCATATCACTGTCTTCATCAAATATCTATCATCAATGGGTTAGTGACCCAATTACAAATAAGATGATTGTTGTCGTTGTTTAGTTATAATGGATTATTATAGTTGCTATTATCAGCGATGCTAAATAGCTGATAATAATCACTGCCTTGCTTATATCTATGATTGAACAGTTGGTAGGGATGATAATATCATAGACTTTATTTATGTTCTCCGCCTAAGCTTCTATTACTTCTCTGTCCACTTGAAATCTTTACAAATTGATGCTTGTTATTATTCTATCGATCCTTATCGAGTGAAATGGTGGTTGTTATTACAATTAGTTTTTCTTTATTGATCGATGTCCCCTTATATAGGATGCTGCTACTATTAGACCATGTGATTTGCTGTCAACATTGATACTCTTGTAAATTTGTCTGATTTCAATTTTTTCCTGACCAATCAGAGAACTAATCATCATTCCTCTATTGGGGTCGACTATTATAAATCACTAATCTAATATCAATCGCCTCAACCTATAATAACTTTCCCTCCAATATGGTCTCTATCTTGCTGCTTAAATATATCAATGTGTTTTGTTATTGTATGTCTTAGACAACAATTGAGTTTGTATAGTCGCTGCCTTTGAACCGTCGCTATTAATTTCTTGCTAAACTTGATTTCGTAATTCCTATTGCATCATGTTGGTAATCTGTCTATGGTCGACAATATGTCTTCCCTTATTTATGTATATATTTTATTATTATTGTTTATTTAATTATTATATAATTACTTTAATATTATATTTATTATTTATTTTATAATATTATTATTGAAGTATCCATTATTCTATAATTTAATTCTATTATAATTTAATATTATTTATTAGGTCTATTTTTATATAATTATTAAAATCTTATTATTTAATGATTATTTATTATTAAATCCTATTCTAAAAGGGGATATTGCATGAAAATAGATCATAACAACTTGAAACATTTCCTCACTTAGCGAGATATCAATCATCATCAATAGAAAAGGGCCAGTAAGCTCCATGCTTACGATTCTTATATTGCTTATATGAAGGGTAAGAAGAATATTGTTGTCGACGCCTTATATCGAGGAAACCCCACGCGTTCTATTGGAGATTTTGGCCAACCCTGCCAAAATTATATATGGTTGGCAAGGTTTGACTTTTGCCAAGTATGCTAAGGACACATGGACTATTGGTTTTATTAATGGGACAATGCAAGATGATAGATATATAGTTGTAAATTATCTCATCATTTACAAGGGGTGAATCTTTTTGGTACCAAGATCGGACATGAAGAGACAGATATTGCATGCTTTTCATGATGCACTTATGGCCGAACATTGTGGGTACTTTAAGACATACCGACAGATACGAGAGAGATTCACTTGGAAGGGGCTTAAGTTGGAAGTCCTTAGATATGTTTGTAAGTGCCTTCTCTACAGGTTTATTGCAGCCCGTACCCATTCCGAGTAGGAAGTGGGAGTGTATCTCGATGTACTTTATCATGGGCTTGCCCAAAGCCCAAGGAAGAGATTGCATCTGTGTTGTGGTAGATAGACTTACTAAATTTGCAATATTTTTCCCGATCACGACTACATATACAACAGTGCTGTTGGTAGATTTATTCTTCCGAGAGGTGTTCAAACTTCATGGGTTGCCAAGGAGCATAGTCCATGATAGGCACAATAGGTTCATGAGTCATTTTTGGCAGGAGTTGTTTAGGCTCAATGGCACTGAGCTCACTTCGAGCACTAGTTACCGCCCCCAAACAAGTGGCCAGACAAAGATAGTGAATAAATGGGTGGATGGATACCTTAAAAAATAAATAGCTGGGTAGCAAAAGGCACGGGTCAGGTGGTCATATCTATGGGAGTATTGCCACAACACAACCTACCACATGTCCATCTAGATGACATCTTTCATGGCATTGTACAGATATGATGCGCTCATCTTTTTGGTGACAGTAGAGTGCCCAGTGCCAAGGACCTCTTACAGGACAGCCAAGACATCATGAGGGCGAATATCCAGAAAGCTCAGAATCAATAGAAACAATATGCTGATCAGCACAGGGTTGAGTGTTCATTTGAGGAGGGTGATATGATATATCAGATGTTGCATCCCTATAGACAGTCCACTCTCAAGAATAGTGGAGCCGAGAAGCTTAGGCCACGCTATTATGGACCATTTAGGGTCATTAGATGTATTGGTGAGGTGGCTTACAAGTTAGAGTTACCAGCTGGTAGCTGGGTACATAATATCTTCCATCTGTCTCGCTTCAAGAAGGTGATTGGGCATAATGTGATACTTTCTACAATGTTGTCACCACTTGATGAGGAGGGGAAATTGGTTTTGGTTAATGAGGCTATTGTTGACACTCTAGAGAGGAGACTTAAGGAGGAAAGTTATTAGGGAATATCTGGTAAAGTGGAAGGATTTGTCAGTGGAGGATGCTACATGGGAGAGAGCACATTTTGCAGCACTCAAGGTTGAGGTTGCTTGAGGACAAACAATCTCAGGGAGGGTGGACTGTAATGTCCCTTAAGAATTTGCAAGTTATAACTTAAAAATGGCCACCTTTTAATGAATAATTAACCCTCCTTGTTGATTGAATTCCTAGATGAGAAATAATTAAAATAAAACTTAGCAAAGTTTATAAAATAAAATATTGGTAAAACCCTAAATGGTGTGAACTATTTTGGGAGTGAAAACAAATTGAAATAAAAAAGGATTTTGGACGCATTTGGGAATCAACCAGGTTTCTTATTTTTACAGAAGCATTCGGATTTGTGCCTTCATGAGAGTTGAGTCAAAATTTGTCTTTTAAGAACGAAATCTCTAGGAGGAAATTGGAGTTGGATGTAGCCCCAGCTCTTGGTGGCTGGAATTTGCTATAGAAATCAGTTGTTTCTCCATATTGGCCTCATGTATTGAATAGTTTTATCAGACTGATTTTGAGAAGGCAGATATTATTCACCTAATTGCAGATTGGTGGTTGAAGTGCAATATTCATCAATTTCCAATACTCCAGCCTGGGCCGTACAGCTTCCAATCTCATCCAACCACCCCCAGCTTGGACGTTAGGCAAGGTTATAGCAGATCTGTGCAGGAAATGAACTGATTTTTGGACATTAGCAGAAAATAAGTCTGCAGCAGGTCAAGAACGTTCATTTGCAAGGAAATATTGTTTGGTTTACTGCCGTACAGCTGCCATGTAACACAATTTCTGTGGGTGATCACGAAAGAGATCAGAATTAATGTTCTACAGCAGATTGCAAAGGGAGGGGCATCAGGAGTGCATACATTGCTGAAAATTAGTTGCTGTTAATTGTTTCCATATTTATGCCTGGTACGGTCATTGTACTGCTTTGAAATTAAATAAAATCAGTGTTTTTTAATCAGCTTTTAGCATCGGATTAGTAGTAGTTGTCTTTCAGCATTTGTTCTTATCAAGCATTGCAAAATCAAGTCAAAAAACGCCAAAAAGAAACATAAAACATCAAAACCAAAACAAAATCAGAAAAAACCATAAAAAAATCAGAATTCTCAAACAAATCAGACTCGGCAAAAAATCCTCTCCCAGCGTGTCTACTACTCCCTCACAAAAGAAATGTTACAAAGGAATAAATAACACAAGGACTAATATATGCGATGCATATTTAAAACTAGACCACCATAATTAAAATTAGTGAAGTCAACCCTTAGAATATATAAATGCTGACATGGCATATTAATCTGACAGGTGGACAAGCAAGCAGCTGAAGTAGACACACAACCAGCTTAACCAGGTGCCCGAGTCTTTCAACTAGACAGCCAGGTAGCTCAACCAGACAACTAAGGAGCTCAAACATCTCAAGCAGACAACTAGGCAGCTCAATCCAATTCCAGGTAGCTCAACCAGACAACTAAGCACCTCAAACATCTCAAGCAGACAACTAGGCAGCTCAATCCAATTCCTTATTATTTAGAATGATCCTCTGGAATTTATACTACCTTGATCATCAACCTTTGACATCAATGACAACGTACTCTATAGGAATATCCCTAGCCTCAAGTGGTATGGAAACATTGTCCTTAAATAGAGGGATGTGTTGTAGAAGCTTGAATAATCTCAGTAAGCACAATTCCTATGATCTACAAAAAGACAGTCTGAAGAAATCATTTGGTGCTGCAGTTTAGCCCCTTACTACCAAGTAGCTTGCCTAGAGGAGACTTGCCGTCTTGCTTAAGTAGAAGATTTAGTTCACTCCACAACCATTTTGCTTATAGCAAGCTGCAAAACACAACCTACATTGGAAGGCAATTCCTTCAAAGTGCAACTGTTACTTCCAAATCCTAGTTCTGACCTTAAAACAGATATCTTCTGGAAACTTGTTAGATAAATCCATCCCCACAAATAAAAATTTGCAGAGATTATATCGTTTATCTCAAATCTGGGACAGAAATAAGTGATAACTATAATTGAATTCCCAATTGTAGAAAAATAGACATTGAAGAGAATGTTTAGGGATCCTAACGCAAACCAGGGATAATAAAGGAGGATTTTTGTAAGATGATTAACCTCTGGATACTAAGGTTTCATACCCGAGAAAGCCTTGGCCCAGGATCATGGGCCTTTTTGAAGAAGTTCATCCTTTTGCAGTTGGGCATCTAGCATTATCATTTTTTGAAAAGGGGCTTCCAATTAAGTGAGGCATCAAGTTGTTCAGAGTCCAGACTAGCTGAACTGGGCCAAAATTTCAGAAACTTACAAACTGAGTTTACTCACTTATGGTAACTTTCAGGTCCAAATCCATTCTCCTCAAACTCCGCAGTCTTAATAAGCTTAGGATTAAACCATCTACCAGCCTTGGGTATTTGTATCTGCCTTTGGAGAGTGAGATCAGAAGATGGTGTTACGGAGATGGTGAATCGGCCATAGCATCAGAAGGAGAGAAGCATGAATCCTTGGTGCCTGATATTTGAGAAAAACTATCATTCCCACAATGAAGACCATCCAAACAATTTCTGCAATTATCAGGGGCATTACGGTGAATTGAAAGCTTAGCTATTCCCTCCATGGGAGCTGCAGGAGCAGAGAGATGCCTGGAGTGGTCCAAGGCACATGATGAGAACTGACTGAGGATAAGAAAGCTGTTCCTCAAGTATGCCAAGGAGTATTCAGTGTTAAAACAAGTTTTGGGATTGCAGGAGTCTTTTGGGAGCATCTTTTCGCCCATGCAAATGCTGTTCTCTGCAAATATTTATCTATACATTATTGACGGCTACACCTATTAAATTTATCATCAAACTTGAGACAAGTTGGATATTATTGTTAATCAATCATAAAATTTTGTAAAAAATTTAAGCAAAAGCCAAATTAAAATATAAAATATTATAAATAAATCATAAGTATAACCGAGTAAAATGTAAAAACAAAAATAAAAACTAAATAACTAGTAAAATTTAATTGAAATAAAATAAATAAAAAGAAAAGGTGATAAAAGTTTATTTAATAATATAAATAAATTAAAAAAAAATAAAAATTAATTAACTTTATAAATTTTAATTAAAATAAAATTCCAAGGTTCGACTTCAATTTTAAAATCCATAAAAAGAATTTTGAATGTGAAGTAAAATTTTATGTATCTGACCGTGGAATGAAAAAGAAAAGCACGGGACTAATAAATTTGACAGCACCTCTCCTCTGGGCAAACCAGTGGCCACTACATTTATTTGGCAATGAAACAGCTACAGACAATGACTGCAGTTAATTGTTGAATAGCAGCAAACAAATAGTAGCAATTATCATTGTGTCCTTTAAACTCAGCCAAAATCTTTGAGTGGGGACTAATCGATCAGATGGCAAAACTTGTGCCTTTTCTTCTTGAACAAACATACAGGCAGAAAGCAAACAAAGAAAGAATAATTAAACGTAGAAGATTTAATGAAAGTAAAATACACTTAACATTAAAATCCTTGTGTACGAATCTCTGGGCTGGGCATTTTTGAACAATTTATTTTTCCTTATAATGAAATTTGCCTAATCTTGAAATTTGAGAAAACATTATGTAGGAAATATTAACAGTGACCCATGTAATGCCAATACACAAGATGTACAACCCACCTTCCCAAAATAACATGACAATGCCATCGTGCAAGATGTACAACACTTTTTTTCCTTGAATATTCAAATTCCCATTTGTTGAACAAAATTCCAGATTGAAATTTGTTATTTATTTAAGCTCTACAATTATTACTGTAGGAACAACATGGATGTGGTAAGGCCTTAAGAGATTTATCTAATGAAAGTTTGTGAATACTGGTATTATCTCTTTTTTCAATTTAGCATTTGGAGACCTTTCAAAATAGTATGGTTACAAAGTCGAGTAAGCTTGCATACCTTAAAAGGATTTGAAATCTTTATTAACTAGTTGGTTGCCTGATCCATTTCTTTGATTTTAAGCTGTTTTTTTCCTTTCATCACTAAATTTTTTGTAGTATTTTCCTACATCACTTCAGTTTAACACTACTTAACAAATTGAAGTTAATTTGTTGTGCAAACTGGATCTTGTTTGCAGGTTTGTTCATTTAAGCTGCTGGGTGCCTGGAGAACAACTGAGTGGTTCCTTGAGTATTTCCATTCCATGGCATTTGAATGCCACGAGGCATGGAAAGTATCCTCTGGTTTGGCTGATGATGCTTGGGATGAAGAAATAATGTCTTCCTCGCAGGCCCACTGTCCTTATATCTCCCATGTAAAGGAAGCAGGTGTTCAAGCTAAGGTTAGCAGCAGTGTACGGAAGTCAAATATTACAACTGCACATGACAGTTGTAACACACATTGTTCATTTCTTGACCTCCCTCCTGTTCTGATAGCAGAAATTTTCAATCATCTCAATCCAAGGGAACTCAGTATCATGTCCTGTGTATGTATTCTTTTTAGGAGGATTTCTTCTGATAGCCATGGTTGGAAGGAATTCTATTGTGAGAGATGGGGGCTTCCTGCACCTTGCAAGCCTTCTGAAAGTTCTGCCTTGCCAACAGAAAAATCATGGAGAGAGCTCTATGTTGAGAGAGAAGCTCGTAGCAAGGCTTTTTTGGGACGATTCAAAGTAGATTTCCTTACAGGACATACAGAACCTATCCGATCTGTTTGTCTTTTGGCATCATCAAACCTCATATTTACAGCAGGATATGATACAGTGGTAAGAATGTGGAACATGGAGGAAGGCTTCCTGGTTGACCACTCTCGACCCCTTCATAGTACCATCCGGGCTATAGCGGCAGATACAGAAATGTTGGTTGTGGGAGGAACTGAGGCTTTTGTTAAAGGTTGGCGAGCACTTCCTGAGCTGCCCCAGTTGTTTGATATTTCAGGGATCACAGGCCAAAGCACCGAATTCTACCTTCGAGGGCATATTGGGCCCATTACCTGCCTTGGCCTGGATTATTCTAGAATTTATAGTGGCTCTTGGGATATGACCATACGTGTATGGGACAGGGCTTCTCTGAAATGTTTGAATATTCTCAAGCATGGAGATTGGGTGTGGTCATTAGTTGCTAGAGGCCCAAATGTTGTGAGTACAGCAGGTAGTGATATGTACACATGGAATGCTGAAAACGGACAGCTACTCACAGTGAGGTTGAATGTCCATGTTGGAAATGCCTACTCTTTGAAATGCAGTCGTTCTGGTCATTTGCTTTTCACTGGAGGTGAAGATGGAGCTATCCATATGTTTGAAGACCGATCTCCTCGTCGTCATACAAGTTATTGCAGTGATGATTTTGCAATTAATGATAAGCCAGTTGCATCATGGATTCCACATTCATGTCCTGTTTATTCACTCGCATTTGAGGATCCTTGGCTTGTTTCTGCATCTGGGGATGGAAAACTCGCCATGATGAATGTCAGGAAGCTACTGAAGTTGAACAGCTGTAATAGGCTCAAGTCGGTCACTAACAGCTATAGTCAGTGGGAGCGAGCTTCTATTATAACATTGCAACATGAACCACCAGAACGCATGCTTCATGGTTTTTGCAAAAACTTGTACTCTGTGGATATTGGTGCAGAGAGAATAGTCTGTGGAGGTGAGGAGGGGGTCGTGCGGATATGGGACTTCACACAGGCTTTGGAGACTGAGCGCAGGGTGCAGGCTTCCAGAAGATTTCGTTTGGAGAATAGAGTGGGGAGAAAGAAAGTCCAGGCAGCAATGTTGAACAAATCTAAACAGTTGGATTGTTGTACCATAGTAGCTAACAATCGGGAGGCAAGTGCCAGAAAAGATAGGATTTGGCGAAGGCATGGTGAGAGAGATAAAGTCCAGGCTTAGGCTAGCCCTGAATTCTACTGTTCTAGTTGGTTTAACTATTAGCCTAGTGTAGCATGGAGTTTTCTGTATTTTTTTGATTTCCAATCAAATGCCTGATTGAGTGTTGCATTCAAGTAAGCCCGCTGTGTTTAGTACCTGCTGTGCCACCAGTCAAATTATTTAAACTGCCGGAAAGGAGACCTATTCTATAGTTAAATTGCCAGCTTTTATTTTAACACTACCGTTATATAGTAAGTCAATTAAAGGGTATTCGATTACTTTTGATTTACTTAATTAAAAACTAGAATTACTTAATTAATATTAGGTTGATTTACAAGTAATGCTCAAGATTTGTAAAATTTGGTATGGTAAGACTCTGTATGTGGCCATTGCTTTATGTAGCAATAATTACATGCAAAATTAAAGGTAGCTCTAATGAGCCATGGAAATATAATGGTGTTTTTATTTCATCTATAGGCTCTTCAAGAGGAATGGGAGGGTATGATCACTTTCTAGGGGTCTCGAATTGTTTGGTTACTTTGATATTATTGCCATTTGGTGTTTTTTTGTTCTCTCCTAGTGTTATTAGTTTGTAGAAAAAAAATAATATTATAAGTGTATTGGGTATGACATGAAATTTTGTATTGAGAGAGGTATTTTGATAGGAAAGATATGGTTTCTAAAAATTGACCACTGATATTATCAAGACCATGTATGGACATCTTAGGCTTGTCTAGGTTGGATTTATCAACATGAATGAAATTAAGGAAATTTGTACTACAAATATTTAACTGGGAGTAATTATCAATAAGAACCCTTTTAACACCAAAATAGTCTATTCTAAAGTAAAGGGCGGGCTTCTTGAAGAGTTGAGGATGGTGGGATTTTATTTAAAGAAAAAATATTATTACATATATGGTTGAATATGGAAGTTGATTAGGGATGAAGAGTTTAATGGTGGGATTTCATTTAAAGAGAAAAATAAATAGTACTTATGCTCAGACATATATGGAAGTTGATTAAGAATGAAAGGTTTTATAGAGACATTTTAGGGCTTACTAAGGATAGCTTTACAATTAGGAAAATTGAGCTCATGTAGAGGTATATAGTAGGTTGAATAACAAGGTCATATTGTTTGTGGTTCTTAGTAGGTGGAAGATAATGGTGGTTGAAGGTCATATGTATTAATTATTTTAGTGAGTGTCATATGTATGCATACAAATATGATAATCTATTACAGGGAAGCTCCACAAAACATGATTGTTGGAGGAGCCGTTTAGAGCTAATATATGGATTGAGTTATGGAAGAAAATTATGATTCAAATCATGTTTGACAATATAAATGTGATTACAAGAACAAACCACAAGGTTCACATTAGGTGAAAGGACTATTGAATGGAAAACAAAATGAATATGGATGAGAAAATTATGATTCAAATCATGTTTGACAATATAAATGTGATTACAAGAACAAACCACATGGTTCACATTAGGTGAAAGGACTATTGAATGGAAAACAAAATGAATATGGATGAGATTAGCTAATTATTTTATCATTGAAATATGTAGAAGAGAAGATATAGTTCATTACTACAATTTTAGGATTTATTATACTTTTTATAATCATAGATAGAAAGATGGAGGACAACTTGTTTGGAAAAAAATCACGAGAAAATACATTACATGCTACTAAAAAGCACTTAAGGTAGATCAATTCTTCCTACATTAATTTAAGTGGAGAGACCTAAAGTATGATCTAAAATAATGTATGAAAGAAATAACATAATAAAATTATTTACTAGAACAATGATGTATCCTAGGAAAATCCTTTTAAAATAACCTAGCTTCCAAAAGCTTTAACAAATGTATTAATCAACAACAATATCAATTATATTATAATTCTATCCAAAGTATCTAATATAGAGACAATAGTACATGGAATTACCAAAGAGGAGTGAAAAATTCATGAGTTCATACCACAAAAAAAGTGGCACCCAAACTCCTAAATCCCCTCAACAAATTTCACCATCAAGTCTTCCTACATTAATTTAAGTGGAGAGACATAAAGTATGATCTAAAATAATGTATGAAAGAAATAACATAATAAAACTATTTACTAGAACAATGATGTATCCTAGGAAAATCCTTTTAGAAATAACCTAGCTTCCAAAAGCTTTAACAAATGTATTAATCAACAACAATATCAATTATATTATAATTCTATCCAAAGTATCTAATATAGAGACAATAGTACATGGAATTACCAAAGAGGAGTGAAAAATTCATGAGTTCATACCACAAAAAAAGTGGCACCCAAACTCCTAAATCCCCTTAACAAATTTCACCATTTAAATATCAAAGTAATATGTTTATACTGTTATAAAATATCATTGTTATCCTCCTAAATTGGGTGCTCCAAATTATTTTATTTGAACTCTTCATAATGATGTCAAAAGGTGGTGAATATCCTTAGTCAACATGTGCAAATGACAACTCTTATATATTATTGATGCTCTTACATTTTTTAAGTGTGATTCTAACTTGTGAAGGCTATAAAATTAATCTAGGAAATTGGTTGAGCTTTTTTGGATTGAAGATCTTGTAGAGATCTACTTCATTACAACCATTTAGTTAGTTAAATCATATTTCATTTATATTTAGGGGTAAGAAATCTTCTATAGTAAAGAAATTATTTGAACATTAACATTAGGATACAAGGTTGAGACAACTTTTATGACATATTTGTGTTCTATGCTATTTAAGGGTGCATATCTTATCACTAACACTTATTTGCGTATCTTATAGATAGTTATAGATATCAATATAAACTTACCATAGAGAAATAATTGTCACATAAGAATGGAAGTGTTTAATACACAACTATTTTACAAATATAATTTTAATAACTCCTCACTCTTCTCCTTTCTCTCATGATCATAAATATTTTATTTAGCTTGCAATTTTTGTTGGTTTTACTTGCATAGTAGAAGCTACTCACTACACCATGTTGTGAGTGTTTATTTATTTTCAAACATATGTTCATTTGAGGATTGACATACTTCTAAAATTTGGGGAAATATAATTATCAAATTTGTTGACTCGTGTAAATTCTCTTTTAGTTTTGGGCTTAGTTAGATGGAATTACTTAATACAATTACATTTAAAAAAATGACTCTTATGCAAAGTTTGACTCATTTCATAATCTTTCATTGTACTACCTACATATATCTCATCTTATGCAATCAAATCATTTATATATCTATACATATTTGTATATGTTCGACATTTATATATATGCCCCCATTTCCAAGCATTCCTAATTTTAATATTCATATTTTCTTGTCCAAGTCCAGTCTTGCAATGTTGGATAGATCTTGCATTGTGAGGAATTGAATCAATTAAAAATTAATATTTTTAAATCTTTAACAACTCCCACCATTTAACTAACCATAGTCACAAGTCACAAGATTGATCCAAAATTCAAAATTTTTTTCTCCTATGAGGCCACTAGAATTTATGCCTTCATCAAGTGATGTGGTTTTGTTTGAGAAGGATCTATATAGAACTATTTTGATCATGACTTATATTGTATGTATAGTTTTTAATGTATAATTTTGGATATTTGAAATACTAATTATTTATTCGTATGCTTTATTTAATAATTAAATCTATTTGGTCCTTATCCAACTTCACTATTTTACATGATATAATAAATGAGTTAATTATGTGTTTTTACTTTGTTACCTTATCAAATAATTAAATCATATTTAATCTTGTATTGATCTTATCATTATGGAGCAATGACTTATTTAATATTGGCTTCAGCTACATATTGGGTACATACCCATAATATTTGAAGTGTAGGTATAAGTCAAATCCCACCTTGATTAATTGGAGGTGTTCACATGGTCTGTTGACATTGTAAACTTATCTTGTTCTATGTGAAGCAAATAAAACATGTAATGCCAAAATCAATAAAGCCTATTGTATCAATCTTGATTTTAGATTATTTATGTGTTATATCTATGAATATATTTCCTCTTGAGTGTTTTTAATAAGTTCTATTTGTATATTTTGCTTGATATTTGAAAATAATTAAATAGGAATTTAAAAGTGATGACATACTTCTAATTAATTTTAAAAGGAAATAATACTTAATTAGGTAAGTCAAGTGAGTTTGAGTAAATACTTGGAATATTGACAATAATTTACATTTAAAAAACTTCAGATTTGTATAAGTATTTATTGGCTTTCTTTGTATGGAATGAAAATATCTAACAAATTTTATAAATTTATATGGACCCTATTATCCTTTTTATGTCTAAATATATACTTTATATATGTACTTGTGAGTACTGATTTATATTGAAATACACATTAATGTTAGGATTCAAAAATCTCTTAAAGTTGACACAAAATAATAGTCAAATTATATACTTGTAAAAATTCTTATTTAGTTTGGGCCTATTTTGATGAAATGAATTAATATAATTACTTATCAACAAATAGAACACTTACATAAAGTTGGGCTCATTCCTTGACCCTTCACCATTGTCGTGTACACATATCTCAACATATACAACCATATCTTATTTGTATCCACAAATATTTATATAGATTTAACATTTACTATGCCCTTATATATAAACATTCCAAAAACTAGTATTCACATTTCCTTTTCCAAATCTAATCTCGCAATGTTCACATAAATCTTTGCACTATGGGGAATTGAATAAAAAATAAAATAAAAAATAAATTCAAATCTTTAACAACTGCCACCCATTTGACTAAACAAATTCTTGCACAGTAGAAGATTGACCTAAAATTCAAAAAGTCAAATACTTTCCCTCCCAACCCTTTTGTAGGGGCTGGAAGAATTTATACCTTCATTATGTGATGGTTGATGAGGAATCTGATGATATTCTTCATTCTACTTACGCTAGGATTTTGGTTGATTTGGATTCCTCCAAGGGTCTTTCAGAAAAGATTATGTTGAAGCATCCTAAAGGATCTTGGATCCAATCCTTGGATTATGAAGGACTCCCCTTCAAATGCAAGAGATGTTTAAAAAATGGCCACTTAGCAGATTAGTGTGGATTGGAAAAGATTAAAAAACTTGCTTCTTGGTGGTGTACACACTAAATAGTGCACTTCTCTAAGTCATTACTTCCAAGGGAATCAATGAATGAAAAACCTTGAGAAAGTGACCTAGAGCTCTTTAGGCATGGAGTCACAAGGATGTTGATGGTGCTCTCAGCTAGAGCTATTGAAGCATGCAACTTTGCTAGTAAACCACACAATGGGAGATTCAAAGAGACAAGGGCAAGAATGCCAATATCCTCAAGAATCAATAATGAAAATGCAATGCAAGCTATGCTAAGAATGAAGATGCAAGCTAAGCTATGAAAGGAAAGTATTACAAACCCTTGCTAATTAAGCTATGTGAACTAATATAAAGCATAAAGGAAACTAAGCTAGATGCCATGAAAGCTATGATGCAAGAAATGAAACTAGAATGCAAGAAATGATCTCCAAAAGCTCCAAAGTCTCCAATAAATCTTGCAGCATAAGATTAGCATAAAAAGTTGGGATCTAAGAATGAGAAAAGAGCTCTCCTTTTAAAGGAATTGAAAAGGAATGGACCATGGAGATTAAGAGGCAAAAGATTTAATCAAGGGTGGAGCTTGAAAAAGGAGCAATCCATATGCACAAATATCCTCCAATGGGAAAATAAGAGTTGACTTTTGTGTCCATATGAGACAAAAAATGCTTTTCTTCTTTTTATAAAATAAGAATAATGCTTTATTTGTGCAACTTAAGATAAGAGGAAAAGTGGGGGCTTTTTATTTAATAAAAGAGGAGGGATCTTCCTTTTAAATAAATAAAGATTTAGGATAAAATGGTTAGCCCATAGAATAATTGAAAATGATAAAATAGGATTTGATCAAGGAAATTGAAAAATGTTGATTTTTGAAAATATTGATTCAGAGATTTGATAAATTGCTAAATGGGGGCCCAAAGTCTAGGCGACCATTTTAGGGTGCATACATTTGCCCCTCTTTGACTAATGTGAGATCGATTTGGGATCACATGCGGTCAAAAAATGGAATTGAAATGTGAGATCGATTTGGGATCATAAAACAATCCAAACATGTGTTTGACGGATGGGAACATATCAGGACAAGCATAAGCAAAAGCTGACAAAGATAAGTTGAAAGACAAGACCAACACCTATATAGCTAGGTGATAATCAAGTCTCAAATAAGAGATAAGAATCTCAAGCAAAGCTGATTGATAAGATGAATCAAAGATTAAAGCTGATAGGTACTGCCCCCTCAAAATCAGAATCAAAATCAGGTAGAGGAGAACAACAAATTGATAAACTTGATCAAGTCACTAGAAATCATAATCGAAGGTGAAAGATGATAGGATAACCATCAAGTGATGAAGATATGCCCTAGTTTGACTAGGTTTGACTGGGAAAAATATAGGATAAAAATGAAGTCAAACCTTAGAGATCAGATGAAGCAAATGAAAATGAATGAAAGACTAGGAGGTTGGAAGAGATGGGGATGAAGAAATGAAGGTGCCCCAACGAAGATCAAAGGATCAAGCCTCAAAAAGTCAGTCAACTGCACAAAAGAGGGTGAAAGTTTTGAAATGCAATTTTGACTATGAAGATGAACTCAGATTTCAATTTCAATCTCGAAAATGGATCCAGGACGTCGAAATTAGCTAGGGGTGCAATTTTCGCACAATTTCGAGGTGTTTGAAAATTAGGTCAAAAAGTCAAAATGCTATAAAAGGGGGTAAAAAGGTCATTTTCAAAATCATTTGTCTTTTAGTGATTTGAGAATCTTGAGAGATTAGAGAGAGAAAATGGCCCAACAAGCAGCAATCCCGATCGACAAGCATTGATTTGAGCGTGCCCGGTTGCATAACCGACCTCCGCAGTATGGTGGCTCGGTATGTTTTCAGAAAAACTTGCTTTGTAGGTCATTTATGAGTATTTATGTCAATTTAAAAGATGTTTTTAATATTTTTAAAAATTTTCAAGTTTTCCTTGTACGAAAAATTGTATGATACTTTTTAAGTATCATACCCTTTGAGGATATCTATTGTGCGATACTTCATGGGTCAAAATAGTATCGCACCGATATTGAATCCAATATTGCACGATACTGGATGAAATATCGTGCAATACTATGCGAAGTATCGTAGGCAAATATACTATCGCACAGCTATTGAGGAAAATATCGCACAATACTTAGTCAAAAAATAGTATCGCACAGTATAGAAAAATTGACATGTTTTAACATTTTTGAGAAAAATGACATGGGTCCTAACAATGTTTGCTTTTTAAGATGTTTTGTACTAATTTTATACATCCATCATGATATGTTCTGACATCTGGTTTGGGTTAAATGGCTTGCAGGAGAACTTTCCTGCGCTGCTCGTTGGAGCGCTGAGAGTGACTAGGCTTCAATGCATCTGAGATCTAGATGATCCGAGGCGAGCAGACTTGAGGGAGATGGGCTTCGGCTACTTGTTGTAGATGCCCCACATTCGGGCGGATCACGGTTTACCTACAACATTGGCTGAGAGGTGGCACAGTGAGCATAACACCTTTCACTTGCCCACTGGAGAGGCTACTATTAGCTTAGAGGATGTCTATCAGATCTTGCGAGTTCTGAGCCACAGAGATCCTGTAAGTATAATCATGTTTATAGATAGTCATAGATGTAAAGTTTTCATATGATAGAAACTGACATGATTGTTTGTTGGCATAGGTGTACTATAATCAGGATTCGACCAAGGGATGCCAGATTATGTAGGACATGTTTCAGGATGTCACATTTGTGGATAGACACCTCAGCTGGGATTGGTTGATGGATGAGTTTGGTAGGGATTTTTCGGTGCCATGCATCGTATGTTCTATAGTGGCATAGGTCCTTATTACTGATAGGAGTCAAAAGGGTTTTCCACTGGGCTGGGGCAAGTTAGTGGTGGATTTGATTGCACACACACGACAGATGGCATGGGGGCCAGCCATCCTAGCAGATATGTACCATGAGCTCCACGAGATTGTATATCGGGAGAGCAAGACCTGGGCATGCAGTGCTATCCTAGCACAAGTTTGGGCGTGGGAGCACATCGCTGTTGTGCGTCCATGTGTGCAGATGAGGGAGATGAGATGCCCCTATATCTACAGGTACATAGGGTTCCTATCACAGCCACATAGCGAGGATGTGACCTATTACAGGAGGGTACTGGATGAGCTCACCTCATTTCAGTGGAGGCCATACAGGGTTGTTGAGTAGTGGGGTGATTGAGAGGAGGAGCTCGGTTATATGTTATGCATCCGACCACTGGTAGGTCGGCACTCAGATATTGTTGAAAGATTTGTGATCACCCGTGTTTGGAGACAGTTCAGGTGTCAACAAAGAGTGCCTACCGAGACCACTACCTATGCTCGGGTTAGGGATGAGGAGGGCCAGGGTTGGCTACCGATGCTGGACTACCAGCAGGCAGTACAAGATACACCGACCATATGCAGGGAGCCATGAGACTACCTCCCAGACATGGCAGATGCAGGTGCCGATGCGGCTTATAGGGTAGAGCGGTGGACGTTCCCATTCTTGAGATTCACTATACCTGATGCACATCCAGTAGCATAGGGGGATGATGGAGATGACGGGGATGGAGGGGATGGAGGAGGGAGAGGGAGAGCTAGGAAGAAAGGACAGAGCTCTCGATTAGGTGGCCAAAAATGGCCATGGGGATAGGGTTTTGCTGATGAGGGGGAGGATGCGGTGAGACTATCTCTCTGATGGGTGGATGCTGGGAAGGATCAACCTGCAGGGGGAGAGGATCTGAGAGCGAGGATCCAGGTCCTAGAGATGGAGATGCAGCAGCTACGGATCGCTATAGCCGTCAGAGACTAGCAGCTGATTGATCTGAGAGATGAGATAGAGCGGTGAGAGAGGGTAGCACAGGCTGATGTAATAGAGATCAGGCAAGAGGCAACACGAGCTGCTTATTATCATTGGCTCTACATATAGGCTGTACCTGAGGGACAGAGAGCACCACCCTACTCTGTGATAGCCGAGAGATCTGACATGGTCCTAGACAGAGTGACAGCACCACCTCCACCACCACCAGCTCCTCATGACGGTGCTAGCGAGTCCTAGGTTTAGGTTTAGGATAGATGTACAGAGACATATCCTGGGACATTATCCAGATTTTTGGATCCCACATTGTATCATGACATTTATATATATATGAGATTACTGGATTTGCGATACATCTTGTGTACTTGTCCCACTTGTGATGGATGTTTCAATTTTTATATTGTCTTGTCATTTTTCTCAAAATGTATGATATATATGCTCATGTATAATCTCTCTCATAGATGTATGTTTAGTTGTCATGTTTATGATATAGACTCATGTTTCTGAAAATGATCTCTTTAGGATAGATATGATAATAAGATTAACCCCTTGTGACGACAAGAAAAAGGATGTGATGTGAAAGACAAGGAGTGAAAACCATGATCGAGAAAAGAAAAGGTGAGTGCAATTGACCGATAGGTCCTCGAAAGATGAAAGGAGAGCTCTCTCCATATGCAAGATGCAAAACTAACTATCATGAACCTAAAATTGCAAGCTACTATGAAAAGTGGTTTACTTGCAAGGTCACAAAGCTTTTAGACTCTAATATTCATCATCAAGCGTTATTGGTAGCGTCGCAAGATCATACAATACACACTAGTATGACTATGTGAATCTGAATATGATCTATATCAGATATATATGTGAGAATCCCACCTAGGCATCAAAGACATATAGATCAAGATGACTAGTGCAGTGAGATTACCTAAGTTTAATATAGCAAGATTATACTCGCATCGAGACACAAGGAAAGTCAAGATGGCTAGAAGTATGCGCTTGCGAAAATAGTCAAGGATAATACCTTGTAGATCCCAATGTCAAGTGGAACAAGCATAAATGCTAATGACAGTTAGGATCAAAAAAACATACCCACAAGCAGAAAAAGCAATAAAACATGTCCTCATGCCCCCAGTCTTCTAGCTCGACATCATCGAAAACCATTAGGAAGAGAACACTCATCAAAGAAATCATCATAGATAGCACACAGAAATAAAGTCAAACAAGTCTCAGCGAGTTGAGTGTTTAAGTGCATGTGTGTAGATCATAGAGTCAAACTTTGAGTATCACATCTGCGAGTGAGAAAAACCATATCATTCTAGATTGCGGGTAAGACATCTGATAAGTGTTGAGAAACACTTGACGCTAGGGTAGTGTTGAAAAACACAGTTTGGGGTGGTGTTGAAAAACACCGTTGGCATGATGTCCTAAAGACCAATGCATCCTAGAGACCAAAGATAACACAGTTATGCCCCCTAGACAAAGACAAAGACCAATTCCAAACCAAGGCAATAAGGTCAAGGAATGATGGAGAAAGGCTAAGTGTCGAGGATTCATGCTAAAAGACAAGGGTGCAAAGGCCTCAAGTAGTGCCTATTTCCAAGTTTTCACCACTTGGAGATTTTCAAAATTTTCAATTTTTTTGTATTTTTGCTACCAAGGCACCCGTTTCCAGGTTTTCACCAAGGCACTTTTTCTATTTTTTTTGAATTTTTTGCATTTTTTGAATTTTTTATATTTTTTCAAGACTTTATATGCTTTTAAAGATTTTTTCAGCATCATATATGAATTTTTTGGAATTTTTTCAGGATCAATAAGTATGTACAAAGGATGCCCCCAGACAAAACAGGTATCATGGATAGAACTTCTTGAGGTGCAAAACATTGATAGGATCAGGGAGCTGCTCTCCCTCTGGATTAGATAGTAAATAAGCACCTGTACCAAAAGTAGCAGTAATGATGTATTGTCCAAGCCAATTAGGTTCGAATTTCCCCTTTTGCTCTCTATGTTGTTGGTTCTTAGGGTTTTCTCGTAGGACAAGATCCCCCACTTGAAATTCTCTAGGGCGAACCTTCTTTTTGAATGCTTTGGACATACGCTTCTGGTAGACTCTCATGTGATCAAAAGATGCTTTACACTTTTCATCTAGAAGTTCCAATTCTTGGAGTCTCATGGCCCGGTAGTCTTCATCTGTCACTAAACCTTTAAGGGAAACTCTAAGTGAAGGAATCTCCACCTCTAAAGGTAACACTACTTCAGCACCATAAGTGAGGGAAAAAGGAGTAGCCCTTGTTGGAGTATGAATACTCATTCTATAGGCCCACAAGGCTGGATTTATGTATAGATGCCAATCTCTACCATTCTTGTGAATTGTTCTATGGAAGATTTTGAGAATGGTCTTATTCGAAGCCTCTGCTTGTCCATTTCCTTGCAGGAAGTAAATGGAGGACCAATGCTATTTTATCTTGAATTTCTTGCAGAGATCTTTAAGGTCCTTGTTTTTAAACTGACCTCCATTGTCAGTGATTATTTTAGCAGGCACTCCATACCGATAGATGATATGGCTCAAAATAAACAAAGAAACTATCTTGCCAGAGGCAACAGAAAGTGGGACAACTTCTACCCATTTAGTAAAGTAATCAGTAGCAGTGATAATGAATTTGTGTCCACCTGATGAGTTGGGATGAATCTTCCCAACAAGGTCACAGGCCCAGTATTGAAATGGCCAATGAGAAATAGAAGGAATAAGCTCCCTACCTAGAGCATGTATCAGGTTACCATGTTTTTGACACTTTTCACAAGATTTAGCAAAAGCTACTGCATCTGTTTGCATGGTAGGCCAATAGTACCCCACCCTAAGCAACCTTTGGGCCATGGAAAGACCGTTAGAATGTCCTCCACAAATTCCCTCATGAATGTCAGCTAACGCTTGATTTGACTCATCCTTTTCTAAGCACCTAAGAAGTGTCCCATCTAAACCCCTCCTATACAGATCACTAGAGATAAGGGTGTGGCAAGAGGCATTTTGGGTTAAGTTTCTTCATTTAGAATGATTGAAGGTTTTGGGGATAGTACCATCATGGAGGTATGAGTAAATGGCACCATAGTGGGATGACTCATGACCAACAAGGGTACAGATAACATGGCTTTCTTGGGAGTCATAGATAGGGTAGCATAGCTCTTCCACCAAGAATTCAAATCTGGACTCATGCTGTTCTAGCTGAAGAAGTGAAGCCAGTGTAGCCATAGCATCAACTGCTTTATTCTCTACTCTAGGGATTTGTTGAAATGTAACAAAAGTGAAATATCATCATAATGAATCAACCATTTTCTTGTAGGGTACTATTTTTTCATCTTTTGTTTGATATTCTTCATTAACTTGGTTGACAATTAATTGTGAATCCCCATAAATATGCAACTCTGTGATTCTCCATTCTATAGGCATTTTTAATCCATTTGTCAAGGCCTCATACTCAAAAATGTTATTTGTGCATGGGAACAATACTTTGTAGGACTTAGGAATTGTGTACCCATGAGGAGAAACAAATAACACTCCAGCACCTGAACCATTTTGCATGAAAGAGCCATCAAAGAACATCTTCCATGTTCTTGCAGTCATGTACATTATGTGCTCATCTGGAAATTCAACTTGAATTGGTGCTTTGTCTCGAATTGGAAAATCAGCCAATTGGTCTACAATGGCTTGACCTTTTATAGCCTTATGCTCAACATACTCTATGTCAAATTCTGATAAGATCATCATCCACTTAGCAAGTCTACCTATGAGAGAGACCTTACCAAGCAAATATTTGAGAGGATCAATTTTTGTAATGAGGTGTATTGTATGTGCAAGCATGTAATGTCGCAACTTTTGGGAAGCAAACACCACCGCTAGGAAAGATTTTTCAATACTAGTGTAGTTGACCTCATATGACACAAGAGTACGACTAATGTAATATATAGCCCTTTCTTTTCCAGTATCATCAAGCTGAGCCAATAATGCCCCCAGGGAAGATTCTGTTGCTGACACATATAATATGAGTGGTTTTCTTGGGATAGGAGGCATTAAAATTGGAGGATTAGCCAAGTATTGCTTGATTTGGTCCATGCTTTGCTGACAATCTTCATTCCAGACACATTTAACCCCTTTGTGTAAAGTCTTATTAAAGGGTTGAGCTCTATTAGCCAGTTGTGAAATAAACCTCCTTATAGATTGAAGGCATCCTTGAAGACTCCTCATTTGGCTAATGTTTTTGGGAGGTGACATATCCAATATTGCTTGAACTTTCTCTGGGTCCACCTCTATTCCTTTAGTTGAAATGATAAATCCTAGGAGTTTTCCAGAGGTCACTCCAAATGCACACTTTTTGGGATTTAATCTCAATTGAAACTATTCCATATGATCTAGAATGTCTTCCAAATCGCCTAGGTGTGTATCCCTTTTTTTAGATTTTTCCAAGGTGTCATCCACATAATCTTCCATATTCTTATGCATTATGTCATGGAAGATAGTAGTCATAGCTCTTTGATAAGTAGCTCTTGCATTCTTTAATCCAAATGGCATGACATTCCAGCAATAGGTTCCCCATGCGCAAGTGAATGCAGTCTTTTCTTGGTCTTCAGGAGCTATTTTGATTTGATTATACATAGAAAAACCGTCCATCAAAGAATAGATCTCATTACTCGTGGTCATGTACACTATCATGTCTATATTTGGAAGTGGAAAATCATCCTTTGGGCATGCTTTATTAAGATCTCTAAAATCTATGCAGACACAAATGGACTTGTCATGTTTTGAAACTGGTACAATATTGGATATCCATTCGACATAATCAATGGCTCTTATAAATCTTGCAGTGAGGAGTTTCTCTAATTCAGCTTTGATAAGAAGAGCTATGTGAGGATGCATTTTCCTCAATTTATGTTTTCCTAGTTTGATACCTGGAGCTATGGACAAGTGATGCATAATGAGATTGGTGTCCAATCCTGGCATGTCTAAGTAAGTCCAAGCAAAATTGACCTTCTTGGTCTGTAGGAATTTGGTATATGCCTCTTTTTCTTGTGTTGATAGAGACTGAGCTAAATGCACTATTTGTGGAGCCTCTTCTGTATTCAAATTAACTGGCTGTGTAGGCTCAACAAGCACTGAAGATCTATCCTAAAAGTAACTTGGGAGATGATCAAGTACCTCATCCTTGGGTGCCTCGGAGAGGTTTTCACCCTTGGATACATCCTTTATTTTTACTTTTTTAGGTTTTGACACCGCCACACAATGGTTTTCGCCATCAGAACTCTTATTCTTTTTTTCTTTTCTTTTCATTTTGTGACTAAGGTACTTCATATCTGGTTCTGTCATGCTTGTGGTTGGTTCACTGGTGGAAGAGACTATAAGTTCAAGGGCATTTAGGTAACATGCTATCTCATAGTCATTTTGGAAAGTTAGGAGCTGGGGCTCTTGATAGTGTTGAGACCAATCAATTAATTGAGGATTGGCAAGGGGTAGGTCAATGACTAGTTCAATGTTGTGTATGTGAATGGTATCATCTTTGGTGATTGCAGAGTTAGGATCCATCAAGTATCCCTCTAAGGTACCCAAATCAGGACTTATCCTACCAAGCGAAGCATCGTCCACTAAAGCGACTCGTGGATTCCAATCCTCTAATCCTACACTAGACTCGTTAACTACCTTGGGTTGGGAACCATATGTATGGACAACATCAATGTCCATGTCAACTGTAGAACAATCAGAGAGAGTCTCCCACTCATACTCATGTGAGTCTGTATCTGAATCCCGGCTGGGATGTTTACACGAAGCATATTTTTTAGGCGTTGAGGTAGAGGCTTTGATGTCACCAAGGGTAACACCTTCTTGAATTCCATTTGTGTATTGAGTTTCTTGAATAGGATCCTCAACATGATCTTCAATAGTGGATTCTTCTTGTTCTAGGTCTGAAACTATTGGATTGATAACTAGAGCATCTAAATCTCCCCAAAGGAGATTGGTGGAAGGGATCCAATCTTCACACCTATCTTGTTGATTTTGCAAATTGGTTATGTAGCTAGATTCATCATCACTATCCATTGCAGCAAGGATAGGAGCAATTTTATTATTCTGACTTTCAAAACCTAGGCCAACTATTGTCTTAGATCTACGGCCAAAGAGAGCATGATTGAGTGGTTCAGCCTTAGCTTCTAATCTATGACTAAGAGGACCATGACCTGGGTAGCCCATATTTTTGACCAAAGTGTATCCTCTCCCATAAGCCTTAGGAGATGGGGAGAAATTTTCATTATGCTTGTATTTTTCCTCCTTGTAAATCTAATCTCTAATAACTACCTCTTCTTTTTCATCTTGTATGGGCATTGAGGACTCTACAAATGTCATTGCTGAAGATGAGGGGCGCATCTCTTGTGAAGGTTTACCATAGGACCTAGGTGAGACTGGGAGTTTTGTAAAGGAGTCAATTTAATAACCCCCCATACCAAGGTATATGGCTTTAAACTTATTCTGGCATTGTCCTCAAGTGGCATCAAAATCCTCTGCTTCTCTATTGAGAGAAACACGAGTCTCTGCTGAAATTGCATTAACAGATAATGTGCTATCCCCGGGTATACAAACTTCTACTCCATTATAGGGGAACTTAACACATTGGTGGTAGGTGGATGACATTGCTTGCATGTCATGGATCCACGGTCTACCAAGTAGGATATTATAGGCTAAAGGACCAACATCAACAATTTGGAACAAAATATCCTTTTCAACGTGGCCAATCCTGACAAGAAGGACGACCAAGCCTTTGGAGCTTCTCTTTGCCTCATCATAGGCTTTAATGGTGATTTTCTTTCAGGTATCAATAACTTTCTCAGAATAACCTAGTATTTTCAACAAACTCAAGGAACAAATATTGAGCCCAACACCCCCATCAATCAACACACGCTTGACACGGGTCTTGTGGATCATGACTTCGATATGAAGGGCAAGATTATGCGGATGGCTCAAGGCTTTGTCATCTTCTTCAGAGAATGTGAGGTAATGAGGTCTGGCAAGGTGGTTAACCATGTTTTGGAATTGGTCAACATCTATGTTGTTAGGAACATTGGCTGTATGCAAAGCATCTTCAAGGACATGCTTATGTCTTGGGGAAAATTCCAAGAGTTTAAAAATTGAGATTTGAGCTAGTGTTCTTTGTAACTGGTCAGCAAGATTGTAGCTCATTTCAAGATTGAATGCTGACTTGGTTTTGGCATTCTTAGATGTCACTTGCTTGGGTTTGCTGGACTGATTGGAACTAGGGCCTCTATAACCACAGGACTTTGACTTTGGCTTCTGGTGACAACGTTAAGAGCTTGGGATGACCTTTGAGAGTGAGGACCCCTAAGAACCACCATGGGTTCTTCATCAAATATAGGAGGAGAGCCCACATCATGACTATAAGAATCTTTGTTTTGCATCATGTTGACATTTTCTTCAACAATCTCAAGCATATTAACCACATTTTCTGCACCTGTGTAGGTATAGTTGATTTTAGCCTTGCCATTCTTGGGTTTAGAGGTTTCCCCCTTTTCATATTTGGGCAAAGGCTCTTTGAATGCCTTGTGGTTTGCATTGGTATTCAACCCATCAATCTGAAGTTTACCACTTTCAATAAGATCCTGAATGAGGTGTTTAAGCTTCCAACAATGTTCGATGTCATGTCCAATGCCATTATGGAATTTGCGGAAATCTTTTTCATTCCACCAATGTGGCTTAACGTTAGGTATGTGGAAATTTGATGGATCTTGTGGTTGTGCAAGATTATTGGCAATAAGGGTCTTGAAAACATCCTCATAGGAGTCACCCAGTTTAGAAAACTATCACAACTTTTTCTTAGGTTTTTCTTGATACTTAGGTTTATGCTCTTGTTGGTTGGAGGATGTGTTGAGATTCATAGCTTGGACTGCACTAGACAAATGTAGGACTCATTGATCCTTGGGTTAGGAAGAGTCCACAACTCCATCATTGACTACTTGCTTATTCTTGTTCCAGTGTGAGTGTTTGCCTTTGTCCTTATTGGAATTGTTAGTATTTTGACCATTGTTGTTATTGCTATGTTTGTTCAAAATGCCTTGTTCTTTTAAGACATCCTCAATTCGGCATGCAGTCTCAACCATAGTATTGAAGGAATCAAAGACCATTTTTCGAACCTCATAATGTATTTCAGGCACCAAATTACTAACAATGATGTCAATCCTTTCATGCTCAGGAATAGTCCTAGAATAGCAGAAGCACAATCGTCTCCACCTTTGCAAGAAGGTAACAAAGGATTCCCCTTGGTTTTGTTTCAAATTGCATAAGTCCAACATAGTGACTGATCTTGTCAAGTTGTATGCAAAATGTTAAACAAATCTATGGACAAGTTCTTTAAAAGTTTTGACGGGAGGGGTTATGTTGGTAAACCACTCCATGGCTTGGCCCTTGAGGCTCCTTGGAAATAATCTCATAAGGTAAGAGTCATCTTGGTGGAACTTAAAACTCATGATGTAAAACTGATGCACATGATCATGTGGGTCACCATTGCCATCATACTTGTCGTATTGGGGAATTTTAACTTTCCTAGGAAAATCTGTCATAGTCACACTTTTTTTGAAAGGATTGGGACAAATAGAATCAAGTGAAAAGGAACTTTTAGGTGCCAACACCTTTTCCATCATTTGTTTGAGTTTCTTGATTTCCTCTTCTTGAGAGGGTCCTTGTTTCTTGATTCTCCTATCCACATCAAAGTTGTAAGGGACTCTAGCACCCTTGTTAATCAAGCTTTCTAGGAACCTATCTTTGTTTTGATCAAGGTACTTCTCCACATATTGTTGAAATAGTGGCTCTTGTTACATTCTCATAAAATCTTGATCATCAAAACTTGCACTACTTCCTCCATGTTGAGAGCCATGATGAGCTCGTTGGGAGGGTTGTCTTGAGTTCTTAGGAGGTGTTATTCTCCTATGTTGTGAAATCCTCCTTCCTCTAGGACTAGGAGACCTTGAAGGGGGGTCCTTGACCACCTTCTACTTCTTGGGGTTCTTGAGGGAGTAGATGGTGGAGAGTTGCTTCCACTGTTGGTACCCCTTTTGTTGAATTGATCGTTGAGTTGTTGGGCTAAAAGCCTATCTTGTTCCTCTTGGAATGCTTTTCTTCTCAACTCCAACAAGGCTTGTTGTTCTTCTTCTAGGTGTCTAAACCTTTCTTCTTTAGCGGCTTGTTCGTCCAAAAAGGATTTCTTTTCACGCTCAATTCTTTTAAGCCTTTCATTAGCATATCTTGAGGTTGTTTTGAGTGGTGAGTTGGACCTTGAGTGTTTGAACAAGTCATTAGTGAATGTAGCATTCACATGAGCATCACCAAATTCGTTGCTTTGGTCTTCATGTTGTGACCATGCATCTTGGTGAGCTTGCCCATAATGTCTTTCAGCTCTTTGATGGGCATCTAAATATCTTGAGTTAATAGGGGGTGATTCAGGTTGATTGTCATCACCAAACAACATGTTATCCCTATGTCTTTGGAAAATGTCATCAAGAGTTTGATCCATCGCTTCTCTTTGTTTCCTAGTCAAAGTGTAGCTCATGTCCATATTTGATTGAGAAGATGGTAAAGAGGTACTCAACTCACTAGGATTTATCTTTGGGTCAAACCAAGCCTTAGACTCGCTCCTAGGTGATTGATCAAAGATGGGTTTCTTCCCCTTTCGCTTTTGACGAGTTTGGACTAAGGGTAATTGTTCAAAAACAACTTGATGTCATTTTCCTTGACTAACTTGGTACCTTGTCGTAATTGACATGAAAGAAAAAGACCCTTGATGATAAGATGACCTTATGAAACGTCAATACCAAACTAGGATAGTGAAAGTGTTCAATTGTCCAAAAAGAGATGGTAAGATAGAAAGCTGCAAAAGGTGCAAACCAACATTGCCACAGAGGTGTATACTAAAAGGATTGATATCCTAACACATATGGACCAGGAGGATGGATTTGCTAAATATATAATTGAAATTGAATTTTGATGGAAGTGAATTGGACAAAAGAGTACTGAAACTCTCCAAGCATGTTACCAAAGAATCTAAAAGTGTACTTTTTCAACAAGGATAATTCCTAACTTATTGATGCCAAGAAAGACTACTTTGTAAAATCAAAGAACACTAATTCAAGGGATCTGAAAATAGGAACCCAAGGTACAAACAAGTTTCTAGCAGTAGAGTAGGTCACCTACTAAAATTTGGTCAATTAAGGAAAGACTAAAAATTGCATAAACCAGATAGGCAGCAAAAGGACTATGTGCGGTAGTTTCCAAGCTAACAGTGCGACAATTTCTGACTAGGTGATATTTTGTAGTAAGCAATGTGATAGTTTCCAGGCAGCCTGTGTGATACTTTCTAGGCAAGAAGTGTGATAGTCTTCCAGTGATGAACTATCACATGATAATTCTTAGTACAGTGTGCAATACAGTTTCAGGATCGTATGACTCTTGAACAGTGAGTGCTAAAAATCTTAGTTTTAAAGGTAGTTTGGTCAAAATTTTAGTTTGAAGGTTGGATTTTTCGGTTTCAAGCACAGTGACAATAGTAAATAGATAGGTTTGCAAACAATAGGTGATCAAACATGTCATAAAACACTTGCACAAGGGAAAAAGAAACCTTGCCAAGATAAGCAATTTGTGATATCAAAGCAATAAAATCCTATGAATGCTACCGTGATGTTTGATATTTGAGAATGTTTACAGGGGTAGATCACATCGAGAACACTTGAAGAACTTACTAGCCTAAAAAGACAATGGCTCAATGCTTAACAACTTGGCCCACACTTGATGTCCCATTGCCTCACACAAAGTGGTTACCCACAATAGATATTGGCTTTGTCGTGGAAGTGCCAATGACACAACCAAAGGAACATAGATGGTGAGTAATCTTGGAGTGATCCGGGTTAGTCCACTAGGATCAATCCTTGCACCAAGAAGCTAAGCGAAAAAATAGGGTGGCTTCTATCTATGGTTCTTAATAAGGGCTTCGATTCATAATACCCCTCTTGCTCCCCAAAGGGACTCCTTACCTTGCGGCAAGTAATGAACCTTGCGGACACAAGAGTTTCTTAAGCATTCTTGCTCAACACTTTCCTCATGGTCACAATACCACAAGTACTCACATCAAGAGAAGATAAGTACTACGTCTACCAAAGTTTTGTGTCCTTGATAGCCTTGAGTTTATAGTGGGTCAGAATAGCTGGCAAAAAGCTTGTCCCCACTTGGGTCGTTCCTCTTGATTGCTCAAGAGCAGGCCCGCTAAAGGATTCTAAAAACTAAACAAAGAGTGGATCAACCTTTGAGTGTCAGGATTTCTGTTTCACCTCAAGGGTGAAGAGCATAATCTCCTAACTCAAAAATATCTCCCAAACACACCAAGAAAAAGTTCAATTACCCTCTTGCTTTCAAAATCTAAAGATGGGTCAAGATTTTCTGGTTCACCACAAGGGTGAAGAGCATACTTCTCCTACCACCCAAAGATTCCTACAACAAGATATTAAGTGCCTATGAAATGAAACAACTAGTATATGCCACACTCAAAAGAAAGTAATGAAACAAGCACTTGATTAGTTTTTATGCTTTGGGCAGCCTTGCAAAAACTGTTAGTAGCCCTTGTGCATTTGGAGGTTTGACATGCATTCTTTTAAGAAAATAATCAAGCAATAAGAGCACCTACAAGCACCACTTGTTAGCCCTACAAGGGTTAGCACATCAAAAACCAAATGAAATATGCAAATAGACCCCTATTCTACAACAACAAATCAGAAATCCAAATCAAAACCAAGTGAATCTTGCAAATAAATGACAAAAATTGCTCACTGCCAAGCTTGGGTGATATTTCTGTCAGAGGAACAGTCGTGCGATATTTCATCTTGTATTGGTGCGATATTATATCTTTGTGCGATATTTCCTAATACCTGCGTGCGACAGAGAACAAAACAAGAATGTGATATAATTTTCCAAAGCATGCGATATTTTAACTGGTAAAATATCACACTGGTATGTAAGAAACTATCATATGATACTGGAAAATTATCACACGATAATTCTGTCAGAAAAAAGTAGAGAGCAAACATTGATGAAACAACAAGCAAATATTGACAAAAAAATGATGGAAATGCAGAAAATGAAGGACAAAATAAGAATGTTCTGCCCCACGGTGGGCGCCAAAAATGTACACACTAAATAGTGCACTTCTCTAAGTCATTACTTCCAAGGGAATCCATGAATGGGAAACCTTGAGAAAGTGACCTAGAGCTCCCTAGGCATGGAGTCACAAGGATGTTGATGGTGCTCTCAGCTAGAGCTATTGAAGCATGCAACCTTGCTAGTAAACCACACAATGGGAGATTCAAAGAGACAACGACAAGAATGCCAATATCCTCAAGAATCAACAATGGAAATGCAATGCAATGCAAGCTATGCTAAGAATGAAGATGCAAGCTAAGCTATGAAAGGAAAGTATTACAAACCCTTGCTAATTAAGCTATGTGAACTAATCTAAAGCATAAAAGAAACTAAGCTAGATGCCATGAAAGCTATGATGCAAGAAATGAAACTACAATGCAAGAAATGATCTCCAAAAGCTCCAAAGTCTCCAAGAAATACTGCTGCATAAGATTAGCATAAAAAGTTGGGATCTAAGAATGAGAAAAGAGCTCTCCTTTTAAAGGAATTGAAAAGGAATGGACCATGGAGATTAAGAGGTAAAAGATTTAATCAAGGGTGGAGCTTGAAAGAGGAGCAATCCATATGCAAAAATATCCTCCAATGGGAAAATAAGAGTTGACTTTTGTGTCTATATGAGACAAAAAGTGCTTTTCTTCTTTTTATAAAATAAGAATAATGCTTTATTTGTGCAACTTAAGATAAGAGGAAAAGTGGGGGCTTTTTATTTAATAAAAGGTGAGGGAACTTCCTTTTAAATAAATAAAGACTTAGGATAAAATGGTTAGCCCATAGAGATATTCGAAAATGATAAAATAGGATTTGATCAAGGAAATTGAAAAATGTTGATTTTTGAAAATATTGATTCAGGGATTTGATAAATTGCTGAATGGGGGCCCAAAGTCTAGGCGACCATTTTAGGGTGCATATAGGTGGAAGGGGGCCTCCTTCCAACATTACTCCTTTGTGAAGGACTCGTCTATCATAAGCTTTTCTCAGGTTGTTTCTTCTTCTCAAGAGACTACTGAGGCCAATGTGCCTCTTGGGACCACTGCTGGCTCTTCCCTGGGTCTTGATTCCATCATTGGAATGTCTCTTTATACAAAATTAGTTGTTTGGGGCTTTGTTGGTTGTGAGGCTTCTGCTCCTCCTACAGGCATTTCTTCATTGGTTCACTCTGGAATGGTTGATACTGATTCATCTCTCGAATCAGTTTCTTTGGAAACTTCTGGCCCTATCTTGGGACAATCTCTTGATTCTCAGAATTTGGGTGTCTCGGTACTTGATTTGATTTCTTGGAAGGGTAAGGCTAAGAAAGTGGAAGATGGGTAGATTTCTATGAAAGGAAAAAAATCTAAACATCTGCCCTCGTTTGATATGTCCCTTCGTTCCTAGATGGGGAAGAAATAACTTTTCTTGGGCTTTTCTTTGTTGGCAACTGGAACTTAGCTAGAAGTATTTAGTTTTGCTATCTGTTGGAAGTTTTAGGGCTGCTGGACTTAATTGTTTTATTCTTTTTTGCAACGCCTTTTCTTGTTAGGGTTCACATTTCTTCTTCTGGTACCTTTTTTATTTCCAGGTTGTGGGAGCCTATTGTAAAACCCTTGCTGCGGTCTTGATTTGTTCCTTTTTAGAGTGCTTTTTTGAATATCTTTTATGACCAATTTTTTCAAGGTTTCGAGGCCCCTTCAAAACCTGTTTTTACCTTAATCAAAACTATCACAATTCAAAAAAATTACAACTTCAACAATATGTAGACCTAATCATCCTTTCTATTCTCCTTCAAAATCTTATAAGGATTGGCACTTAAATTACAAACATGTCCACATATAGGTTTGAATTTTAAGTATGTTGTTGAGAAGTTGATCATATTGAGTACATTCACTTTTTACTATTGAGATACCTTCTTTATTGTTGATGTCGATCCTTTGAAGATGTCCTTATCGTTTGTTGGAGTTGTCAATTGTAAATTGAAACTCTAAAAGAATTAGATCCATGTATTGTAACATGGTCTACTGAGTCTAGGATTAGTTGTTCCTATCAAAATAAGCTAAATCCCAACCCTCAAAATAATACAAATAATATATTAATAAAAAACATTTTATAATATCATGAAACTAATATTACTAATGTTATAACATAATATGAAGAATAATACAATTAAAATATTATTGTTAATAATTCCTAACCAAATGATGGAGACTAACCCTAATGAAAGTAATACACATGATAAATTTTTTTAAAAAATATTAAAATGTCATGATATAATATCAATAATGTTACAGCATAATATGAAGAATAATAAAAAATTAAAAAGGATATTGTTATTAGTAATATAATAGCATGATTTTTTTAAGAACAATTTTAAATTTTAATCAAAATATTGATTGAACTTTTCAATCTAACCCTAGTTATACATGTAGCATAAATGGACTAAACCATACTTTTAATTAGTCTAAATAAATATGTATTAGTAATATAATAATAATCATAACAACAACAATATAATATAAGAATAAGAATAATATAAAATTTTAAAATAATACAATACTATTATTAATAATTACAATACAACTTTATAATATCAATAATATTATAACATATAGCTGTTGCATCAATTTCTTTGTTTTGAAGGGTGATAGTTGGGAAAATATAGATGTTATAGTGAAAAAGCATATGCGTGGTCCGTAGAACTTTGAAATACAAATATGAGTTGTTACATCAATTTTGAAGTTTATAATTTTTTTTTATGTCCAAAACCTACTTGAAGACAAATGTATGGCAATCATTGATAGAAGAATGACCCTAAAAAAGGAAGGGCTAATCCTTTATATTTTCAATTGTATTATGTTTCTGTAATCAATTTAAAAATATGTTTACCTTTCTTCTGTCCTTAGTGTAATATGATATATTATAATAGTAATTAAAAGAATAAAAATTTCACACTTTAAAAATGTTTATAATGATTATAATTTAATTTTGTTGGTTATTTTTTAAAGTTTATTGGTTATTGTTGATTGTATCGCTGTACTTCATGCTTAACAAATTTTGTAACCATTTAGCTTTCATCTTAAAAATAAAAAAACTTGAAAGGTCAAAGATTGCTACAAATAGACATTACTTGAGTATTACAATTTTTTCTTATTTCAGACCAATAGGTTGAGCTCACCTCCTTTCAAGCTACCTATTAATTTGTGAGAATTTTTCTCTCATCCTTTATTGTGCTCGTGGGTGCAATGGTGGTAGCCTCCATAGTAGAATAGTAGGGGACCATTCCCTGCTCTCCCACAACCCCTAATATTGTATGGGCTAGCAACGAGAATTATTTCTTCCAAAAATTACATACATATGTAAAGATTTCTGTTGTAGAGTCTATTGAATTAGTGGCATATAAGGATAGATGGGAGTTACTGTCCAATTCAATATCCCATTAAGCTAGAAAATCAATGCCCAATTCAATGCATCATCATCAACATCATGGCATAAATAATCATGCATCATCATAAAAAAACATCATAAACTAAATCATATGCATAAAATAGGACACATGACATATACTCTTGGCAAAATTGCACGCGCGCACACACACACAACTCACAAGCTTGCAAAACATATCCAAAATTATGTCTACAAATACAATCAGATCAATTTTTACTACCTCCACCATCTCAACCAATGGGCCTAATTCATGCCTCGGTAGAAGGTCTTGGCTCTGATTGAACAATAGATGTACCCACATCTCTGTGGTGGCCTCAGAGTGTTCCAGTGCACCACTAACCTATGATCTCTTAGATCTTTGTGACCTATGAGAGGTTGTGTAGCTAGGGACTCTTTGATCAGGGGGGACCACACTCATAGTGATCTTTCCAATATTGTATCTCTCATCTTGCCTCCCTTACTACTTGATACATCTGATCTATAGCCCATATGGGGAGTCAAATCCTGTACCCATCAATGAAGGACCAAACATCCTACTTTCCTTGTCCCCCCCTAGCCTTTTTTGTTTGTGAAATAGTCTCAACTTCTTATTCCTCCACCCTAAGATCATCCCTCTCCCTCTCCATCCTAGCTATCCTACCCTCCAAAATGGATATCCTCCCTGATAGCCAATGTCTCTACATGTTCGAGGTGGTAGATCTACCCTCTGTTGCCACTACCCTCACCTCTACCTACTTGGATTTGGTCTCTACAATATCTAACTTCTCTTGTCACTACAACAATTCCCTATCATTAGATCAATTTTTGGCTCCGCATTTTGCTTCCACACAGTCTTTTAATGTATTTATCCTCCTTTTTTTTTCAAAATACAATGTGATTCATCGGGCTGAGTGACTCATGGAGTTCTTTGCACTGAGATGAAGAGCCTGATGCTAGGTTGGGTGCAATGCAACATTTGTATTTGTTCCAATATTGGCTCCTGCTTTGGCACCCAAATGAACACCACTTGGATGAGTAGGCACAAAATTAGGTCCTATGTTAAAGTATCGATTTGTCATCCTGTCATAGTTGATTTTCCTGGTGTGTTCCTTGTTAGGATATTCTATTGATTTAATGTCAAAATATTTTGGTCATTATTTTGAATGCTCTCATGGACATATATCTCTTATGTCCTAGCCTAACATATTATTATATATTTTGCATGTGCTTTAAGTTGCCCTTAAAGTATTTATCACACCCTTGTGGAGGTTAATCTAGATGACAACTAGCGATTGTGAGGCTACATGATAGTCTGTGGGTGGCGATAAAAGCATTTCCACATCCTCAAAATGGTTAGTGGGGGAAATGTTTAAAGGTCCATTGTCACTGCATCACAACTTACTATGTGGGACCCAATTTTGGACCATGAGGAAGTGATGATGTTATGTATGTGGCACTTGATAGTTTTTTGACCACATCACCGTGGGGTTAATAATTGGTATGGTGCATGTCACAGTTAAGAAAGGTGTTGACACCTGTTGAAGACCTTTGGCCTTGCATGCCTAAATTGCAGTTAAGGAAAATGGTTTCAAGCTTACAATGAAATGAATTGATAATCCAAGTTAATTAATCAATGAATAACCCATCTCGATAGCGTGGGGAGATAGGAGAAACATTACATCATGCCACTGTGTGCCACATCACAAAAAACTCCTATGAACAAAGAAATTACTTGGTAACACATAGACCAAAAGAAGCTCCTAACATCCCATTGCATGCAAAACTAGATGACATGACATAACTCGATAAGCATGGAGACAAGAGAAAATTTACACTACGCCACCACACAAGACCCATAACCTCTTAACTAACGAATTATGCATGTGCATTTATAAATGGGTTAAGTTGTCATGTCCTCACATGCCTAAATTGTAGTTAAGGAAAATGGTTGTGAGCTTGTGATGAAATGAATTGATAACCTAGGTTGGGTAAGTTGCAACCCCATAACATTTTATGTGGGTTACTCAAAAATATTTGACAATATATTAAAGAAAGAAGTGGCGATAGGAAGAATCTGAGAAGAGACGTCATGACTAATGGAATGTTGCAGTTTTTGATCTAAAAATCATTCCCTTGCTAGAAAATCATTCCCTTATGACTGTGAAATGGCTACATAGACATCAAAAGGATACCTGAGAAGACTAATTTTTGAGTTTAATAATTAATTTAAAAACCAAAACAAAACTATATTTAAAATCTTAAATTAATTATTAAACTAAAAAATTGGTCTTGTCAGCTATTCTTTTGATGCTTGCGTAGCTGTTTCCCTTATGGATCAACCCTTTGAGTGTCACATTTAACTTTCTATAACCAAGGGAAAAGGCCACATTGATAGGTCTTGTATCTATTGGGATAGGTGCAAATCTTGGGATAGCTATTACTTCTTTTTTTGTAGTTTGAAAGTGTGAGCAATAGCTTAAATACAGGGAGGAAAAAATGCAAAATGAGTTATACATGTGTGTTGTCTAAATTTGGGCTTTTCACGATTAGAAGGGAATGTTTCTTTGTTTGAGTGCTAAGGATGGGGCTTGTTGAGGCTACAAAGGGATTTTACTATACCAAAAAGGGGTTAGACCAAGCCATGTTGTAGGAGATATACAAAGATCGTGGTGGTGAACCAGTTGATAATACATTTTGTAATCATAGAGATTGTTGGGAATATTTTTAAAATTCTGAGGTTTTTTGTCCATTCTGATGGGTTAATCCTCTGGTCTGTAAAGTTTCCTAGGTCCAGGTGTCGGGAGTTCTTTAAAAAATTGACATAACCCTATTTCAAAATCCTTACCCTAGGTCTTGTCCTTGAAAGATTTCGAATTCATGCCAAAACCCCAAAATGCTTGCCACTTTCAAAATAAATCCTAAGTCATTTACTTTATTCCTTTTCGAGCGTTACTTTTTAAGTCACTTAGGTCCATTAAAGAGCACATGCATTTTTTAATATGCGGGGGGTTATATTTCTTCCTAAGTCTAGAAACCCGGTGGTATAAATAACATTTTCCTATGTTTCAAGTTCATCCAACTGTGAATCTTCAAAGAAGATCTAACGGTGGTCACGTGTTTGCATGGAATCTTTTAAGCCATGCGAACATGCGAAATGGCCGTTGATCTTATAACAAAAGCCGGATGTGGAAACAAGGTGGGACCACTGATAAGTATCTTACAAGTGGCGGCCTTCTATTTGTCGAGATCAGTGGGGCCGGTAACAGAAGAATCTTTGAGGTTTTAAAACAATAAAGAGAAGATCGGACGACTGTCGTATAATCGCAAGGGATCTTTTAAGCTATGCGATTATGCAACAGGCCGTTGATCTTGCGTTGGATCAAGTGTGATTCTCTGGTAAAACCTTTTGACAGATGTGCATAAATGATGTCTTCTCATTGGTTAGCTTCAGCAAACACCGGTGCTCAAAAAGAAAGAAAGTACCTGACATTCTGCCAGGTGTCGCAAACATGGAATTTCTTTATTGACGAAGGCAAGGTGGGACCAATGGTTTAAAAGAAGACAGTGACGGTTAGTGGTAATGGGTTTTCGCATGTTCGCATAAGCTTCTTTTAAGCTATGCGATCATGCGAAAAGCATTTCATGTTAACGAAGGAAAGTTACAAGAGACCGCCAGGGATAGAAAGGTAGTGTGATGGTTAGTCACATGTTCGCGTGAGTGTTTTTTAAGCTATGCAATCATGCGATAAGCCATTGGATCATCTGCTAATGAGGATCAATGGTTCTCATTCAAACTGAAGGTAAAATGGTGCGAAGTAAGGTTTCCCGTTGAAGAAGTGATAGTTTGCTCTTCCGGAGGAGTAATTGTTTCAATCGTGCTGAATTAATTGTGACAGGACTACTTTAAGTGGCTCATATATCATAATTTTGCACACTTTCAAAAGCACAAAGAGATCAAAATTTGCAGAGATTCAGGCGTGAAGATTTCTGAGGTTTGGCTGCTTTTCCCAGGTGGTTTCTGAGAAAAAAGGTTGGTAAAATTCTTGTGCGATTTGCTTCCTTATTGAAAGAATCACAGCACTGTGTTTAGTCTATCTTGCAAGAATTTTTGTTAAAATAAACCTTAAAATGGCCCCAAGGAAAGAATTGTCGGGTAAAGTAGAGTATAGTGAAAGAGGTTTGCATGAGGATTTATTGCAGTTACTTCCTGGCTCTTCCACTACCCCGGTGAAGAATAAGAGTTTGATTCCCAAAGACCCTAGGGTAAAAATAGCAGAAGGGTTATATGATACGGCAAGTTTTATTAGAGAGGCCAAGATTGGTACTATCAATGCAAGAGGTGACTTTGATACCACAGGACTAGAATTGTTCAAAGTAGGTTTTAGTCAGAGAAATGCCCCTCATCCTGCAAGCAATATATGGCAATCTGACTTAGGAAAACTTGTCGTGCCTGGTGTCTTTTTAGATGTAGATTTGATGACCCAGGTTGCAAAAAATTATGATCCAATCACTAAAGAAATTAGGGATGCAAAGGGGGTGTTATTGTTTAAGGTCTCAGCTGAAGAAATCAGGAAGGTGTTCGGATTGAGTGAACCTTCAAAAAGTTTGGAAAGCATTAACTTTGAAGAAGTAAGGCAAGTATACAATGCACAAAGGAACTATTATAGAGGCAAGTTGTTGAAGGATTTTTGCACCAAAATTGGGAAAATGGTTGTTGTAGGGCAGAACACTCCGGAGCCTTTTAAAATAGAATATTTTGATCTCAGAGCTAGGGGTGCATATTGGTCATTGTGTCAAGTTTTTGGAGAGGATGTTAGTGATAGGATGCCAATACACTTGATGTGCATGATGATCCAAATTTTACATGCACATGTGTCTATCACTTTTGATTTTGCTCCTTTCATTGCGGAATTAATCCATAATGGATTAGTAAAGATTCAAAAGAATGAAAGTGATAGACCCTTTGGCTGGTACTCTTTCGTAATGTACATGTTTCTGTTCAAAGGAGCAAGCTATTTTGAACAAGAAATGGAATTGGTGAGAAAGAAGGATGGTGAAGACATGCCAGTCCAACTATGGAGCCTCACAATGACCTGGGATAAAAAGGATCACAGTTTCATCAATTTTGATAAACATTTTGCAGCTAGACTCAGGAAGCTGTTTGTTTTAGATAACCCAAGAATCCCAACAATGTTAGCACAGCTTGTTAGGCCAAACCAGTTTGCCAAGAACTTGAACATCGTACACAATTGGGGAGATGTTATTTTCTACAATGTATCAACTGTTATCAGATTGTATGGTTTCAGGGGGACCCCTTTTATACTGCCCTATCAAGTACCCCTTAGGATTGGAATTGTAGAGTTTTTGAGGCAATTGGGAGATATTGAGGAGTGTGCCCTCACTGGGAAAGGCAAGGGAACTTTATTCCCAAATGTTACCATTGCCCATCAATTCATAATTACCAAGGGTGGATGGGTCTACATGGATAAAATTTTGGCTCCATACCATATGGCTACTGCAGTTGCCAAAACAACAGATTCAGAAGGATTTTATAATGAAATGTTTAAAAAGAGAGCCAAGTGTGCCATGGTCAACCATATTTTTAATTTCCCTAAAGATATCATCAGGAATGTAGCTAAAATACAGGAACAAGAGGTCATGAAAGAAAAATGGTTGGTATACAAGAAGACACTAGATTTTATCTGGCAGTTTGATTCAAGATGGGATCCCCTGAAAAGCATAACTCCAATGGGGAAGAAAATAGACACTCTCATGAATTGTTTTCAGGATGTTTTTCAGACTTTAAATGAGAAGAAGGAAAAGGTGATGAAGGATGATCCAGAAAAGGCTAGACAATTGTTGAGCAAGCCTATGTTTGCAAAAGGGTTACCCCCGAGGAGATATGTGGTACAAAAGAAGACTGGTTACAATGTGGTGATACCAGAATAGAGCCAGCAAAAGCAGATGGATAAAAGGGATATCCCATCAACCTCACAACAGGTTGGAAAACAAAAGGAAATTGTGGAGATCCCCGATTCTCCTCCTCAGATTTTTGAAGATATTGTTGATTCTCCACCCCCATCAAAAAGGCAAAGGTTGGAAGAGAGACCTGTTCATGCGAAAGAGGAGTACTCCCCATCACAGTCTCCTATAAGAGTTTTTGATGACCAAGAGATTGCAGAATAAGTACAGCAAGTAGACGCTCTAGGTCAGATCTTCATGACTTATGAAGAAGTAAATGAGGGAGTGCCAGAGCTACCAGAAGAACCTAAGTTGGATCTAACAGTAGGGGAGTTAGCAAGTACTGAATTGGACCCTGTAATCAAGCAAGCTTGTGAAGAGTTTTTGGTTGATGACACTTTTGTTAAAACTAGGGCCTTTATGCAGTTTCTTTGGAAATTAAACATCAAGCAATTCCAAGAAATCTGTGAGAAGAGACATGAAGTGAATCCAGATAAGGATTTACAAGTTATAGAGGAAGAAGTGAAAATAGAGATGACTGCAAAGTTTAAACAAATCACTCCAAAATAGGGAAGAGATATGGTAAAGATGTCAGGAGTACTGATCCTCCTAGAATGGGATATAGCTGATGCAGTAGTGTTTGATGCAGTTAGAAAACAAACCACTCCTCTCCATAGGACTCTAGAAGAAGCAGAACAAGCTGTTAAAGGAGTCACTTTTAGTGATAATCATCAAGCATTGGTGATGTGGTCTTTGAGGAAGAATGAAAGTGATAAAGGAAAGCAAATTGTCAAAGATGACCTCTCAGGGAGTTTAATTATGAGAAGAGTTACTGATACATCTTTGCTGGAGGCATCATGTATGGTAATGGCCATGGCACAATTAACAGCAAAGGTGGTAGAAAAGGAAGCTAGAGAGAAAGATGAACTCACTACAAAACTGGAAACAATCTTGAAGGTTTATGGTGAGATGAAACAGGGGATTCTTGAGAGGGATATTCTGATTGCAGATTTAAGAAAGAAATTGGGAGAACAGGGCCCAATACAATTATCAGAACAAATTCAGATAGCTTCCTCCTCTGCAGGGCCTTCCTCATCAAGCCCCATTATTGAACTTCCCCCTTCCCCTTCTCCTCCTTCCATGGATGAAGAAGATGTTGATCAAAAGGTAAAGAATAAGTTAGCTGATAAGATAAAAGGTGTTGTATCACATTTTATTGCCAAGGTGAGACCTAAAGAAGTATGCAAATCTGCAAAAAAATTGGCAGATGTCTTAGTGACTTTTCAGAAAGAGGTGGCAACTGTGGACAAAATTTTGGAAAGATGGACTGCAAGGAAAGATACTCTGAGGTTATGGTTTGATCAAAATAAGGATTAGTGTGTTGTAAATATTGAGCTTGCAAGTACTTACAGGGTTATCAAGGATCTTTTTGATTTTGAGGTAAACAGGGAGAGTATAAAAAGAAGGTCAGAAATCTTAAGAACAAGATATTTCCAGGATGATTTCCAAATTTTCCCTGGTCTTATCAAGGCAGATGGGGTAATCAAGGATAAAGGTCAATGGATGGAGCAAATAGATAGATGAGTGCTGACTAAAATAAATGACATTCTTGGTACAGATGATAATACCCCATTTGTACATTTTATTGAACTCCTTCAGGATGCTAGGTTACACTTTGCTAATGTGAGAATAGAGGTTCATCAGTTGGTTGCTGAGTGGGAAAAGTTGTCCCGAAAGAAAGATGAGGTCCTTGCCTTTCATTGGCCAAGTGAAGAAACCTACACAACTTGGGAATCCATGTATCTGTCAGGAGATTCAGAAGAAAGGGCAATCAAGTGAAGAGGTGGCAGGTGTTAGTATCCCAAACTTTTGAAAGTCAAGGTAAAAGGGACAAAAATGTCAAACAAGTTATCATAGACACGAATGTGACACCTGGCCAAATAGAGTTGCAAATGGCATCTGATCCAGAAAATGAGGGAGAGCAAGTTTCAAACAAAGAATGATGTAAATTAGCCGGATGGCGATCATCATTCATGCAACAAATTTAGCAACTACTCTGAAATATCTATAGACAAAGATGCCACCTGCGGGACTATTGGAAATAGATATTTGTAATCTGTTGTTGCAAACAACTTTCCCGATTTGTAATCTTGTTTTTAATGCAAGATCTTTTAATAGCCATCCGAAGCTTGTTGCATCCTTTTGAGGATTCCAAGATGGCTGATTGGTATAAGTAGTAGGTCCTTGTTCATTTCAAAAGAGGTTGAGAAATATACTATGGAGGCTTGACACCATTGTTGAAATCTTAGAATATTTTATCAGATTTTGAAGTGTATTGATACAGTGAGATTTTATTGGAATATAAAAGAATTCCCTTGCATGATTTCAATTGTCTTTTTGTTTGAATTATATGGCTTTTGTGTATTGAATCTATAAGGTAGTTTTGATATACCATTTACAAGGTATCTCTGATTTTAATCTCTAGCTCCTTTCAAGGAAAGGGTAATGTCTTTAGGTTAATTTCTGAGAGCTTAGGAATTTGGCAAGAATTTGATGATTAAACATGTTTAAGAGAGGATGAATTGTAAGGCACTTCATCTGGGATTTGTTTGTGTTTCATTTAGAAGATTTCTGTAAGTATATATTTCACTATTTGACTCTATACCCGAAGATAAGGCACTGGTCTATCCTCGATTTGCAGAGATCTCACCCTCAACAATTTTCAAATAATAATTTACTTTCATGTATATTTTGAGCGATTGAGAAGATAAAGTTTATATCAAAGAGATAAACTATTGTTGCAATCCTTTCAAGAAGTAGATCTAAAAGGGGTTAACCTGCTCGAGTTCAAAGCTCAAAAAGAAGAAGGAGTTTATCCTTGTCACACTTGCCATTTTTCTGCAAATAAACATTTTCTTCCATTAATATCATCATGGAGCATTAAGTATGAATATAGGTACACCCACCTGGGTTTGTGGAGCCCGAAGTAGAAGAAGGACGTGGTCCTTATCAATTAGCCTTTTCCCTGTGAGAATTCGGAGTTGAGAACCCGAGAGTCAAGTTTGAAAACTGTATTGGCGATTCTACATGAAAAAGAGTTAACAGAGATATTGAAATTGCCTTCAGTAATTGTAGAGATACTAAAAGCTTTGGAATTTTCTAAAAAATATTCTCTTAGCTTGAAAATGCCTCCAATATCTCAGATTACTACTTTGGTTCCATTTTCTAGGATGGAAGCAAAGAAAATTATAGGAGTAGACACAAAAGATGGGAGTTTGGAGTCATTTTTTCTCCTTGTGTTGTATTTTCAAAGCCATCTACCGCGAGGGAAGATGGTGATAATTTTGACTCCTGGCATTTTATGACTCAAAAACCACCCATGGGTGATAATGTCATGGCTCAAAAGCCTAGTTGGATCACAAGCCTTGCGATAATAAGAAGTCCATGGTCTCCTTTGGATTCACTCGAGGAAACAAACATAAGTAACAACCTTCATTTGGAGAATATCTTCTATCATCGACTAGTGGCAGTTGGTAATGGAATATAAAAGTGATAATCTAGCCTATAGCTTGTTTCATTCCTTGTGTCTATAAAAGGAATATCAAGACCTATCTTACAGGTTTTGAAAATTCTTTGTACATGGACAAGTAGAATAGTTTATGTATTAGGTCTTTTTGTAGAAATATGAATTACAAAGTCTTGTATTAAATGAAATTTATGAATAATTATGAATAAATTAATTGAAAATATCATTCGAGGATTGTCTCCTACTCCATTTTCTTTTTGTTACATAAGTTTATTTGGTTAGAATAGCCAAATTTGTCTTCATGATAATTTCATGAATGTATAATGTGTTTACTAGTTTTCTTCAAGGAAATAGTACTAAAGGAAAATGCTTGAAAAGAAATAGCTTGAGTATTAAACATGAATAATAATAAAAAAAAAACATGAAGCAGATAACATAAATGTAGTTCTTAGAAAACAAACAAGAAGTTACTCCTTTTTGCCTTGGCCACAGGAACAATCAAAGAACAAAGTTCCAATGGCTGTAGGAATAGTCAAAGAATAGAGTTCCAATGGATGCAGGAATAGTCACAGAACATAGTTCTCACCATAGCTTCCATTTCTTACTGAGAATGCAAAGGGTATGTGTAGGATCATGGTATACCAAACTATGGCCTTAAGTGGCAATGAAAAATCAGAAAATCAGGGTTAGTCAACTTGACGTAAAAGGTTGAACATCTTATGAACCTTATGTGAAAAAGTTGTAAGAGTAGAATCTGTAGGAAATTGAATGCAGTTTCTAAACTACTAGCCCTTGTTTGAAATTTTTTTTGTCTAATTGTTCAAAATTTTAGATTTCAATGCAGTACTATGAAAATTTTAGGGAAAAGATAAAGAGTATGTGTATGTTTGACCACCTTAATCACAATCAAATGATGATATATTTTCCCAAGATTCTAGATATAAGTAGTAGACTCATGCCTGGATGTGACACATATTTTTTTGTAATTTTTGGTCAAATAAATAATTAATTATGAATTTTTTGCTACAAATTTTTAGAATAAAAAACTCTCGTGTCTGACCACCTTAACTAATTCAGAATTTTACCAAATTCAAAACTTTTTTTTTTCTTATAGTAGCCAAAGCATAGAATGTGACGCATGTTTCAGATTTCAAAAAGGTTAAACGGTTTGAAAGTTATAGTTGTTTTTCAATTAGTATGTCAATTACGACTTTAAAGATAACTCAATTGAAAAATAAGTAATAATTACTTACTGAACTCAAAATTTGACAACAATTATATTGATGGAAAGTTGATAATGTCTATAAGAAACCCTTTTTGTTTCATCAATTTCGGTTGAAAAAATAGTCGTCACTTACATGGTCGAAGTCTCGATATCATAAACTATCTCCTGAAACACACCTAAAGGGTTGACCACCCACATTTGGTATTGCTGAAGAAAATACCAGGCCTAATCAGATATTCAAATTTTTTTGATATCCAATAATATCAGATATCGGAAAAAGCCTGCCTATTTTGAAATTTCAATTGCCCCACTTTTCCCAAATTCAAGTTTCATAATAGATGTATTTTTTTAATAGTTGTATACACTTAAAAATGGCTTCATTAATTAATTGAATATTTATTATTTAATTAATATTGACTTGATAAATTAATTAAATATTTATTATTTAATTAATAATTATTCCTCTATTTATTAAATAAATTATTCAATTTATTTAGTAAATTCACTATAGTTTATTCCTCTATCCTAAGTCTTCTAATTAGTCTTATTAAAGTGATTTAATTAAATATACAATCACCTAAATATGACTAAGTCCCCTAGTCCACCTCACCTACCTAGTCACCTGACACATCACTTTGGCTAAAATAAATAATTATTATTAATTATTTATTAGTAATTATCCTCACCCACACATGTCCTATTCTTAAGGGCTATGTGGCCTTATAGGACTTGGTCTCACGACCACATATCCTCTCTTAAACCAAGTCAAGAGACATGCCCTATTCCTAAGAGGCTTCTTAAGCCACCTCTAAGGGTCAAAGGTGACTCATGGGACACTTGTACAAAGAGTCCTCATGAGGAAAAGGTCTCCCCCTCTTTCTCTCTTGGGTCTTTGAGAGACACTTGACATGTGTCTTTCCCTTCCACCTTGTTCTCCTCCATGTCAATGTGAGAGGAACATCATCCCTATTCTCCCTCTCACATTCCAACTACATCCCCCTTTCTCTCAACTCCTTCAACCAAGTCAATCCTAACCCTAGGATCTTCCACCTTTCATTCTCCACCGTAGGATTGTGCCACCTAGGCCTAGATCCTCCAAAAATCTATAAAAGGAGCCTCATTTCCCCTTTGTGAGCTAATAGATTTTTTTGGCATTCAAGCAATCAAGCATCCAAACATTCAAGCAATCAAGCATCCATATTATCATCAAATCCATTTTGCATTCCATCCATTAGTTGCACAATCAAGCTTTAAGCTTTCTTGCATTCATCATCAAATCTCCAAACTTTGGTAGCATCTTGGGAAAAGGCTTCATTTAGAAATCTGAGAGCTCAACATGTTTAAGAAATCAAGGCTAGGAGAGCAATGGAGACAAGCTACATGGTAGGTGAAGGTAAAATGTTATTTTAGCTTCATTTTGATTGTATTCTTCATTGTAGTTTGCTAATTAGATAGATTTATTAATCTTAGAATAGTTAATTTATCATTTAGAATAGTATTCACCTAATTTTGCATACATTTTTGGTGCCCACCGTGGGGCCTCCCCACATTTTTAATATTTCTTTTTGTAGTTTTTCGTGTGCAGACATTTCCAAGCTTTTCTTGTGCATTCATCCATGATTATTGCACATTCATCACTTTGTGCTGCGCATCTATTCTCTGTTAAACTGTCATTTTTAGTTTTTGTTTTTTTTAAGCTTTTTGTTGACAAACTGTGCATTCACTTCACTTTTTTGCGCTTACATCATATTCTGTGGTGCATTTATACAATCTATGCATACATACCATCTCATGGTGCGGCCATTAACTCTTGCTGCGCATTACTACATTCTGCGCATACATTCACACTTTCTGCGCATTTAGTTCATTGTTCTGCGCATTTGTTTATTTCTATAGAAAATTTCAGTTTTCTATTAGATTTTATTTTAGCTAACTTTTTAACAAGTGTCTGTTCACTTTGGTAATACTTAGGCTATTTTGTAGGATGTAATTTTGAAGACCCCATTGCTAAAATTTTTCAACCAATTTGATTGCAGATTTTCCAAGGGGTTTGCAAAATAAACTACAATCTCATTTGGGCTTAAAAAAAAAGACATATTTTTGCTTTGTGTGTCTTCTTTAGCATAGAATCAAGTGTCTATCATGTTTCACTTCATAAGCTATTTGTAATCCCAAAATTATAACAACGTATCCTCTCCCCTCGCCATTCGTGGACCTTGGGTGTAAGAGAGACTATTATAATTTTTAGATCGTGTTCTTTGGTGGGAAAAGAGGTACTCACCCCAAGGAACGACCCAACCGGTAGACATAGATCTTTCTTATAACATTCTCTTGGGAAGACCATGGATAATAAATGATGAAATTAAAATGCCCGAGATTAGGGTGAACTGGAGTATGAAGATGACACTGGCAAAGCGGTGGCACTCGGAGATGAGTACCTTCCATCTTCCGACAGGGGAGATGACTGTTACACTAGAGGATGTATATCACATCCTTTGGCTTCCTATCATAGGAGAGTTAGTTCATTATGATCGACATAGTGGAGTGACAGAGTGCAGAGCTGTCTTCGGAGATGATGACATTGATGAGGGGGAGATCAGCTAGGAGGACATGGTGGATTTGTCATAAGATGTTACCTAAAGTTGTGAATCAAATATCAGTTATTATGAAGTTCTAAGATGTTACCTAAAGTTGTGGAGATATACTCATTTCATCTGGCATTTCATTTAAACAGTTCATGACTTGCATATCAATGCTCCTTTTATAGGGATTGGTAGGTTATTTTTCTTATTAGGTTATCTATTCTCCTAGTCCATTCTTCTCGTGTCAGATACATTTTTATTTAAGTTGAGGACATTTGGACAATAAAAATGTTAATGTTTCATTATGAATTGTATAACATATAATCAAATTCATTTAGACCATGCATTATCTTTATTTGTTATGTTCATTTGTATATTATCCATCTATATTACATGCATGTTTCATGTGTTGTTTTGTTATAGTTTTCATTCATATCTCATTATCTTTTCATTAGGGTGAACATTGTATAGTTTAGTCATCTTAAGAAACATTTTCATTCATTATCCATTATATGCATTTTAATTTCATCATTTATTATCCATTATATACATTTTACATCATTCATTTCTTATCCATTACATGTATTTCAAATCATTATTCATTTATATCATTTATTTATGTCCATTTATTATCCATTATCCACATTGTTCATTACATCATTTCATTAGTCATCACATAGCATTGTATACAAGTAAACTCATTTAAGACATGCATTTATATCAACATATGAAAGATCATTAAGCATTAATCATATAAAATAGAATATAAAGCATTTTGCATTCTAAGACATACATTCTATGCATAGTAACGTAAATCATCACATCCTGCATATGTCAGTACACACATGTATAAAATCATCAAAGTAAATCATGATAGAACTGCATCACTGTATATATAGAGTCTATCATATAGAGTCAATCATATAAAGTCCATCATATACAAAAAAACTGTCCAAATGTCCAATGATATACAGAAATATAACAATGTGTCCAAAGTCAGTGTCCATCAAGTCAAAAATATAATGATACAATGATAGCATGATACAAAAGTGTATACAATGATCTCTCAAAAATCTATGATCCACTACCTCCAGACTTTGTCTGTCTCTATCTGTGAGATGCAATGCGGCCCCGTGCTACTGAATCACCTAATGCTAAGGATCCACCCTGATCTCCTAAACCTGTCAGTGCTCTAGGAGGGTGTGATGATACACCTCCACTACCAGCTAGTGCCTCTCTCTCATAAACTATAGTCCTAATAGCTACTGAGCTCTCTTTGTAGCTCCCAATCCATTGATCTCTCAGGACTACCTTTCTATAAGCCTCTCACCAATAGGATATCTCCTTCTCGGCATGTACTATGGCTCTCAAGCTATCTCCATGAGGACCCAAATCCTCTGTGCGATGTAGCTCATCTAAAAACATCTCTGACTCCCCGAGTCTCTCAATCGCTGCATCCTGCTCATGCCTCAGTACTCCCATCTGGATCTCTAGCCTCTCAATCCACCTCTCTAGACTAGGAACACGATCTGCCTGCACCTGTATCATGGCTAATCAAACTAGAAATGAATCTATATCAAGATCCTCCTCCTCCGTAGCATCTCTCCATAAATAGGGATCCTGTCCCCGGATGTCCATCTCTGTTGGCTCCTCTTGAGCATCTACATCCAAATCCACCATAGGTGCATCCTACTCATCTAGTCCATCATCAAGGATTTGTCCACCCTGTACTACTCTTCCCTGAGCTAATAATATGTCTTCATCATCCTGTATAGCTACTCCCTATATTGGGGCAGCTAGTATCTGTACCTGAGCCACTCATACCTATAGTGGAGCTCTTGCAGCTGGCTGTGCCAGAGGCTATCTCCATCCATGTCTAGCTGGGGGTGGCATCAATCCCCTCTACCTCACACCACCTCCTCTCATCCGAGGACCAACCCTATCACCTCTCCCTCCATCTCCTCCATCTCCTCCATCACCTCCTCCATCACCTACTCCACCATCACCGCCATCTCCTCTCCCTTGTCCCCGCCTATGTCGCCCTCAGTGTCTCCTGCAACATCTATCTGTTGGATCTCTCTCTGGTGGCCTAGCTATCGGATCCGTCAAGCGAGGAACAAGAAAGTCTCTTAGAAACTGCTCTAGATCTGCTGTCATCCTGTAATACCCTAAAAATGGGCTATAGGTTCATTAATCTCCTATATCAACATATCAAATGAAATCAACATCAAAGTCCTAACCTAAGGGACATCTGAACATCATCGAATCCTAATTGATTATCATAAATTCTACATCAGGGAATATTCCTAGTAATATTCCTAATTATCCTAATTATCTTTAATTTAATGATTATTTGGCAATAAATCCAATTTATCCTAAAGTTTGATTAATTGAATATTCTCAATATTTAATTAATTAGATTTAATTCTGCCACGTAATTGTTTAATTGAAGTTAATTCTATTTATTCCTAAATTGTATTATTTAATTTTGACAATAAATCCAAAATCCTATGAATAATTGATTAAATTCTTATTTAATTAATTAAAGCAAGTTGTCAATTTTTAATAATATTGTTTTTAAATAAAAGTTTGAAAAATAATTGATTAACCCATAAATCAATTGTTTTATTTTCAAAATCAGTTAAGTTGAAAATGAATCACTTTATTATTAAATTAAGTCATAATAAAACATGCAAAATCATAAAAGCAGATAACGATCAATTATCAATTAAATCTAAACTCTATTTTGAGTTGAACTCTACTTTTGCATGTTTTTGTGAGTTAATTATCCTTTATTTAAAAATAACTCAAAAATCAACCTGAGTTATTTGAGTGATTTATGGCTTTTTTTCATGCACCTCCAAAGCCCTAGATTTCTATAAATTAAGGCTTCAGCTCTTCATTTGAGATCCATCCATGAATTGCACACTCACGCTGCTGAATTAGAGACTGAAGAATCGATCTTGAGAATTTGAGTTGTTGTGAGATTTTCATTGTTTTTGCATAACATTCATATCATTTAGAATATTATTGTTAGATCATTTTAGCATAAAAATTTTCATATTAGCATAGATTCATATCAAGTTTTCATTATCATAATTGCACAGAAAAACCAAAAAAATAGATTAATTGCATTCATTCCATATCTAGATTTTGCATTTAAATCCTTCGTTTAGGTGTTTTCAAGGTCACTGATCTCAGTATAATCTGAGAATACATACTCACATCTCCTAGAAGGCAGTAAATCACCTGGTTAGTTTAGTTTTCATTTATTGCATGATTTCAATTTCAACTAACCTCTAATGTTTTACTAAAGTGTTGTGTCTACAGATCAGGTACAAAATTCACACACACATTTTTGGCACCCATCGTGGGGCCCTGAAATGGGTTTCCCTTTAAATTTTATCAATTTCTTATCTTTTTTTATTCCCAGCTATGATTTTTATTCTCTATTCGTATAATTTTCGTATGAGTTTTGTCAGAAACTCATACCAGGAGGTACCCACTGTTGTACAAAAGTTGATTTGATCGAGCATTGCACAAGCAGAAACCCATTATCATTTGGAAGCTCGATTATTGTGTGATTTGATACCCATTGTCGTACGAGTTTCTGGACTGGCATCTGGAAGGCAACCCACTATCATACGAGTTTTAGTGCTAGGGTTCAATTGTCATTTCACTTTTTTAGGTAGTTTGTCAGATTTCGACTAACAACTAATCCTAACAATTGAAATTCTCTATTTTTGATTGATTTTCACTGGTTTTTGATTGAAAAAAAGTGTAAGAATTGTTAAAAAATAGGTAAGAATCTACTAAGCACGTTGCGAGGAATTCAAGTAGCCTTCTTAGCTGATAACATTTCGATTTGGATTAAAAAGAACATCTTGCATGTCTAGCTTGAGTGCCTTTCTTTTCCATATCACACATTTCATTTGGGCTCTAAAAATGAACATAGATTTGCTTTTAGCATCTTTGTTACACATAGTAAATAGGCCCTATGAACACTATTTGAGGCTCTTGAGAGAGTGGGTTTCCAGTGAAACTCTTCTCAATGAAGGAACCCTTGTAGGTAGGGAGGATACTGAGGGAGTCTCACGTTCCACTAGATCTGTGTGTCTTCAACTTTTGATCGATGCATTCTCTCTCTGGAGAGGTTGATAGATCATAAGGGGTTGACGTCATATATCTTCATGAGATAATCTTGGTCTTAGCATGTTGGATTAATCTGTCTACTTTGTTTGGGTTAAAAGTGAAAAGGCTAGAGGATTATGCTCTACTCCCTTTTTGGGTAGTAACAGAAACTCAGATCCTTGAATCTGGAACTAGTCTCCATGTGGTATATCTTGTGAGTCACCTTTAGAGAGGGTTAACCGTAGTGGACATTCCCTTCATTGGGTCAACCACATTGATGGAACCTCAAGCGGTAATAGCCATTTTTGCCATGGTAGTGACAACCACTATATAAATGTCCTATTGGAAGAAATCTCCACAGGTGTGGTCTCTTGTTGGGCTATCAGATCTCTCTAGCAGATCTTGAAGATTAAGTTCTCAGACTATGTCAAAACCTTGGTGCACCTAGATTGGAGTTCGCCCTCTTGGATCATAAAAGTTGCAGAGTTAAACATTACTAAAAACCCTAGTGAGGCCAAATTTTCATTTTCTAGGAATATGTGCGTTAATGCAAAACTTTTTGGAACATACACAATTAGCACTTCTAAAGATTAGCACAAATAAGTCACTTGATTGTTCATGTGCAAGGTTTCTTTTGCCCTTGTTCATTGTTTTTAGACATGATTGAAATCACTTTCTATTTTGTGTGCTTTCTTATCTATCTGGTTACTGAAAACAAACAAATCTGTTACAATCCTCAAATATGGACATTGAAATTTGCAAACAATTTAAAACTGAAAACCCAAAATTTGCAAAAATTGAAGTAAAACACCTTTCTAGAGTCAACAGTCATTTTGTAAATTCAGAAAGTCATACGACTTTTGGCTATTGTCATTTTAGAACCCCCAGATTATTGTATGGTATCAGGTATATTGTCGTACGAGTTTTGCTGCCAGTCATTTTCAAAAATCAATTTCCCTGTTGTCAATTGTTGTATGAGCTTGTCAATTGTCATTTCATACTATACCCACTGTTGTACGAGCCTGCAGAGAGTCATTTGAGAAATTTCAAAAAGTTGTCAAAACTATCAGAGACTTGGCTTTTCCAGCCTATTTCTGGAATCTGTCAACCAAATCACTGTGTCAAGAACAGAGTAGCAAATACTGAGAATCCAATCATTTTTCCTAAAGTGGCCTTTTGAATCTGATTTAGCCTTCTGTTTAATCAATTTGAGTCTTTATCATCTTGTGTCAAAACCTTGTCATAACTATCAATCTTCAATCAATCTTCAAAAATGACTAAGTATTGTGATATCTTGTCCACTATCTTTTGGGCATCTACCCATACATCTAGGGCATAGTATCCCTCATCTAAGTCAAATCTATGCTTCAATCAATCAAACCTTGACAAGGTTGCATCATCTGATCATCTTTAATCAATTCATACTTCAGTTGTCTTCATCTTATTCTTTTGCTTCACCCAAGGTTAATGGTGGAAACTAGAGCTTCCTCTCACAAGAAATCGGGAGAAGCACTTAACACTGAAGCTTTGTCTACTCATGTAGGTCCAACTCTTAAACAACTCTACAATTATGGTCTTTACGAAGATGACGGTCTTGGCAACTTTTGATTAAAAACTAGTTACATTCCTCCTTCATCAACTCACGGAGGTAATCAACAAACTCCTCATCAATCTATCCCAGGTAGAACTCCCACCATATCTCAAGTAGGGAAAAAATTTGGCTCTCAAAGAGCTCAATCTCAACATGGTGCAGATCAAGAACCCACACCTAAAGAAATTGCTCAATATGAAAATGATGATAACTTCAAACGAATGATGAAGCATTTCTTGAAAGAAGACAGAGAGGCATACTTTTTGCAATTGGCTCATCAAGGAGCTAAACTTCCTCCCAACTTTAATGTTGAAGATATCATTATGCATGAGGAAGAAACTCCACTCACAGCTATGATGAAATAGATGCATGCCATGCAAGTCAAGCTTAATAACCTTGAGAAAGAAAAGGAACCCAAGGAGTTCTCCATGGAGGCCCTATGTCCTTTTCCATTTGAAAAAGACTTTTACATGCCATCATTCCCAAAAAGAGTGGAGATGTCTAAGTATGATAAGTATGATGGACACTCAGATCCCCAAGATCATGTCAGAGAATTCTGTACACAACCTATGGAGTTCATGCACGAACCAACCTATCTGATGCATCTCTTTCCTTGATCTCTATGGGGAGCAACCATCCACTGGTTCTCTAGATTTCCTTCTACTATCAAAAATTTTGAGGAGTTGATCAAATTGTTCTATCAACAATGCTCCTACAATATTCAACATCCAGTCACCATGATCAATATCTGCAATCTCAAACAATATCCAGGGGAACCATTCTTGACATTTCTCAAAAGATGGAGGAAGAAATTCTCTCTATATGCTAGGCCTATTCCAGAAACTGAGAAACTAGAAATATTCATCAATAATCTTGTCCCAGAGATCAACTATCCTTTACAAATGCAAGATCATACATCTTTTGATAAGATGGTAGACAATGCGATCAAAATTGAAAAAGTACTTGTGAAAAAAGGAGAAATCACACTTCAAAAAGACAAGTACGAATCAGGATCCAGTTCTAAAGACAAGAATAAAAACTAGAACATGAATAAGGGCATTGTCATAGATGGTGTTGTTGATACTATCCGTGCTCCATCAAAGGCACCAGCTTTCAATCTAACTATTGGTACCCAAGCCATAAAAACTTCAGAATAAAAGGTGCCTGAATCATCTCAAAAGAAGCTAGAGTATAAAAAGTGGTCCGATGATAATAAATGAACGTTCACTCCTCTTGGAGAATCTTTAGAATCAGATATGAGAACTTTTCTGGCCAATAACATCATCTCTTTTCCTGAGATCTGACAATCTGATTCTGAACCTAAACCAAAATGGAGGAGAGAGAATGAATTCTATGATTTCCATTGGGAAAGGTCACAAAACTAATAACTGCTTACGCTTGAAACATACTATTCAAGATCTAATTGATAAGGGAGATATCACCATTGAAAATCATAAGAGAAATAATGATCATACAACATTCACAGAACCATTTCTGAAACATGGTCAAGAAGTTTCATCTTCTCAACCTAATATGGGGGCAAAGGTCAATTATGCTTACCCTGGAAATAATGCTGTTATCAATATGGTTGAACCTTGTCTCTCTGAACATTGCAATGTCATCACAATTGTACAAAGAGATAGAGATCATTCTTTAGCTAACACAGTTACTCGATCGCAAGCTCAGGCACATCTGAATGGACAAATCCCAGATTCATCAAATGTCCCTAAGATTCCCTTCAATCTTTCTTCTGCTTCCAAACATAAGGCTACTTCTAAATCTTCCAATCCTAAAGATACAAGGCCAACATCTTATAGCATTGTTCAACAACTCCAACACACTAATGCAAAAATCTCCATGTTTGAGTTGCTTTGAATATCCCCAGCTCATAGAGACATTCTAGACAAAGCTTTGCTAGGATCCAATGTTCTTAATGACCTTGATTTAGACAGGTTCTAGACTATGGTTGGAAATCTTACGTCTTCGTAGTATATCTCCTTTTCAGGGGAAGATGAAAAATCCTTGAGTCACCCACATAAACAACCCTTGCATATAGAATTCTTGATCTAGAATCGTAGAGTCAAGATGGAGGCGTTGACCTAAACATTTGTTCTTATAGCCTGATCACACAATTGGGATTTTTAGAATTGGCTATTGATCCTAGAAATAAAATAACTATCAAAGCCTATGATGAACAAGAAAGATCTTCTAAAGGCACCATTGTCTTACCTATCAGAGGAGGTCCAGTTATCAGAGATACTATATGTCAAGTTCTTGATCTTCCTTTGGCTTACAACATTCTTCTAGGGAGACCATGGATGCATGAGATGAAGGCTATTCCTTCTAAATTTCACCAATGCTTGAAATTTCCTTATGAAGGAGTAGAGGTCACTATTCTAGCAGACATATCCACCACTTGCAATACATTGAAGGAAAGTGCAGATAAGCTTGTGCCTAATAACATATAATCTTCCATTGAACCAACTAAAGAAGCATCCACATCTAAAATGGAAGATCTTGCAAAAGAGGTTAAGATCAAAGAAAATAGTATGGGAGAATATAATATGGAGCCAATCTTATCTTTGACATCTCTCCTATCTCACCTAAGTCTTATGGACAATCTTTGAAAGAATCCAAACTAGATTCTAAAGAACCTCTTGAGGCATATAAAAAGAATTTGAAGAGGATGAAGCTGTGCTTGCATGGCTATACAAAGATGAATCTGAATCCCATGATATTCACACTAGTAACTCATCAGTACCACAAGATCCTTCTAAGTCATATGGCCCAGGAGATAAATTGATAGCTTAGATGGGATATTCAGGTAAAGGACCTCTAGGAGTCAGAGGAAAAAGTCTTGAGGCACCTATCCCACATATTGGTAGAGAAAATACAAACAAAGCTGGCTTAGGATTTAAAAAGAAACCCTTTCACCTCAAAGGTAATTGTTCTCATGTCATAGAGCAGATCACACCAGATGAACCTCTTCTTAAGAAAGAAGAAATAGAACCATCAGATAGTGATTCAGATAGCTCATAACTCATCCCCTATGAAAAATTGCCTAAAGAGATCAAAGACCTTCTTGATGATAAAGATGATCCAATCAAAAGAATTAATGTAGTAGAAACAAAATAACCTACTATCAATCAAGAGATAGTTGCAACACAAGAACTAGCTAATCTTGAAAACAATCAAGAAGAGGAAGGTGGTAGTTATTCTAAGATAGATTCTCATGAGTATGAATTCAAATCAGAATCTGAGGGTAACCCTTCTTGGGGTATTCATCCTGACTTTACTCATGTTCTTAGATTTCCTAGAGGCATAGATGAAGAATCTAATGACTATGAATGGAGAGCCATTCTAGAAGAAGAGGAGATTATTATAGAGAAACATGTTGAGGTTATTCACCAATATGCACCTAAACCCAACGTAAGTCTAGAGCGAAATGATGAGCCTATCGAGTCTGATCCACCTATGGCTGAATTGGACTCCCAAAATGACATTAAGCCTATTCATGAATTAAATGTCTTAAGTTGTAATATCACCTTTGAACTCAAGCATCAGGTTAGGACCAATGATGACAGATCCATATCTGTAAACACTATATCCCAATCTTTCCCCACTTTGACTATCCAATATCCAGACCTTATTGATCAAACCTCCACAAATCCAAGCCATGGTATTTATACTTTCCCAAATGACTATGCCCTTGCTTGGTACCTCAATGTAGTTGAGCCTATGAGTACTTCCATCAAAGAACTGAGCGTTAGCATGACAGAGTCAGACATCAAGTATCTTAGTTAGAAAAATAAGAATAAAAAGAAAAAGAAAAAGAGTTATGAGGTTGAAAACCACTTTGTGGAAGTCTCAGAACCTAAAAAAGTAAAAATAAAAGATGTATCCAAAGGTGAAAACCTCTTTGAGGCACCTAAGGATGAGATATTTGATGTCCTTCTGAGTCATTTATAAGATAGATCTCTAGTTCTAATTGAGCCCACTCAACCCATCAATTTGGGAACAACAGAAGAGCCACCGTTGATTCATGTAGCACAATCTTTATCAGAAGAAGAGAAGCAAAGATTTACAACATTCCTTATAGAGAAGAAGATCAACTTTGCATGGAAATATTCAGATATGCCAGGGTTGGATCCTAATCTTATAATGCATCATTTATCTATAGCTCCAAATGTCAAACCTGTTAAGCAAAAATTAAGAAAGATGCATCCTCATGTTGCACTCTTAGTAAAAGATGAATTAGAAAAGCTCCTGAAAGCCAGATTCATTCAAGTTATTGACTATGTAGAGTGGATCTCTAATATTGTACCTATTTCAAAACTAGATAAATCAATCAGAGTGTGCACGAACTTTAGAGATGTAAATAGAGCATGCCCTAAGGATGATTTTCCATTACCTAAAATTGATATGATAGTGGACATGACTGCGGGCTTTGAGATGTATTCTTTAATGGATGGTTTTTTTGGATATAATCAAATAAAAATTTCTCTAGAAGATCAAGAGAAAACTACTTTTACATGTGCATGGGGTACCTTCTATTGGAATGTCATGCCATTTGGGCTTAAAAACGCTGGTGCTACATATCAAAGAGCCATGACATCTATTTTTCATGACATGACGTATAGGAATATGGAGGATTATTTTGATGATACTTTAGCAAAATCCATGATTAGGGCTGCACATCTAGATGACTTGAGCAAGATACTAGACAGAATGGAGAAATTTAGTCTCAGACTAAATCCTAAGAAGTGTGCTTTTGGTGTCACTTCTGGAAAGCTCTTAGGATACATAGTTTCAAAGAAGGGCATTGAAGTTGATCCAGCTAAAGTAAAGGCTATCATGGAAATGCAACCTCTAAAGAATATTAGTCAAATAAGGACATTGCAAGGAAGAGTTCAATCTATTAGAAGATTTATATCAAAGCTAGCAGACATATCACAACCTTTTACAAAAACATTACATAAAGGTGTGACCTTTGCATGGAATGAAGAATGTGAGAACAAATTTAATCATATCAAGAAGTATCTATCAAATCCTCCTATTTTGATGCCTCCTATTCATGGGAAGCCATTGATCTTATATGTCTCCACAACAGATACACCATTGGGGGCATTGCTAGCACAACATGATGAGAACAAAAAGGAAAGAGTTATATACTATATCAGTAGGACATTGGTTGCATATGAGAAGAACTATTCAATGATTGAGAAAGCTTCTCTAGCTATGATCTTTGCATCACAGAAACTGAGACACTACATGTTAGCTCATACCACACATTTGGTAGCTAAGATTGATCCACTCAAGTACGTACTAAGCAAAGCTGCCCTCACGGGTAGATTAGCTAAATGGGTCATGCTCTTAAGTGAATTTCACATTGAATATGTGGAAAGAAAGGCTATCAAAGGATAGGTTATTGCTGATCAATTAGTAGATGCACTATGATTGATGATACACCAATGCAAATGGAATTTCCAGATTCCTCTATCATGACTCTTTCTTCTAGAGAATGACAGTTATTCTTTGATGGCTCCTATACACAGAATGGATCGGGAGCAGGCATATTGTTCATAACTCCTCAAGGATACTCAATCCCAAAAGCATTTAGATTAAAGTTCCATTGCACAAACAATATTGCTAAATATGAAGCCCTTTTGAATGGTATGAAAATAACAATTGAGTGGAGAGTAACAGAATTACACATTCATGGAGACTCACAACTTGTTATCCATCAAGTCAATGATGTGTACCAAACTAAAGATGAAAAGCTCATTCCTTACAAGAGAATGGTAGATGATCTAAAGAAGTATTTCCTATCTATCACATTTGAGAAAATTCCTAGAACAGAGAATAAGGCTGCTGATGCAATGGCAATGCTATCTACTTTATTACAGCAGCCTGCACATGAGCTACGCTACGAGTTCCTTGTGGAAGCACTATCTTATCTTACATATGATTCCCCTGACACACGCATGATCTACATTGTTGTTGGTCATGATTCATCTAGATACAAAAACCTATTTTCCTATCTCCAAGACCAAATCATTCCTGATACCTTCAACCGCCATGAAAAGAGATACCTTATCCATAATGCCTCCCGATATGTCATCATTGATCACGATCTATACAAACGAGGTCTAGATGGTACACTACTTAGATGTTTAGAATGGGAAGAGTCTCAATGTGCATTAGAAGAAGTCCATGATGGTATTTGTGGGTCACACTCAAACGGTTTAACACTAGCTCAAAAAATTATTAGGGTTGGGTACTATTGGCCTGAAATGGAGAAAGAGTCTATCAAGTTTGCTAAGAATTGTCAAAAATACCAAGTGCATGGCAACTTAATTCATGCTCCAGGGAGAGATCTAATTCCCTTTACTACACAATGGCCTTTTCACCAATGGGCATTTGATCTTATAGGAGCTATACATCCTCATTCTTCTAATGGACACACCCATATAATCATAGCTATAGATTATTTTACAAAATGGGTAGAAGCAGTCCCTTTGACACAAGAAACTAGAAAACAAATATCTATGTTCATATTGAACTATATCATATGTAGATATGGGATACCTCATTCCATAATCACAGATAATGGTGGACAATTCAAGAATAAAGGCCTAGATGATTTATGTGCCAAATTCAAGATCACACAACATTGGTCTTCTATCTACTATCCTCAAGGGAATGGACAAGCAAAGGCTTCTAATAAGAATCTCTTGAAAATCTTGCATCATACAGTTAATAAAATAGGAAGAGACTGCCATCTCATGATCAATCCAGCTCTCTGGGCCTACAGAACAAGTATAAGAACACCTACTAGGGCTACACCTTTCACTTTAGTTTATGGGTTTGAAGCGGTACTTCCTATTGAGGTTGAAATCCTATCACTAAAAATTAGAATGCATGCTCTAGTAACTGATGATGACTACAGAGTGTCTAGGTTGCAAGAACTTGAACTACTAGATGAGCATAGACAAGCAGCATATGATCATCTTAGAGTATATCAGAAGAGAATGTCTAGAGGTTACAACAAGAAAGTCAGACAGAGAATTTTAGGTTGGCGATCTCATCTTGAGAGAACATCCTAAAAATCAATCACATCAAGAATGCAAGGGGAAGTTTGAATCCAACTGGCTGGGTCCCTTTTTAATCACTACTACTTTTGGCTCTGGTGCCTATCAACTCTCAACAATTGAAGGAGAACAACTCTAAGAACCAATCAACATTCTCCATTTGAAGAAATTCTATGCCTAAGGCATTCAGTCCATGGTAAAATGTCTTGAAAAATCATAAAAATTAGAAAAAGTCCTGAAAAAATGAACATCTTGGTGAAAACCTAGCAATGGGTGCCTTGATGATTCACAAAAAAAGTAAAAAATATCAAAAGTACAAAAAAATTAAAAAAATGAAAAATACAAAAAAATGAGAAAAAGAAAAAGTGCCTTGGTGAAAACCTGGAAATAGGCACCTTGGTAGAAAAAATAGAATCTTTGCCAAGATGGTGAAAACTTGGCAAATGGGTGCCACTTGTTTCAAAATGCTCCATCTATCAGTGTAATCTTGGTCTTTCCTAGCTTTTAGTCTTGCTTTAGTTTGTACATATCTCCTGGTTTGTTTTTGCATTCCTATTTTCAATAAGTCGGTCTGTACACTAATCAGCTCAAGCGTCTGTATCCTATCAATGTTCAAACTTGGGGGCAATCAATGTCATATCCTATGGCATCCAATATATCTTTAGATGTATCATATCCAGTCAGAGTCATTTGAAGCTTCATCTGAGTCAGTCCATCTGTCTTGTCTCCAGAAAGGATTTTGCATCTACAACAACGCAATCAAACATCAAACTGAAAACAATTTGTGCTTTATACATGCTTTTATCTCCTTGTATGCTTACTGATTCACATTGAGATTTTTGCATATTGTGTTCCCACAAGCTCTTCGATGATGTCCTTTACAGGATTTAGAGAGTGATGACTGGGGGCATAATCTTTTCTTTGTTTTCTGCTTGTATGTGAAAATCTAACAACTTTGGAAATTCTGGATTGAAATGGTGTCCGACTGTAAGAGCCTCTATTTGGAATTGGATGGCCATGCGTACCTCAACCATTGATACCTAGAAAATTCAAGGAGGTTTGATCTAACTATTGTCTTTTTGAGTGAGTTCTTCCTCCTACTGTGAAATAAGATCTTACCTAAGGATGTGAACGATAAAGGGTCACTACGGGTAATTCACATTGGATTTAGAATGATCTCTTGATTGCTTGATGTGTTTGTACCACAAGGCATATTCTAGTCATCATGACATTTATGTTTTGGTTCTTATACAAATTGCTATATCAAAATGGACATGATATTTAGGTCATCCTAGCGTTTATGCCTTGATGCTTATATCTAATCTGACATTCCAAAAATAAAATCAATATTCATATGTCCATGGTTGCCTAACCAGTGGGTGTTGTATTGATTCCTGTGCATACAAATCAATATTCATATGTCTATGGTTTCATAACTAGTGGGCATTGTGTTGATTTATCCGGTTACCTAAAAAGTTCAATGATGATAACAAATCGACACATGATCAATGACTAGGTCCTAGGTCCTAGGTTTGCATTTCATTCTGCATTTCATTTTGCACTTTGCATGATCTCACAAATTGCTTGAACACTTAAACGATTCTTCAAAACCAAAAATGCAAAACATATCATAAGAGCTGAATCTCACATGAAGGTTCTTCCAATGAAACAACCAGTAGAATCCTTTTTCAAGATCAAAATTGAAATTTGAGATCATTTATCTTGTAAGCTACTTGCATAATCGACCTTCATTCATCACAGAAATCTAGAATTCAACTTAACTGATTATCTTACATCAAACTATCAAAATTTCAACTTGGTCAACTATGGTCAACTCATGGTTTAACCTAGTCAAACTTGGTGTACGTGACCTCTAAATGATGTAGAATGCATTCTCAAATGTGAATAACCATTTCTCAAATCAATTAACATGCTTCTAAACTATGACGCTGACTTTTCTTGTTAGATTTCAATTTTAATCCTGAAGGGGGCATGGTATTGCACATCATTCAAAGTCTGTAATCATATCTTTCCTCAATAATTGAGACAAACAACCATGTCTACTTGCTGATTCATCAAAAGACCTCATCGCTTGGGGAAAATCAATCATCACTCGGGGCATATTAGATTCATCGAGATTCATATCAATCTAGTATTCTCTTAATCTTGTAAATTGTATCAATTTTTGCAACTATCGATTCAATTGTGTTATTTCCTTGGTTCTTCAGAAATTGAAGGGTTCAGATGTGATACCAATGTGATTCAATATAAGGACAATCAGGTCTGGAATCAGTCACTCACTTCTTCGTAATCATAAGGTTCAGAATTAGGTGTTTTGACACTTTTTCGCAATCATCAGTTCATTACTGTTATAGTTAACATTATCTTTGGTCATTCAGGACCTATTATCTTCATATCAAATCTTTAGATCAGCTTGTCTCATATAAATATCAATTTCAAACATCAGTTTCAACATCATACACAGACTGTCTTTGAACCACTGCGCTTCGCACATCAATTCAAAGAGGGGCAAAATGTAATACCCCAAAAATGGGCTATAGGTTCATTAATCTCCTATATCAACATATCGAATGAAATTGACATCAAAGTCCTAACCTAAGGCACATCTGAACATCATCAAATCCTAATTGATTATCATAAATTTTGCATCAGGGAATATTCCTAGTAATATTCCTAATTATCCTAATTATCTTTGATTTAATGATTATTTGGCAATAAATCCAATTTATCCTAAAGTTTGATTAATTGAATATTCTCAATATTTAATTAATTAGATTTAATTCTGCCACGTAATTGTTTAATTGAAGTTAATTCTATTTATTCCTAAATTATATTATTTAATTTTGACAATAAATCCAAAATCCTATGAATAATTGATTAAATTCTTATTTAATTAATTAAAGCAAGTTGTCAATTTTTAATAATATTATTTTTAAATAAAAGCTTGAAAAATAATTGATTAACCCATAAATCAATTGTTTTATTTTTCAAAATCAGTTAAGTTGGAAATGAATCACTTTATTATTAAATTAAGTCATAATAAAACATGCACAATCATAAAAGCAGATAACTATCAATTATCAATTAAATCTAAACTCTATTTTGAGTTGAACTCTGCTTTTGCATGTTTTTGTAAGTTAATTATCCTTTATTTAAAAATAACTCAAAAATCAACCTGAGTTATTTGAGTGATTTATGGCTTTTTTTCATGCACCTCCAAAGCCCTAGATTTTTATAAATTAAGGCTTCAGCTCTTCATTTGAGATCCATCCATGAATTGCACACTCACACTGCTGAATTGGAGACTGAAGAATCGATCTTGAGAATTCGAGTTGTTGTGAGATTTTCATTGTTTTTGCATAGCATTCATATCATTTAGAATATTATTGTTAGATCATTTTAACATATCAATTTTCATATTAGCATAGATTCATATCAAGTTTTCATTATCATAATTGCACAGAAAAACCAAAAAAATAGATTAATTGCATTCATTCCATATCTAGATTTTGCATTCAAATCCTTTGTTTAGGTGTCGTCAAGGTCACTGATCTTAGTATAATCTAAGAATACATACTCACATCTCCTAGAAGGTAGTAAATCATCTGGTTAGTTTAGTTTTTCATTTATTGCATGATTTTGATTTCAACTAACCTCTAATGTTTTACTAAAGTGTTGTGTTTACAGATTAGGTACAAAATTCACACACACATCCTGGGATCCACAACACCCTGTTGCATCATCCATGCCTGGAATGGCATGTCCAAAAACTCCTATTAGGCTACATCAAAAGATGCCATAGGTCCCCAATCTTGTCTCTCCTAATGAGTCCTAGCAAACTCTGTCACTCCCTAGGGCATGCCCTGGATCCTGCCGAACTGGCGCAAAACTCGGCTAACTACCTGTCTCTCCAAAATAAAGGGTGTTCACCTTATAAGCCATCGTGACTTAAAATAAAATCCCAGCTACCGTTCATCATCCCAGGGCTCACAGCCTAGGTATGGTCTCCATGTCACAGTATCTAAAGTATCAAAGGTGTACTGCCAAAACTCTAAATGACCCAATTTTGCCTGAGACAAAATTGATGAATATAAATGTATGTACGGCTATCCTACACCGTGGAATCTAATGGCTACTAGCCATGTCACTGCAATGTGCTCCCATGCCCAAACATGGAGTAGTGTGATGCCTGCTGATAGTGATGCACCTCTATGATACACCACCTGATGAAGATCATGATATAAGTGTGCTAATCAATAAACCCCCCAAGCAAAATGGGTCCCATCCAACATCTGCTATAGAGTGCGGCCCCATCCAACTATAAATCCATGTGATCTATGATCAGGGCAAATGAAACCCCTAATCACTCCAACTAGTACCACTGGTAGAGGCTCATACAAATCCACCATGTCCTCCCAGCTGATCTCCCCCTCATCAATGTCATCATCTCTGAAGATGGCTTTACACTCCATCACTCCACTGTGTCGATCATAATGAACTAACTCCCCTGTGATAGGAAGCCAGAGGATGTGATATACATCCGCTAGTGTAACAGTCATCTCCCCTGTCAGAAGATAGAAGGTACTCATCTCTGAGTGCCACCACTCTGCCAATGTCATCATCATACTCCAGTTCACCCTAATCTCGGGTATGTAAATAACATGATATAACCTAGACGCACCAATCAAGAGTCTGTCAGTCTTTGACAGCATTGGTCTAAGATTCTGTGTGATGGGATATCTCTCCCGTGACATCAGAATATCAGTAATATCCTCCTATACAAATCAAATAAAATCAAGCTATCAGGTTTCGATAAATTGATCTACAACATCTATCTATCCTATTATATCAACTACAAACATGTTCTATCACGTGTTTTAACATATGATTTTATCAATCATCTAGTATCAAGACTGGTTAACTAGAAACCATGCTACAATGTTGCCTATCTTGACCTAATCAATCAAATTTAACTACCGACAGATCAAATCAGCTTATCGACATCTAGTTTGACCTGTTTGACTTTCTAATTTGACCAAATTCTATCCATAAAACAAATACGCAACACAAAAAAATGCATGCGCCATAACCTTTCACATTTGCACAGAAAATCATGTATGCACAATTTTATTGCACATTTGTGCAACAATTCACAACCAATGCGCAACAAGTACCTATGCGCACTTTTAATTCACATTTGTGCCACAAAAATTTGATTCTAACATACATGCACCACTACCCTAAATGAATGCATAGAAGTTTTTATTTTCTGTGCAAATGTTGCAAGTTGTTGCGCATTCATGCACCGCAATGGCGCATTCATATTCTGCCCAAAAACAATTTTTTTAAAAAAAACTAATCTATGATTTGACCTAACCTATGCATACTAAATCATATCCTATCATGCTAGAAATCAAAAATTGACAAAGAGGATCGAATCACCTACCGGCTCACCCGAATCAGGTGGTCACTGGAAGCGTCTGGCCCTCTCGAAGTGGTGATCTAACAATGGGAATGACATCCTGGCGGCTCTACCCTTCTCTCTCTGGTGCTCTGATCTCCGAATGACAAGTGTGCACAATGAGCTTATTGTGGACCCCTTAGCCCTATTTATAGCTTGTGGACCCTATGTGCTTGGTGTGTGGGCCCTACCTCCCATTTTTATTTTGTTTCACCCTGTTTTCACCCACCTTTTCTCCTGTTTCTTTCATGAGATTGATTATCCAACTTGAAAATACAATAAAAATAAAAATAAAAAATCATAAAATTTCAATCATCTTTTTTGTTAATCAATCTCTCGAGGGGGCATGCTTAGGTCATTTCAGACATTGTTTGGGGCAGGGGCAAATACTTGAAATTTTCTTTGACACAATGTGACATGCACATTATTTCAAAGAGGGGCAAAATGTATACACTAAAAAATGGCTTCATTAATTAATTGAATATTTATTATTTAATTAATATTGACTTGATAAATTAATTAAATATTTATTATTTAATTAATAATTATTCTTCTATTTATTAAATAAATTATTCAATTTATTTAGTAAATTCACTATAGTTTATTCCTCTATCCTAAGTCTTCTAATTAATCTTATTAAAGTGATTTAATTAAATATAAAATCACCTAAAATGACTAAGTCCCCTAGTCCACCTCACGTACCTAGTCACCTGACACATCACTTTGGCTAAAATAAATAATAATTATTAATTATTTATTAGTAATTATCCCCACCCACACATGTCCTATTCTTAAGGGCTATGTGGCTTTATAAGACTTGGTCTCATGACCACATGTCCTCTCTTAAACCAAGTCAAGAGACATTCCCTATTCCTAAGGGGCTTCTTAAGCCACCTCTAAGGGTCAAAGGTGACTCATGGGACACTTGTACAAAGAGTCCTCATGAGGAAAAGGTCTCTCCCTCTTTCTCTCTTAGGTCTTTGAGAGACACTTGACATGTGTCTTTCCCTTCCACCTTGTTCTCCTCCATGTCAATGTGAGAGGAACATCATCCCTATTCTCCCTCTCACATTCCAACTACATCCCCCTTTCTCTCAACTCCTTCAACCAAGTCAATCCTAACCCTAGGATCTTCCACCTTTCATTCTCCACTGTAGGATTGTGCCACCTAGGCCTAGATCTTCCAAAAATTTATAAAAGGAGCCTCATTTCCCCTTTGTGAGATAATAGGTATTTTTGGCATTCAAGTAATCAAGCATCCAAGCATCCAAACATTCAAGCAATCAAGCATCCATATTATCATCAAATCCATTTTGCATTCCATCGATTAGTTGCACAATCAAGCTTTAAGCTTCCTTGCATTCGTCATCAAATCTCCACACTTTGGTAGCATCTTGGGAAAAAGCTTCATTTGGAAATCTGAGAGCTCAACATCTTTAAGAAATCAAGGCTAGAAGAGCAATGGAGACAAGCTACATGGTAGGTGAAGGTAAAATGTTATTTTAGCTTAATTTTGATTGTATTCTTCATTGTAGTTTGCTAATTAGATAGATTTATTAATCTTAGAATAGTTAATTTATCATTTAGAATAGTATTCACCTAATTTTGCATACAATAGTAATATTAATTATGTTATATTAAATTGTATTATTTTTATGTTAATATTAATTCAATTGAGTATTTTTTTCAATTTTATGTTATATATTATATATTATTATTTTTAATATTAATATTAAATAATAATAGCATAGCATTAAAATTATAATATAAATTTTTATATTTGTATGTATTATATTATTTGATATACAAAATGATTTAAAAAAAATACCTGCATTGTTGATTTGAGGACTGACAGTTTTAGCCCAAATCCTCTTGAAAGTATCCAACACAAGAATTTCTACAGACTCCTTGTAATTTCAGTGGTCTGACTATACTAAATAAGTAGATGTCAATGGACTTCCCCTCAATTGAATACAATCAATTGATTTTTTAACTCTCGAAAAGAAATTTCACACAGATGTAGAACCACTGTACGCTCATCATCTGTTCTAGAAACTAAAAATGGCATAAAAATTGATGTAAGAACATTTAAGGTACATTGTCCACAAAAAGGTATATGAAACCTTTAAATACACATTAAAAAGTGGAAGTGAAAGCTCTAGATCTGAGAGAGAGAGTGTAGGAGAGACAGAGAGTGGGAAGGGGAGAGAGTAGGAGAGAGAGAGAGAGAAGGGGAATGAGAGAGAGAGAGAAACAAGGGAGAGAGTAGGAGAGAGAGAGAGAGAGAGAGGGAATGAGAGAGAGAAACAAGGGAGAGAGTAGGAGAGAGAGAAGGGGAAGGGGAGAGAGTAGGAGAGAGAATGGGAGAGAGAGAGAGAGAGAGAGAGAGAGAGAGAGAGAGAGAGAGAGAGAGAGAGAGAGAGAGAGAGAGAGAGAGAGAGAATAGGAGAGAGAGAGAGAGAGAAGGGGAAGGGGAGAGAGTAGGAGAGAGAAGGGGAGAGAGAGAGAGAGAGAGAAATAAGGGATAGAATAGGAGAGAGAGAGAAGGGGAAGGGGAGAGAGTAGGAGAGAGAGAGAGAGAGAGAGAGAGAGAGAGAGAGAGAGAGAGAGAGAGAGAGAGGGGGGGAGAGAGAGAGAGAAGTGTTAGCTTGTGGTGACTAATCAGGAAAGTACTATCTAGGAAGTCGGTGATTTTTTTTGAGGCTGACTACTTTTCAGTTATTTGGGCTGACATGTTATAATTCATTCTAACCCTAAAGCGGCAAAAATATTGTATAATATGGCTTAGGGTTAGGGATTTTTCATATGTATGTATGTTTTTAGTACTTGCGGCAGAATTGAGCTGTAAGGGATTATAGATTGTAATCAGGTTGTAATCACTGGATAATAATAATAATGGACTTGCTGTTGGTGGACGTAGCCCAAGGATTGGGTGAACCACGTTAAATCTTTGTCTTGTGTTCTCTTCTATGTGGTTTATTGTTTTCTGATATTAGTTATATTTGCACATAATTGTTATTTCTACCTTGTTAATCCTAAAAAGTGGTATCAGAATGAGGTTATTTCATTCGTTCTTTCATCTATTATCTGAAGCAGGTCTCACGAGTTAGTGGGAGAGTCTCTCAGTTAAGTGGGAGAAAATGGCAGATGAGGGTAGGCTGAAGGTTGATAAGTTTAATGGGCAAAAATTCCAGTTATGGAAGATGCAAATGGAGGACTATCTCTATCAGAAGGATCGATGGCGACCATTAGAGGGAATAGCCAAGAAAGAGGCAAAAATGTCTCAGGAAGATTGGGATATTTTGGATAGGAAGGCATTGGGGAGTATTTGTCTATGCCTGGCACAATCAGTGGCATTCAATATTACTGGAGCAACGAAAGCTAAAGATCTGATGGACACCCTAGTGAAGTTGTATGAAAAGCCTTTAGCTTCAAACAAGGTATTTCTTATGAAGCATTTATTTAATATGAAAATGGTAGAAGGTGGATCATTCGTTGATCATTTGAATGAGTTTAATATAGTTACAAGTCAGTTAACCTCAGTAAAAAATTACTTTCGATGATGAGGTTAGGGCTCTCTTGATTTTGTGTTCTTTGCTAGAAAATTGGAATGGCTTGGTAATGGCTGTTAGTAATTCTATTTCTAGTTCAAATACCCTAAATTTTGATGATGTTGTTGCTCTTATATTGAGTGAGGAAATTCATAGGAAAAGCTCAGGGGCATCCACATTGGGTAGTGTATTGAACGCAGAAAGTAGAGGCAGAACAAGAGATAGAGGAAACAACTCTGGAAATCATGGGAAATCAAGAGGCAAATCAAAGTGAAAGAGGTTTGAATCCAAAGGGCCAAATGATTGCTGGTACTGTGGAAAACTTGGACATAAGAAGAAATATTGTTGGTCTTGAAAGAAAGATCAAGGAGACAAAAATGATGGAAACAAGGAGGCAAATGTGGTAAGTAACAAATCCGAAGAGGATGCTTTGCTTTTGTCTTTAGAAAATGTTGATGATTCATGGGTGTTAGATTCGGGGGCTTCATTTCATGCTACACCCCATAGAGGTTATTTTTTTGATTATGTCCAAGGGGATTTTGGGCTAGTTTATTTGGGAGATAATGAACCCTGTCAAATTATTGGAAAAGGAAAAATCAAGATTAAGTTGCAGAATGAGAATCATTGGCTACTACAAGAGGTAAGACATGTTCCAAGGCTGAGTAGAAATTTAATTTCAGTAGGGCAACTGGGTGATGAGAGTTGCACAACTACTTTTAATGATAGAAATTGGAAGGTTTCAAAAGTTTCCTTAGTAGTAGAAAAAGGTGTGAAAGTAGGAACCTTATATCTTTGTACAGGTCATACTGTTGCTTCTACTTTAATTGTTTCAGAAGAAAATGAATGTTCAGGAACAATGGCTGCAATTGAGCAGGAAGAACATCAAACTGTTGTTGTAGATTCTGACACAACACTGTGGCACAATAGACTTGGGCACATGAGTGAAAAAGGTATGAAATTACTTCATTCAAAGAAAGTTTTACCTGGTCTGAAATGTGTCAATATGGATTTCTGTGAAAGTTGTGTTTATGGAAAATAAAAGAGAGTTAGTTTTGTGAAGAATGGGAAGGAAAAGAAAAATGAGAGATTGGAGCTTGTGCATACAGATGTATGGGGACCAGCTCAGGTATCTTCCCTTGGTGTCTCTCTATATTATGTTACATTTATAGATGATGCAACAAGAAAAGTATGGATTTATTTCCTTAGACAGAAATATGATTTATTTCAAACTTTTAAGAAATGGAAATGCTTGGTTGAGAATGAGACTGGTAAAAAGTTAAAATGTCTCAAATCTGATAATGGTGGTGAGTATTGTAGCATAGAATTTGAAAAATATTGTTCCTCTAATGGTATTCATAGGCAAAAAACTGTACCAAGGACTCCACAAGAAAATGGAGTGGCTGAACACATGAACAAGACAATAATGGAGCGTGCAAGGAGTATGAGGTTGCATGCTAGGCTACCCAAAAATATGTGGGCAGAGGCTGTGAACACTATTGTTTATTTAATCAATAGAGGCCCATCTACTCCTTTGGACTTTGGTATTCCAAAGGAAGCATGGAGTGGTAAGAAGGTGAGTTATTCTTTTCTCAAAACCTTTGGTTGTGAAGCTTTTGCACTTATAGATTCTGAAAACAAAACCAAGTTGGAAGCTAAGTCAAAGAAATGTGTATTTGTTGGATATGGCATTGATGAATTTGGTTATAGGCTTTGGAATTTTGAAAATCATAAAATTGTAAGAAGTAGGGATGTCATATTCAATGAGAAAGTATTGTACAAAGATCTGTTGCTGCAGCATGAGAAGAAAGAAAATGATTATGTAGTACTGGATGATACTCCCCACAAGTTCCTGTTCCAGTAGTTCATTATGCTCCGCAACAACAGCAACAACAAATACCACACACACCAATGAATGTTAGACGGTCAACAAGGCTAAGTAGACCTCCAGAAAGATTTTCTCCATCTTTGTATTCTATTTTGTTAACAGATGCTGGTGAACTTGAATGTTATAATGAAGCTGTGCAAGTGGATACAAAGCTTCAGTGGGAGTCTGCAATGACAGATGAAATAGACTCTTTGCTGAAAATCAAACATGGGATTTATGTAAGTTACCTGCAGGTAAAAGGGCTTTACAGAATAAATGGGTTTACAAGATAAAAGAAGAGGATGGAGGTAAGAAAAGATTTAAAGCCAGATTAGTCGTAAAAGGATTTGCATAGAAACATGGTATTGATTTTGATAAGATATTTTCTCCTATTGTTAAAATGACTTCTATCCGTACTGTTTTAAGTATTGTGGCTACTGAAGATTTTCATTAGAGTAGCTTGATGTTAAAACAACTTTCTTCATGGTGATTTGGATGAAGAAATATATATGGTTCAGCCACAAGGATTTGAGGTCAAGGGTAAGGAGAATTTGGTGTGTAGATTGCAGAAAAGTTTATATGGCTTGAAGCAAGCACCTCGGCAATGGTATATTAAATTTGACACTTTTATAAATGAGCATGGATATAGTCGGTGTCATTCTGACCATTGTGTTTATTTTAAGAGGTTGGATGATGACAGCTACATTATTTTATGTTTATATGTTGATGATATGCTTGTAGTTGGGTCTGACATGGATCATATTCAGGGGTTGAAACAACAGTTAGAAAAATCTTTTTCTATGAAGGATTTGGGGGCAGTGAAACAAATCCTTGGTATGAAAATTTGTAGAGATAGGATAAATAGGAAATTGTCTCTATCTCAGGCTGATTATATTGAGAAGGTGTTGCAACGTTTCTCTATGGAAAATGCCAAAGCTGTCAGCACACCTTTGCCTGGTCATTTGAAATTGACTAAGGATATGTGTCCTAAGACACTAGAAGAAGAGACTAAAATGTCTAAGGTACCTTATTCTTCAGCTGTAGGGAGCTTAATGTATGCTATGGTATGTACTAGGCCAAATATTGCACACGCAGTGGGAGTCGTTAGCCGATATATGAGTAACCCTGGTATTGAGCATTGGAATGCAGTCAAATAGATTCTCAAATATTTGAGAGGTACATCCAGTAAGTGTTTACACTTTGGGGGTTCTACTACTACTGTACAAGGCTATGTTGACTCAGATTTGGCAGGAGATATAGATAGTAGGAGGAGTACTACAGGTTATATATTTACTGTTGGTGGGACAACAGTGAGTTGGATTTCTTGACTACAAAAGGTGGTTGCTTTATCCACTACAGAGGTAGAGTATGTTGCTGCTACAGAGGAAACTAAGGAGATGATATGGCTTCAATTCTTCATGGAAGAATTGGGACATCCACAAAAGGATAATTTTCTACATACAGATAGCCAAAGTGCCATTCATCTTGTAAAGAATTCTGCTTTGTACTCAAAGACAAAACACATACAGTTGCGATACCATTTCATTCGATTAGTTTTGGATGATGGGAAGTTAAGGCTGGAAAAGATTCATACTGATGATAATCCAGTAGATATGTTTACAAAGGTAGTAACAAGGGAGAAGTTGAACTCATGTTCAGCTTTAGTTGGTCTTCTAGACTGAACAAAATAAAGGAACAGCTGAGTCCAGGGTGGTTCGATCCAGTGGGAGCCTCATATGGTAGTGGTATTGCTACAGGATCAGTCTCCAAGTGGGAGGTTTTTTTGTATAGTGTGGATATTGATCAGTCACCAAGTGGGAGATTGTTAGCTTGTGGTGACTAATCAGGAAAGTACTATCCAGGAAGTCAGCAAATTTTTTTGAGGCTGACTACTTTTCGGTTGTTTGGGCCGACATGTTATAATTCATTCTAACCCTAAAGTGGCAAAAATATTGTATAATATGGCTTAGGGTTAGGGATTTTTTGTATGTATGTATGTTTTTAGTACTTGTGATGGAATTGAGCTATAAGGGATTACAGATTGTAATCAGGTTGTAATCACTGGATAATAATAATAATGGACTCGCTGTTGGTGGACGTAGCCTAGGGATTGGGTGAACCACGGTAAATCTTTGTGTCTTGTGTTCTCTTATGTGTGGTTTATTATTTTTTGATATTAGTTATATTTTCACATAATTTTTATTTCTACCTTGTTAATCCTAACAAGAAGGGGGGAGAGAGAGAGAGAGAGAGAGAGAGAGAGATAGATTTTGCCAAAATTTTGGTGGGCGATATCAGATATCTGATAATATCAGATATTTGATAGTTTCAGATATCCGATATTATCAGATATTTGATTCTATTTACTGGTGTAAAAAAAAAAGATTCTCTGGGTCCCTCTAGAGAGTCATGTGTTTTTCTTGAATTACGAGATTCGAGTTGCAGTGAATCACATTTTGTCTCTAGAGAAGACAAAAATCCACTTTTTGGGGTGATTTTCTCTATTACCAAAGGTATTTGCATCACCTTTTTGGTCTAACTATGGGGAGTAGTAGTCATCAAAAGCATAAATGGAAGAGGAGAATCACAAATGAAGATGTTGAAGTGTATAGAGAAATGGATAGGGTTTCCCATTAGAACAAGAGACAAGGTATGTTAAATATTAATGAAGATGTCAGCATAGACCCACCTTTGAATGTGGTTTCAAGTGAAGAACATGAATTTGAAGATGAAAATGTAGGTTTTGAAAATGAACATGTAGATGTGGCCAATGGAAGTGTGGACATTGTCAATGACAATCCACTGATTGAATATGAAGGAATTGACAATGATAATGGTGCAGAAGAACCAAATCAACGTTACACATCTCTAAATTATATGAGAAATGAAGTCCCTTCGGAGGAAGAAAGACAAACTTCAAAATTGAGACGTTCAAGAAGAACTAAATGGTTACTTGAAATTAATGAGAACATAATGAGCAATTTAAATGGAAAGAGATCAGAAAGAACCATTTGGTTGTGGGTTTCAAAACTTTTTGATCAATTTTTTAGGCACAAGATGTTGGTTGAGCAATGTCAAATGTTTGTGCAATTTTTAAAGGTGCAGAAGATGAGACGTATACTAGTCAAATTGAAGATTAGTGTAAACCATTCATCTTGGTATCAAATGGACTATGCCATTAGCTCCAGTTGGGCAGGTAAACACTAGGGACAACCCTGTTTCGATCATTGAGTCAATAGAACATTCCGGACCATGCCGAACCAAAGTGTCCCCAAGGTGGACTAAGCACGATTGGGCAGGGAACTTTCAAGGCTTGTAACTTAGACCTTGTGAGAGGTATCGACAATCCATGAGATTCTACAAGACCAAATTTCTGAGGCCTACAATAACCTCTCTCCATTTTGGGAGATTTAAATTTGTTTTAATTTGGCATGCCAGTCTTGCTCGATGCCAAAACTTGTAGTGAGGATTAGTTGAAAGTTGCATCAATGGATTTCTTCCAAACCATTCATTCCAACACTGAATGGACTACACCATTAGCTCTGGTTTGGTAGGTAAATGCTAGGGACAACCCCATTTCAACCATTGAGTCAGTAGAACATTCTAGACCATGCCGGACCAAAGTGTCCCCAAGGTGCACTAAGCATGATTGAGCAATGAAATTTTGAGGCTCGTAACTCAGACCCTGTGAGAGGTATCGATGATCTATGAGATGCTATAGGACCATGTTTCTAAGGCCTACAATAACCTCTCTCTATTCTGGGAGAATCAATTTTTTTTGAATTTGGCATGCCAGTGTCGCTCGATGCCAAAACTTGCAGTGAGGGTCAATTGAAAGTTGCACCAATGGATTTCTTCCAAACTATTCATCTCGACATCGAATGGACTATGCCATTAGCTCTATTTGGGTGGGTAAACACTAGGGACAACCCCATTTTTACCATTGAGTCAGTAGAACATTCCGAACCACATCGGACCAAAGTGTCCCCAAGGTGCACTAAGCACGATTAGGCAGTGAACTTTCAAGGCTCATAACTTGGACCCCGTGAGAGGTATTGAAGATCTGTGAGATACGACAAGACCAAGTTTCTAAGGCCTACAATAACCTCTCTCTATTCTGAGAGATTCAAATTTTTTTGAATTTGGAAGGCCAGTTTCGCTCGATGCCAAAACTTGCAGTGAGGGTCAGTTGAAAGTTGCACCAATGGATTTCTTCCAAACTATTTGTCCTGGCACCGAATGGACTATGCCATTAGCTTTGGTTGGGTATGTAAATGCTAGGGACAACCTTGTTTTGACCACTGAGTCAGTAGAACATTCCAGACCACGCCGGACCAAAGTGTCCCCAAGGTGCACTAAGCACGATTGGGTAGAGAAATTTCAAGGCTCGTAACTTGGACCCTGTGAGAGGTATCGAAGATCTATGAGATGCTAAAAGACCACATTTTAGAGGCCTATGATAACCTCTCTCCATTCTAGGAGATTCAAATTTTTTTAAATTTGGCATGTCAGTCTCGCTCGATGCCAAAACTTGTAGTGAGGGTCAGTTGAAAGTTGCACCACTCGATTACTTCCAAATTGTTCATCCTGACACTGAATGGACTGTGTTGTTAGCTCCAATTGGGTAGGTAAACACTAGGGACAACCCTATTTTGACCACTGAGTCAGTAGAACATTCCGGACCACACCGAACCAAAGTGTCCCCAAGGTGCACTAAGCACGATTGGGCAGTGAACTTTTGAGGCTCATAACTTGGACCCCGTGAGAGGTATCAAAGATCCATGAGATGATACATGACTGTATTTCTAAGGCCTACAATAACCTCTCTCCATTCTAGGAGATTCAAATTTTTTTGAATTTGGCATGCCAGTCTCACTCAATGCCAAAACTTGCAGTGAGGGTCAGTTGAAAGTTGCACTAATGGATTTCTTCCAAACCCTTTGTCCAAGCATTAAATGGACTATACCATTAGATCTAGCTAGGTGGGTAAACACTAGGGACAACCTCATTTTGACCATCAAGTTAGTAGAATGTTCCAGACCATGCCGGACCAAAGTGTCCCTAGGATACACTAAGCACGATTGGACAATGAACTTTCAAGGCTCATAACTCAGACCCCATGAGAGGTATTAGAGATTTGTGAGATGCTATAGGACTAAATTTCTAAGGCCTACAATAACCTCTCACCATTCTGGGAGATTCAAATTTTTTTGAATTTGGCACGCCAATCTTGCTCTATGCCAAAACTTGCAGTGAGGGTTAGTTGAAAGTTGCACCACTGGATTACTTCCAAACCATTTGTCTCAGCACCAAATGGACTATGCCATTAGCTTTAGTTGGGTGGGTAAATGCTAGGGACAACCTATTTTTGACCACTGAGTTAGTAGAACATTCTGGACCACACCGAACCAAAGTGTCCCCAAGGTGCACTAAGCACGATTAGACAATGAAATTTCAAGGCTTGTAACTTGGACCTCGTGAGAGATATTAGAGATCTATGAGATGCTACAAGACTACCTTTTCAAGGCCTACAATAACCTCTCTCCATTCCGGGAGATTCAAATTTTCTTGAATTTGGCACGCCAGTCTTGCTCAATGCCAAAACTTGCAGTGAGGGTCAGTTGAAAGTTGTACTACTAGATTACTTCCAAACTATTCATCCTAGCACCAAATGGACTATTCCATTAGCTCCAGTTGGGTGGGTAAATGCTAGGGACAACCTTGTTTCGACCACTGAGTCAGTAGGACGTTTCGGACCACGCCGGACCAAAGTGTCCCCAAGGTGCACTAAGCATGATTGGTCAACAAACTTTTGAGGCTCGTAACTCAGACCCCGTGAGAGGTATCGACAATCTGTGAGATGCTACAAGACTATGTTTCTTAGGTGTTCCTAGTGTATTTTCGGGGGTACAGGTAGAGTACTGATATTTTGTCCAAAAGACCAATACATGAATTTGAGATATGTTTTGATATGGCCAAAAGGGCATTTGATTATTGCCAAAAGGGTGTTTGATTATGTAATTAGGCTATTTTGAAGTCTTTTAGCCATTGGGAGTAAAGGGTAAGTCTAGAAACCTTGAAACCACTTTAATAGATATCCCTATATACCTCAAATGATGAATTACACGTGTGAACACACGTAGCACATAAAGCATACACACAAATTTTCTTAAGTCATGAATTAGACATGTAGCACATAGATTATAAAGCATACCACATGAATTCACTTAAGTCATGCATGTAGCCCATACACATGAATTTAGGTTGTGAAGAATGTACTTGAATATACATGAATATACTTAAGACATAAATCATACACATGAGTACATACACACAAGCATATTTACATACTAACAATGAATAAATGAACACATGTAATTAACAAATTGGATCGAATATCAAGTTTCATATATATATATATATCAAAATGAACAATAATTCTATACATATTTACATGTCAACATATCTAGATACAATGTGGCATAAGCCATCTCAAAATGTGTCATATGACATCTCAAAATAAGAAGTTCAACTACAAATGTTTCTAGGACATCCTATTCTATTGGTGGATCATCAAAATGCAGCCTCTTTGAAGTACTCTTTGGCTCTGATGGATCTTGCAGTCAAACACAAAAGTGAAACCCCAAGTTGGATTAAAATTCAGAATCATAGTCAACAATAATAAATAAAATTTAAACTAAAATTGAACTCTCATATACCTCACCTCTCTGTCTCCTCCTACGGATAGGAGACCTAATATATGTTCTTGGTAGCGCAGGAATAGTGCTACCAATGTCCACTCCCACCTGTATATGTTTGCAAACATGAGATTGATCTACGAGTTATACTATTTAATGTTAACAACTTGGTAGAAAATATATGTTTACAAAATAATTGAATTAACATTAAAACTTACCTGTGTTAAACTTTCTTCAGGAATTGTTGGCTGATTCATTAGCGATACAAACCCTTGGCATTTTGTGGTGTAGGGGCACCTCCCTCTATTAATTTTATATTGTTTAAAGTCATCTCCGAAATGATTTATTTAATTAAGTCATTGGAACCATAATGTGAAATGGTTTATTTATTATATTATTGTCATCGGGATCATGTGAAATTTGTTATGAAAATGCCGAATAGGAATATGAGGACATAGGAATATGAAACGGTTTGTAACTGCCAAGATGTCTTTAAATAGATGTCATTGTAATCACAATAGAGCAATGAGATAGGTTACAGAGACAAGTTTAGAAGGAAGTCTAAATGGCTCTTTGGCGGCAGCCAGAGAGCCATGCTTTGTAATGGCTGCCATTAATGTTTTGATTTCCCTCATTATAAATGAAATGTATTTTAATTGAGTGTTATATACTCCATGCTTTCAATTTCATAGTTCCAATTTGATATGGCATTATATATTGTTGTTGATTTCGGCATTTTATGAGGATAAACTATCTGCCAGTGAGTTTCAGTTTTGTTTAGCAGCGAGTGTATTCAATACCCAATTACAATCTCTTCAATGCATTATGTATTAGATGGTTATTAAAGAACCGTTATCTGCTAGAGTTTATTGATATTGTTTTCGGTTTGAGGAAAGTAGCTAATGTTTGGTTGAAGCATTGGTTCTAAATAATAAAGAATATGTTTTGGTTTATGTATCAAATCTTTATGATAGTCCAGTGAAAAGGAACCGAGTTTATCCTTGTTGTTGGTAGCCGATATTCATGAATTTTTTTTATTTGTATAAATAATAGAAATTGGTCTTTTGTTTGGGAATCGGTTACAACAGTCCCGATTATGATTGGAGATCATTTTTTTTGACAAAGATCAATTCAAGAAAGTGAATGCTAGTTTTCCAATATACTAAAATAGAATGATAGTTGACAGAGAATGGAATTGAAGTTTTAATGGTTTTCAAGAAACTGTTACATGAGTTATTGTTGGTGGAAATTTATGGTATCAGGTTTTGAAGAGTGTGATTTAACAAGAAAGTTCAAATTCTATAGAGTATTCATAGTTGGAGTGACTGAATGATATTAAAGATCATTCATTCATAGCAGCTGAAGACTATCATGCTGGGTATTTGGCCTTGGAAAATGGAAATGGTGGCGAATGCTGTGAATGATATCAAAGAAGGATTCTCTCTTGTTGGTTGGTGACCTAAGATAGAACCAGTTATCGATTGAAAAGGTGATGAAACAGATACATGCATGGTTGTGTTCGACAAGCCCACAAGATGATTGAGTTAAGCTTGGCATGGAGATAATCAAGGAATGATGAGTTTGATACAGTTTAATATCGAAAGTTGATATTGTTATCATTATTTGTGGAGTATCAAAATACTATGAGTCTCAAATTCTCTTGTAAGAAGAAAGAGATGATGAAGTCCAACTAGACTTTATCAACACCATGGTGCCCTCTGCATCAATTGGTATCAGAGCTAGAAGCTCTTGAGAGTGTGTGGATGCACACTAGGACGTAACCCTATGTTGGGTTTATTTCAAATTATTTTTATGAAGTTTTGGTTGTAGGTGCTTGTTCACTTGCTGCAGTAGGTGGACATGAAGGTCTACCAAAATGCCATAGAAGATGGTCTTGGTCCACAAAGGAGTTGGTCTATTGGTTGCCAAAAGACCTAGGGTGAGAGGCAAGAAAGAACTCCTGGGTGAGGCACAATGAAGTAGCATTTGAGGGTGAACTTATGTTGGTAAAGCACCATGGATGGAAACCACTACAAACTCCATGGATAGGAGTCAAAGTTGAAGGAGATAAGGAAAGTGGAAGAGGCATTAAATCAGTGATGGTGAAGAGGCGAAGATGTTGTAGAATCTCACTAATACATTTCCATGAGGACATGGAAAACTTTGAAGCTTGGGAGTATGGTGCAGGGGCACCTCCCTCTATTAATTTTATATTGTTTAAAGTCATCTCCAAAATGATTTATTTAATTAAGTCATTGGAACCATAATGTGAAATGGTTTATTTATTATATTATTGTACTCAGGATCATGTGAAATTTGTTATGAAAATGCCGAATAGGAATATGAAACGGTTTGTAAGCACCAAGATGTCTTTAAATAGATGTCATTGTAATCACAATAGAGCAGCGAGATAGGTTACAGAGACAAGTTTAGAAGGAAGTCTAAATGGCTCTCTAGCGGCAGCTAGAGAGCCATGCTTTGTAATGTCTGCCATTAATGTTTTGATTGCCCTCGTTATAAATGAAATGTATTTTAATTGAGTGTTATATACTCCACACTTTCGGTTTCATAGTTCCAATTTGATATGGCATTATATATTGTTGTTGATTTTGACATTTTATGAGGATAAACTATCTGCCAGTGAGTTTTGGTTTTGTTTAGCAACGAGTGTATTCAATACCCAATTACAATCTCTTGAATGCATTATGTATTAGATAGTTATTAAAGAACCGTTATCTGCTGGAGTTTATTGATATTGTTCTCTGTTTGAGGAAAGTAGCTAATGTTTGGTTGAAGCATCAGTTCTAAATAATAAAGAATATGTTTTGGTTTATGTATCAAATCTTTATGACAGTCCAGCGAAAAGGAACCGAGTTTATCCTTGTTGTTGGTAGCCGATATTCATGAATTTTTTTTGTTTGTATAAACAATAGAAATTGGTCTTTTGTTTGGGAATCAGTTACAAGAGTCCTGATTATGATTGGAGATCATTTGTTTTGACAAAGATCGATTCAAGAAAGTGAATGCTAGTTTTCCAATATACTAAAACAGAATGATAGCTGACAAAGAATGGAATTGAAGTTTTAATGGTTTTCAAGAAACTGTTACATGAGTTATTGTTGGTGGTGATTTATGGTATTAGGTTTTTAAGAGTTTGATTTAACAAGAAAGTTCAGATTCTGTAGAGTATTCATAGTTGGAGTGACCAAATGATATTAAAGATCATTCATTCATAGCAGTTGAAGACTATCATGTTGGGTATTTGGCCTTGGCAAATGGAAATGGTGGCAGATGCTATGAATGATATCAGTTAGGATTCTCTCTTGTTGGTCGGTGACCTAAGAGAGAATCGGTTATCGATTGAAAAGGTGATGAAACAAATACATGCATGGTTGTGTTCGACAAGCCCACAAGATGATCGAGTTAAGCTTGGCATGGAGATAACTGAGGAATGGTGAGTTTGATACAGTTTAATATCAAAAGTTGATATTGTTATCATTATTTGTGGAGTATCAAAATACTATGAGTCTCGAATTCTCTTGTAAGAAGAAAGAGATGATGAAGTCCAACTAGACTTTATCAACACTACGGTGCCCTATGCGTCATTTTGCATCCCTCAAACTAGGAGTGACCTACAAAATTCAAACAGATACTTCATACTATCTTAACTTAACCATATTATATATACTTGATAGTAAAATACACACAAATAACTTTAGAAATGTACGTACCATAGGGCTTTCACTGTGAATTGATATGCCTATGACTCTATCATGATGATAGGGTCTCACGACATCATCATATGCCACTCTCCGTCAAATAAATCATGTAAATTAAAAATGAGTACGCACAACTGACAAGTATACATGTATGCATAAACAAACTAAATTACTTAATTACCTTTCCTTTATCAATGACTAACACCTGCACCCCCTCACATTGCCCCCCGGTGGCAACTGGTGACACCTGCATCAGTATGTAAAAGATGATCATAAAAATTAGAAAACAATGTACATATACTATTACCATAATTTAAAAGGAAACCAATGAGTACATTAAAATATATGTACCATGAAAGTGTCAAGACCAAATGATATGGCCGAAAGCGTGGACCCCTCCACTTGTGCCATCTCCTCCTCTATCATCAATTGAACATAAATGTAACACATAAAAAGACATAAGTGGTAAATTATTATAAGGAAATTTTACTAAAAATATGAATAATAAAATTTAAATACAATGTAAAAAGTGAATGGTTTACCCTTACCATAACAGTGGGAGTCCATGGCTCTGTAGGCTCTTGATGCACTCCTAATGCACATCTCCATGAGCTGCTTCAGTGCTTGTAGTGTGTTGTGTAGAATCATCCCCATCGAAGCCAAAATTATATGCATCACTATCAGTTAGGGGACCAAAGCACATATTCTTGCATATAATGCAAGTGTGGGACACACAAACATGTGAGCTCATGGAGGATATGGAAGTGCTAGAAGCATCAAGGCGAGGATGCAACAATGTCATGCTCTGCATAACTAGCAGATCACTCAAGGTGTGAATGGCTTGAATAGTCTGTGAGCCGGCCTCAACAATAATGTCTGGATGCTGCACTATGGGAGGTGGTGAAATCTTAGGAGGTGGCACATATGTGTAGGATTTCACCCATTGTGCCCATGGCCTATCTTGCGGAGTGCCTAAAACTACACCCTAGTTCGGTCTCATACTCCAATAATTCACCTTGTGACCAAGCACAAATTCAGCATACAATTTTTTAATAAAATAAAATGGGACATCCAAATTGTTGTGAGGTGGTCTATCAAAAACCATCCACCAATGGTCCGAAAAGTTGTCACGTATTGCACTATTTGTGCACCATTTAATTGATAACTTGGTTTTTTTATGGTCTACTTTTAGACCGGTTTTAGGATCCACAAAAAGATTAGCTATGTCATGTTTTTTTATATTTAGATTCATGACTTGATCATAATCAAGCCCATCGTCAAATAGGGCATGCATGGAATCATGCCAAATAAGTGTAGCACTATGTTGCTGTGTAAGTTTCTCCATGTTTTCAATAATTGAGTTCAATGTCATGAACATGGGGTGCAATGTGGGGATATTGGCATATGTGTTTTGAAATCCTCTAAGTTCATTTAGATTATCTCCTATTAGATCTTCTAAATGGTGAGGGTTTGTGATAGGTATGTCTTCTAGAGGTGGGGGATTGTTGGGAGGTGGTTTTGGATTGTTTGCGAGATCATTAGGAGGGTTTTCTGATTCCATGTCTAATAACAATGAAAAATCAAATAGATAATTACAATGAATTTTAAAAAACAATACAAAAACGCATTGCTACCCTAATTTTTATATAAAAAACTATATATTTCTATTTAAAAACAATAAAAACAATTAAAATTAGAAGCTTTCATTTACTTGGCAATTTAGGAAAAATCAAATAGGGGATTTGGGAGCTAATATCTGATAACCCTAGTTGAATTCATGTTTTTACAATGAAAAAATGTTGAACGCAGCTGGGTACAAAGATATATATCTATTGGTAAATATCAAATACCTGATATTATCAGATATCTAATAATATTCGATATCTGATTAAGCCTTTAGCTTTGGCTTTTGGCTTGGCCAGGTGTACTGACACTCAGGCCTACTAAAAAGTCAACAAATCTATTTGTGCACTTTTGGACGAGTGAAAATAGGTTTTTTTCACATCACCACTTATTGGCATACCATGATCCTGCACATACCCCAAATAATTTACCATGAAATAAACAACACAAATTAAAATGATTTTAGATTTATTAATTGTTGGTCTCTCCAATAGTATTCTAACATGACTTAGACTAGTGGTTAACCTATAGGGCAACTGACTCAAAAAAATATAAGGCAATCCAAATTTATGTTTAACTTATCACAAAGATACAAGATTAAGATTAATGAATATGCGTAACATATATGTAATCCCAAATTAGCCAATATTATCATCAGATTTATACCATACATACACTTCTCACATTTATCAATTGAAGCATACTTAATCCTTTCCTTGAAAGAAAGCACGACAATGAAAAAATCACATCCATATGACAATAGGATGAACAAGAAATTACTTTATATTCTGTTCATATGAGAATTTCAATACAACATAAAGACAATTAGACTAATCATATGGATTTATAATACATTTAATCCATTATACCATATTATCCAACATGTCTCATGATACCAACCTATAAAACTCTAATACTTAACACTATTTCTATTATGTTGTCTATGAATACAAAAGTTGGGAACCATAAAAAAATGATCTTGGAATCCCTTATATAACTTTGGGGATACAACAAGATTCAGTTCATATGTTGGAATTGGATCAAAATAGAGATTCTATTCCTAAGATATCTCAACAAAGCATACAAGCTTGAGAGACATTCAAACAATATAAGAAACTAAACCTATAAATTATCAAATTTGTGTTTCTCTTTTAATAAAAACAAATCTACATGGCATAGAATCAAATAAAATCTTGGAAGCATTTTAAAACATAACCTTATATACTATTAAACCCAAACCTCACTCGACCATAAGCTTAAATAAATACCAACCTTCACTTTGAACGTAATGTGATTACAATCTTTAAACAAAAATAGTTATCCTAAAAATAAAAATAGACCAAATTGAATCTTAAACCTAATAGTAGGCAAAGCTAAATCCAAACCCCAATCCAAATTAAAATCTACCCCTAACACATAAATACTTGAAACTTAGTTCCCTAACAATAAACAAAAATAAATTCTAAACCTAAACTAAATTGAATTGTAATCAAAACCCTAAATCAAGTTGAACCCTTATCATAAAACTAAATGAACACCAGACCAAATTAAACACTAACTCTAAACCAAAATTTACCCGAACCTTAATGATAAAGAAAATTGAACCCTAACATTGAGAGTATTTGAACACTAAAGTAAATTGAACCCTAACCCTAAACATGAAGAGGCAATATAAGAAACTAAACCTAGCGATTATCATATTTGTGTTTCTCTTTTAATCCAAACAAATCTATAGGACATAGAATCAAATCAAATCCTCGAACCCTTTTAAAGAATAAACTTAAAAAATATTAAACCCAAACCTCACTTGGCCATAAACTTAAATAAATACCAACCTTGACTTTGAACCTAATGTGATTACAATCTTTAAACAAAAATAGTTATCCTAAAACTAAAAATATACCAAATTGAATCTTAAACCCGATAGTAGCCAAAGCTAAACCTAAATCCCAATCCAAATTAAACCATACCCCTAATACATAACAACTTGAAACTTAGTTCCCTAACAATAAAATAAAATAAATTATAATCCTAAACCACATTGAATTGTAATCAAAACCCTAAATCAAGTTGAACCCTAATCATAAAACTAAATGAGAACCAAACAAAATTAAACAATAACTCTAAACCAAAATTTACCAAAATATTAATGATAAAGAAAATTGAACACTAACACTGAGAGTATTTGAAAACTGAAGAAAATTGAACCCTAACCCTTAACGTGATGAAGCAGTATAAGAGACTAAACCTAGCAATTATCAAATTTGTGTTGCTCTTTTAATCCAAACAAATATACATGACATAGAATCAAATCAAATCCTGGAACCCTTTAAAAACATAATCTTAAACACTATTAAAGCCAAACCTCACTTGGCCATAAGCTTAAATAAATACCAACCTTGACTTTGAACCTAATGTGATTGTAATATTTAAACAAAAATAGTTATCCTAAAACTAAAATTAGACCAAATTGAATCTTAAACATGATAGTAGATAAAGCTAAACCCACACCCCAATCCAAATTAAACCCTACTCCTAACACATAAAAACTTGAAACTTAGTTTCCTAGCAATAAACAAAAATAAATTTTAAACCTAAATCAAATTGAATTGTAATCAAAATCCTAAATCAATTTCAACCCTAATCATAAAACTAAATGAACACCAAACCAAATTAAACACTAACTCTAAACCAAATTTTACCTGAACCTTAATGATAAATAAAAATGAACCCTAATATTGAGAGTATTTGATCACTTAAGAAAATTAAATCCTAACCCTAAACCTGATGAAGCAATATAAGAAACTAAACCTAGAGATTATTAAATTTTTGTTTCTCTTTTAATCCAAACAAATCTATAGGACATAGAATCAAATCAAATCCTAGAACCCTTTCAAAAATCTCTTTGGGGTAAATGCACAAAGATGGGGGACCAAAAAGATGCCACTTTTCTTTTTGGCCCCCCATCGCACATAGTGCGCAGGCACTAAAGGGCATGCGCCCTATGGCTTGGGTTGCCCAAGCCTTAGTCTTGGGCAGTCCAAGCCAAAGCGCGTGTGCCCTATAGGGTGCACACGCTTTGGAAAACTTAGTGTTTTCCAAAGGGCATACGCGCTTTTGAAAAAGTTATATATTTTTGTTGCACGCGGGTTTGAGCTCATTTTTCTTTCTCAAACCCGCATTTTCAGCTAAGAGAAGATTTGAAAGTGCACACACCCTATTATAGTTGTTTTTGAGTCGATTATTTTTGTTCACCCATCGATCAAATGGCTCCACGATGTCGTCAAGTTCGATCTGGGAGAAGAGGTAAGTGTTTTTACAACTTATCATGCCTCTTATTTGTTTTAAAATTTTAGTTTTGTTGCAATTTGTTTTTGTTTAAATTTGTTTTGTTCAAATTTGTTTTGTTCAAATTTCTTTTTGTTTAAATTTGTTCTGTAATCAATATTTTAAAACGTAGTTTTTTTAATTGTCAAGAAGAAATAATCTCCCTCCACCAAACCCTCCGTCTCCTCATGAAGAACCAAATGAAGAAAGAAATGAAGAAAATGAACCTCATTTGCCTCCACCAATTGAGAAACCTCCTCTTGGAACACAACAAAATTTGCTAAACCAAATTGAAAGAGGGCAAAAAGAATTAGAATCTTTAATTAATAGGTTAAAAGATTCTAGTGGTACAAATCTTGGAAGGGAAAGACTTGCAAAATCATTGGAAGCAATCTTGACCCACGTAAGCACAATTAGTGGGAAAATTAATTTATGGCGGGATAAAAAAGAAGAACAAAAACAATATTATGCAAATAAACTATCTTATGCGGACATAAAAAAGAAAAAAATCACAAAAGATGACATTTGCCAGCTATTTAAAAAACTAGGGGATACAAATACTCTTAGAACTACAACAAGGAGGTTCCCAATTCATTGGTGCATAAATGAAGACATTAAAAACAATTTTTGGGAGAGATGGTGGATGGTCTTTGATTCGCCTCCTTGTAACAATCATGAGGTTCCTATAAATTTCTTGAGGAAACTCTATTGCGACTTTGTACTCAAGGTGGTGCCAAATTATTTTGACATGCTGGATTCTCAAGGAAGAGGAGGGGGTTCATCATTTGATTGAGCAGGGGCACATCATGACCCTAATGCACCTAGGGCTACTAGTGGCAAGCCACCGTTGGATCATGTTAGTATTCCTTCTGTTGTGAAGGAACATGTAGAGGCAGACACACTAGGCACAATTAGTGCTTTGACATAGACTCTCATTTAGTGTGCCACTCCTTTAGTTGAGGGTGACTATGGTCAATCCTCGAGGGGGCATATTTTTTAGTCATGTGGATGCTTGTGCACATTTGGTACTGGCAAGAGAGAGCAAGAGGATTCTAGATTGATGACTGATAACTTTCTAAATATGACATTTGGCATTGACACACAGGTAAATATTTCCAAGTTCATTAAATTTCTTTGATCATATGTCATTTATAAAAGAATAATTATTTAATTTAGTATCTATTGTTTATGATGAAAATTTAGGGCAAGAGTGTCAGTGGCGGTGGCGGTGGCAGTGGAAGTGGCAATGATCCTAATGTCCCCTTTTACACATCATCATCAATTGCACAAGTATGTATCGAATAAAATATTTAATTAACATATTTGATTATTATGTAATTATATGAATAATTGTATCCTAACTTATTGTGCATGTGCATTAAATGTGCACTGGTGGACCATCGATGTTCACAACAGACAGTGAAAGACATCATGCAACTTTCCTTGAGGTATCTTTATTTGCATATTAATTGGATTTACTTGATCATATTTAATTAATGAATGAATGACTAAATTACTAGACAAATTATGATCAAAATCCAGAGGCACGATGATTACATTCTTTCACCTGGGTTTGTAAGGTTACCATTGAGTCCACATGTATACATGTAATAATGCATTATAATTAACATGTCAATAGTATGTTCTTATATGAATGGTTATCTTATAATTTTCCATGTACATGTGCACTAGTTGAATGTTGGAGCTTCGACTTCGACACCGCACATCGGAGGATGCGGTGGAACCTTCACAGAGGTATCATTTACTCATTAGTAGGGTTGTAAAAAATATATGTAATCTTGATAACTGGATAATTTACTTTTTTTGTTTCATTTTCAGCTTTTGACATCAGAGACTCCTCCTTCTGTCCATGATACTTTGGATCATGGAGTAGCTGCAGTAGTAGCTAGTTCTGAAGCATTGACTGAAGTATGAAAGAGATCACTTAAATTTAATTGTTATTTTAATAGTTTGTATTAAATTTTATAATGATATCCATGTATGTATTTTAATTATTATTTTGATCATTGTTGTAGGGACTTATGACTCCAGATTGCTAGCATGCACCTTCAGTGGATGAACATAGTGACTTTTTGCTAGCAGTAAGCCAATATTCAATTTTATGTCATTGTATAATTCAATTTTGATGTATATTAGTTATCTCTATCTAATTTTTTTTATTATTAGGTCAAGCTACAGAAGATTCTAGACAGGAGGACGAGTGAGCACACTCAGAAGACTATGGCATCCACTGCATCTCCATCGATGTGACGATCGAAGACAACTCAGGATTTGTTTTCTTCCCCTAGCGGGAAAGGACTAGATTAGGGATATGGATTGTATGCCTATATGGCATTAGTGGACATATTTTTTGCATATTGTATCAGTGATATGTTGTACATCCATTTGGCTTTGAGGAAGCCAGTTTTACTGTATTGAATATATTCAATGTATGACATTATTGGACATATATATTTGACTTCATGCCCTATGAATATATATTTTTTATGTTTTAGGTATGCAATTCATGTGTTTGGTGTATTGATGTATACTAAATTATGTTTATGTTCATGTCTTTGCTTTGTAAATTTCCCATGCCTTATAGTTATTCTTGTATGTTTAACTTGCTGACTGTGCTACAAATGCCAGTCACTATCCTCAATATCAGTTAATTCCTTAACTATAATAATAACAAAAGTAATGAAATGAATGCATAAATGTATAAATATAATATGTAAGAAGCCTAAGTGACTCTTGTTCTTGCAATGATAATTTTTTAAAGAAATTCTGACAAATCCGGATACTAATGCTTCAACAATTTATTTATAGCTTGGTTGAAAATTCTTCATTTAAATTTCAAGACATTCGATAAATTGAAACTCCATGTTCATTATTATAATTTCTAATATTTCACAATCTCCCCAAATTAAAATAACATTCATGCACCTATTATTTCATCTACTATGACTGAAAGTATAATCTCTAGCTGAAATTGCTCATGCAACTTCTGTTATTGAATTTGCAGCTACTGGAATGTAATAGCAAAGCATCAACTCACACACCCAATAATGTTATCAAACCTGCACCTGCTGGGAAGAACCATTTGTAGAAGACTTACGCCTTGCAGAGAATTGAAAGACCCCGCGGTTATGATAATTAAGTCTGGTCGCCACAGTCTCTGTATTAAAACCTTCAAACAAAAAACCTCTTGCCATTAATTAACAACACTACCAAAAATGCACCCAGATTTGCTAGCCACCCACCAATTTTGAAACTCAATAGCATTCTTAGTATTATTCGATGGCACAAGACTCCATCTCACAACACAGTGCCTAGAAGAATGAACGTTCTTCTTGGCAATTAAACCCTAGTCTCCTTAGCATTTTGAACCATTACAGAATTTTCCATTTCATCAAAATATAACATAATCAATGAAATCCATTTTCGCAAGTCGAAGGCTTTTTAAGCAAAAACTTCAATCTTCTTCTTCACACCAAACTCCAGCTTCAAATACACACCTCTCACTTAAGTGCCTTGAAGTTTCAAGCACACACTTTTTAATTATAACATAAAGTAACATGATAATAAATTAAGCCAAGCTTAATTGTATAAGATATGAAGATGGATGCACATTATGAACCCAACTAAAGAAGAATGAAGATCAAACTGAAATCCAACTACCTTGCCTAAAATAGGAGCCACTAACTGACTTACTATAAATAGTAAGTGCACATAGAGATCCCCTAAACATTCAATCAGCTCATAGGAATCGCATTAATGAACTGATAATAGCAAGTACAGGTACTTGCTAAATCGGGGACATTACATAATATAAGGATTCTTGGGGTACCCTAATGTTGGCAAGAGTTCTTTTATTAATAAGATTACTACAAAAGATGTGGATGTGCAACCTTATGCTTTTACAAACTAACTTCTAATTGTCCCCTAACTGATTGATTGTTAATGAAAAACACTAGAATACATATTTGCACTCAACCTATTGCTCACCCTGGAGTCATCAATGTCATTCAAATGACTGTGTGTGCCAAAAAAGGTTGTCAGTAGCATTTATCTGACCATTCAAAGTTGTTGAAACAAACAGTTTGATGTTATGATTGATGGTTTGAAAGATACGCAATGTTGGCCATTTGAGCTGAGGAACACTTTGAGTTCTGACATCGACCGTGAATGTGTTGCCAAATTTAAAAGAAGTTGAATCTTTGAAAACTGAGATAGGCTTTTGTAGGCCTCGACAACATGGTCCCGTAGCACCTGACAGATAGATTCTACCTTGCACGAGCTTCAAGATATGACCCTACAAAGATCAATGATTTCATGCTTAAGAGACCTTGAGGGACACTTCAGCACGGAGTCATCGATGGGGTTCAAACAACTATGCATGGTGAATGAAGTTGCCACTAGCATTTACCTGACCATTCAGAGCTATTGGAATAGATGGTTCGATGCTACGACTGACAGTTTGAAAGATACACAATGTTGGCCGTTTCAACTGAGGAACACTATGAGTTCTGACACTGACCGAGAATGTGTTGTTGAATTTAAAATAAGTTGAATCTCTGAAAATAGAGACAAGCTTTTGCAGGCCCTGGCAACACGGTCTCGTAGCACCTGACAGATCGATTCTACGTCGTACAAGCTTCGAGATATGACCTCACAAAGATCACCAATTTCATGCTTAAGGGACCTTGATGGACACTTCAGCATGGAGTCATTGATGGGGTTCAAATGAATGTGCATGGTGAATGAGGTTTCCACTAGCATTTACTTGACCATCCAGAGCTGTTGGAACTGACGGTTCGAAAGATACACAACATTGGCCATTTCAATTGAGGAACACTAAGTTCTGACACTGACCGAGAATGTGTTGCCAAATTTAAAATAAGTTGAATCTCTAAAAACTGAGACTTTGTTTTGTAGGCCCCAGGAACACGGTCCCATAGCACCTGACAAATTGATTCTACCTCGCATGAGCTTTGAGATATGACCCTGTAAAGATCACTGATTTCATGCTTAAGGGACCTTGAGGGACACTTCAACATGGAGTTGTCAGTGGGGTTTGAATGACTATGCATGGTGAATAAGGTTTCCACTAGCATTTACCCAGCCATCTGGAGTTGTTGGAATTGACAGTTTGATGCTATGACTGACGGTTTGAAAGATATGCAACGTTGGCCATTTCAGCTGAGGAACACTTTGAGTTCTGACACCGACTGAGAATGTGTTGCCAAATTTAAAAGAAGTTGAATCTCTAAAAATTGAGAGAGGCTTTTGTAGGACCCGCCAACACGGTCCCATAGCACCTAAGGGATCAATTCTACCTCACATGAGCTTTGAGATATGACCCCACAAAGATCACCGATTTCATGGTTAAGGGACCTTGAGGGACACTTCAGCATGGAGTCGTCGATGAAATTCAAACAATTGTGCATGGTGAATGTGGTGACCACTAGGATTTACCCAGCCATCTGGAGCTGTTGGAACAAACAGTTCGATGCTATGACCGACGGTTTGAAAGATACGCAACATTGGCCATTTCAGCTAAGGAACACTTTGAGTTCTGACACCGATCAAGAATATGTTGCCGAATTTAAAATAAGTTGAATCTCTGAAAACTGAGAGAGGCTTTTGTAGGCCTTAGCAACATGGTCCCGTAGCACCTAATGGGATCGATTCTACCTCACACGAGCTTTGAGATATGACCCTACAAAGATTGATGATTTCATGCTTAAGGGACCTTGAGGGACACTTCAACATGGAGTCATCGGTGGGGTTCGAATGACTGTGCATGGTAAACAAGGTTGCCACTAGTGTTTACCTAGCCATCCGGAGCTATTGGAACTGACGGTTTGATGCTACGACCGATGGTTGGAAAGATATGCAACGTTGGCCATTTCAACTGAGGAACACTTTGAGTTCTGACACCAACCGAGAATGTGTTTCCGAATTTAAAATAAGTTGAATCTCTAAAAACTAAGAGAGGCTTTTGTAGGCCCCAACAACACAGTCCCATAGCACCTAATAGATCAATTCTACCTCGCATGAGCTCTGAGATATGACCTCACAAATATTGATGATTTCATGCTTAAGGGACCTTGAGGGACACTTTAGCATAGAGTCATCAGTGGTGTTTGAATGACTATGGGTGCCATACAAGGTTGCCACTAGTGTTTACCCGACCATCTAGAGCTATTGGAACTGACGGTTCGATGCTACAACCAAAGGTTTGAAAGATACACAACGTTGGCCATTTCAGTTGAGGAACACTTTGAGTTCTGACACCGACCGAGAATGTGTTGCCAAATTTAAAAGAAGTTGAATCTCTAAAAAATAAGACATACTTTTGTAAGCCCCAGCAACATGGTCCCGTAGCACTTGATAGATTGATTTTACATCGCACGAGCTCCAAGGTATGACCCCGCAAAGATCACCGATTTCATCCTTAAGGGACCTTGAGGGACACTTCAACACAGAGTCATCGGCGAAGATTGAATGATTGTGGGTGCCAAATGAGGTTGCCACTAGCATTTACCTGGCCATCTAGAGCTGTTGGAATTGACGGTTCGAAAGATACACAACATTGGCCGTTTCAGCTGAGGAACACTTTGAGTTCTGACACCAACCGAGAATGTGTTGTTGAATTTAAAATAAGTTGAATCTATAAAAACTAAGAGAAAATTTTGTAGGCCCCGACAACATGGTCCTGTAGCACCTGATGGATCGATTATACATTGCATGAGCTCCAAGATATTACCCCGCAAAGATTGCCAATTTCATGCTTAAGGGACCTTGAGGGGGTACTTCAGCACGGAGTCATCGACAGGGATTGAATGACTATGGGTGCCAAATGAGGTTGCCACTAGAATTTAATTAGCCATCTAGAGCTATTGGAACTGATAGTTCAATTCTACGATCGATGGTTGGAAAGATACACAACATTGGCCATTTCATCTGAGGAACACTTTGAGTTCTAACATCGATCGAGAATGTGTTGCCAAATTTAAAAGAAGTTGAATATCTAAAAATTGAGATAGGCTTTTGTAGACCCCAGCAACATGGTATCATAGCACCTGATGGATCGATTCTACATCACATGAGCTCCAAGATCAAAGATCACTGATTTCATGCTTAAGGGACCTTGAGGGACACTTCAGCATGGAGTTGTCGGAGGGGATCAAATGACTGTGGGTTCTGAATGAGATTTCCACTAGAATTTACCTAGCCATCTAGAGCTATTGGAACTGATAGTTTGATGCTACGATTAATGGTTCGAAAGATATGCAATGTTGGCCGTTTCAGTTGAGGAACACTTTGAGTTCTGACACCAATCAAGAATGTGTTGTCAAATTTAAAAGAAGTTGAATCTCTAAAAAATGAGATAGGCTTTTGTAGGCCCCAACAACATGGTCCTGTAGCACTTGACAGATCGATTCTACCTTGCACAAGCTCCAAGATATGACCCCGCAAAGATTTCTGATTTCATGCTTAAGGGACCTTGAGGGACACTTCAGCATGGAGTTGTCGGCAGGGATCGAATGACTGTGGGTGCTGAATGAGGTTGCCACTAGTGTTTACCTGACCATTCAAAGTTGTTGGAACTGACGGTTCGATGCTACGACCGATAGTTAGAAAGATATGCAACGTTGGTGATTTCAGCTAAGGAACACTTTGAGTTTTGACACCGATCAAGAATGTGTTGCCGAATTTAAAAGAAGTTGAATCTCTAAAAATTGAGATAGGCTTTTGTAGGCCTAGCAACATGGTCCCATAGCACCTGATGGATCAATTCTACCTCGTACGAGCTTCGAGATATGACCCTGTAAAGATTGTCAATTTCATGCTTAAGGGACCTCGAGGGACACTTCAACACAGAGTCGTCAGAGGGATGGAATGACTGTGGGTGCCGAATGAGGTTTCCACTAGTGTTTACCCAACCATCTGGAGCTATTGGAATTGATGGTTCGATGCTATGATTGACGGTTAGAAAGATACGCAACGTTGGCCGTTTCAGTTGAGGAACAATTTGAGTTCTGACACCGACCAAGAATGTGTTGTTGAATTTAAAAGAAGTTGAATCTCTAAAAATTGAGATAGGATTTTGTAGGTCCTACAAACATGGTCTTGTAGCACCTAACAGATCAATTCTACCTTGTACGAGCTCTGAGATATGACCCCACAAAGATCACCAATTTCATGCTTAAGGGACCTTGAGGGACACTTCAATGCGGAGTCGTTGGCGGGGATCGAATGACTATGGGTGCTGAATGAGGTTTCCACTAGCATTTACTCAACCATATGGAGCTATTGGAATAGATGGTTCAATGTTACGACTAACGGTTAGAAAGATACGCAACATTGGCCATTTCAGCTAAGGAACACTTTGAGTTCTGACATCGTCTGAGAATGTGTTACCAAATTTAAAAGAAGTTGAATCTCTAAAAACTAAGATGGGCTTTTGTAGGCCCCAATAACACAATCCCTTAGCACCTAATAGATCAATTCTACCTCGTATGAGCTCCAAGATGTGACCCCACAAAGATCGATGATTTCATGCTTAAGGGACCTTGAGTGACACTTCAGCACGGAGTCATCGGTGGGGATCAAATGACTCTGGGTGCTGAACAAGGTTGCCACTAGCATTTACCTAGCCATTTGGAGTTGTTGGAATAGATGGTTTGATGCCATGACTGACGGTTGGAAAGATAGGCAACATTGGCCGTTTCAGTTGAGGAACACCTTGAGTTCTAACACCGATTGAGAATGTGTTGCTGATTTTAAATGAAGTTGAATATCTCAAAATTGAGATAGGCTTTTTTAGGCCCCAACAACATGGTCCTGTATCACCTAAAAGATCAATTCTACCTTGCATGAGCTGCAAGATATGATCCCACAAAGATTGCCGATTCCATGCTTAAGGGACCTTGAGGGACACTTTAGCACGGAGTCGTCGGTGGGGATCGAATGACTATGGGTGCCCAAAAAGGTTTCCACTAGTGTTTACCTGGCCATCCAGAGTTGTTGGAAATGACGGTTTGATGCTACGACCGACGATTGGAAAGATATGCAATGTTGGCCGTTTCAGCTGAGGAACACCTTGAGTTTTGACACCGACTGAGAATGTGTTGCCAATTTTAAACGATGTTGAATCTCTCAAAACTGAGATAGGCTTTTGTAGGCCCTAGAAACATGGTCTTGTATCACTTGACAAATTGATTCTAGCTCACACAAGCTATGAGATATGACCCCACAAAGATCTCTGATTCCATGCTTAAGGGACCTTGAGGGACACTTCAGCATAGAGTCATCGGAGGGGATTGAATGACTATGGATGCTAAATGAGGTTGCCACCAACATTTACTCGACCATATGGAGCTATTGGAACTAATGGTTTGATGCTATGACTGATGGTTGGAAAGATATGCAACGTTGGCCGTTTCAACTAAGGAACACCTTAAGTTCTGACACTGACTGAGAATGTGTTGCCGATTTTAAACAAAGTTGAATCTCTCAAAACCAAGATAGGCTTTTGTAGGCCCTAGAAACATAGTCTTGTATCACCTGATAGATCGATTCCACCTCGCATGAGCTGCAAGATATGACCCCGCAAAGATCACCGATTCCATGCTTAAGGGACCTTGAGGGACACTTTAGCATGGAGTCGTCGGCATGGATCGAATGACTATGGATGCTGAAAAAAGTTTCCACTAGTGTTTAACTGACCATTTGGAGTTGTTGGAACTGATGGTTCGATGCTATGACCGACGGTTGGAAAGATATGCAACATTGGCCGTTTCAGCTGAGGAACCCCTTGAGTTTTGACACTGACTGAGAATGTGTTGCCGATTTTAAACAAAGTTGAATCTCTCAAAACTGAGATAGGATTTTGTAGGCCCTGACAACATGGTCCTGTATCACCTAATAGATCAATTCTACCTCATGTGAGTTGTGAGCTATGACCCCACAAAGATCACCGATTCCATGCTTAAGGGACGTTGAGGGACACTTCAACACAAAGTCATTGGCAGGGATCAAATGACTCTGGGTGCTGAAAGAGGTTTCCACTAGCATTTACCCAGCCAGTCAGAGCTATTGGAACTGACAGTTCGATGCTACGACCAACGGTTGGAAAGATACGCAATGTTGACCATTTTAGCTAAGGAACACTTTGAGTTCTGACATCGACCAAGAATGTGTTGTCGAATTTAAATGAAATTAAATCTTAAAAAATTGAGACAGGCTTTTGTAGGCCCCAACAATACAGTCTTGTAGAAATTGACGGATCCATGCTACCTCACACGAGCTCTAAGATATGACCCAAAAAAGATTTCCAATTCCATGCTTAAGGGACCTTGAGGGACACTTCAGCATGGAGTCATTGGTGAGGATTGAATGACTGTGTGTGCTAAACAAGGTTGCCAAGAGCATTTACCTAGCCATCTAGAGCTATTGGAACTGATGGTTCAATGCTACGACTGACGGTTGGAAAGATAAGCAACGTTGGTTATTTCAGCTGAGGAACACCTTGAGTTTTGACACCAACCAAGAATGTGTTGCCTATTTTAAATGAAGTTGAATCTCCAAAAATTGAGATAGGCTTTTGTAGGCTCCGGCAACATGGTCTTGTAGCAATTGATGGATCGATTCTACCTCACATGAGCTCCGAGATATGACCCCACAAAGATTGTTGATTTCATGCTTAAGGGACCTCGATGGACACTTCAGCACAGAGTCATTGACAGGATTGGAATGACTGTGCATGGCATGTGTTGGTGTTCAAAATGGACGCTTATGCTCTTAGGTTGCCAATATACCCTTAGGTTAATTTTAGGATTGGTTAGTTCCAAAATGTATAAGGATCTTAGGGTAACTGAACCAACTATAGGGATAAGACTACCCTCTTCACTTTTGGCTTTGCAAAACCAAGGCAGGTGCACCTAACCCAGTGAAAACTATACTTCACACACCAAAGATTGGGTCAAAATAATAGATTGATAGTAAGAAAGTACTAAATGCTAACCACACATTCATTGACTCTCCATTACTATTGGGCAACATAACCACACAACCAAAGACCTAAAGCTTAGAAAGGTTATTGATTTTAAGACTTTGGAATGTAATAACTTCAATCAATGTATGTTAACAAGAGAAATACTCATTTAGGCCAGTGCCTCATCCATTGGGCAAGATATCTTAGACACAAAGACACATAGACTTGAGAATATTTGAGAACTCATAGCCATAAATATATTTATCCTAATCTTTACTGCTTACAGAACATCCTTACATAGACAAGGGCAAACCCATATCCCATCTAGAGCATAGTTTAATCCAATCCTAGATCAGAACTCAAGAATGAAGATACATACATAAAACAATATGTAATGAGCTAAAAAACTCAAAGCTTACTTGACTTGACACAAAGGAGGGATAATAACCATATATTTGTATTAAGTATGATGAATTCCTTTTGTATACACAATGAATCACAAGACACCTTGGTTGCAAATTACAACTTAGACCTGCAACTTTCTTCTTTCATTAACAAGACATTGAATCAAAAACTATTACAAAACCCTTGGGACCAAAAACTAGGGACCGTTTTGAACTTTAAAACTGGAACCCCTACAAAATTAAAATTTCCACATTAAATACCACTGGTTAGTTTAGAATCCCAAACAGGTTAGGATGCAACAAGCTATGGATAACTAGGGTAAGGGTTAGGGTTTCCACCCACCAAACAATTCAAACAAATTAGAAATTAATACATTGGAGGGAAAACCAAGAAACCCTGAGCAATCAGATCTAAAATTCAATCTTCACTTATGGTAATTCTTCTGGAAACGTACTGAAGATCATGAAATTCCTACAAATTCATCTAATTTGACCCCTGCAACATGCCTCGAGCACTATTTATTCATCCTCCCATAGCACAACACTCCCTTGTGATCAATCATCAAACACCTGGACCTCACCACAACAACTGCAAATCATTTCTATTAAGTTCGATCGTCGAAACATTCAATTCTGGTCCTTTTTGTCGCTGGAAAGCATTCAAATTTTCAAATCTACAGAGAATGGCTACTTTATGGTGCTTTCGACTTATCAACGACCCACATTCAAATCTAAAATTGGTTTATATTGTGACCGTTAGATGCTTTTCCTTTTCCTGGGTTATGTTTTTACTTTATAAGAATCTGGGGAATACGCGACTGAAAAACCTTTGCCCATTCGTGAGAACTTTGAGAGCACCACTAAATTATTGTGCGAATGAGTGAAATCTTTGGACTTTGTCAGCGCCGCTAACCTTTTATCAAATTCACCAAAAAGATTGAGAAAATTTACTGGGCCTGCACAAGAAGATCGACGGTTGTCTATTTTTCCCATAGACGTCCAAGATTCCTCTAGATCATAAGACAACCATTGGATGAAGAATCTTACCCTGCTCTGACAACCCTCTGACATTGAATGAAATCAATGGTTGTCTTAAGTTCGCATGTGTCATAAAAAACCATTAAGAACATATGTCGGCCATCGATCCTCTGTCATTGTCAGAACTACTAAAACTTGGAAATCCTCAGCCCCACTGACATAATCCAATTCATCACCATGTGGATGAATCAAAAGCAAACAACTCAGCACACCATGGCACATAAAAACCATTTGGCAATCAGACCCACCTTAATACTGCCGCTTGAGAATAAAGTAACATCGACGACTGGTGTAAGATCTCAAAGCTCTGACACATCTCATGAGAACTTATGCCAACCGTTGATCAACTATGGATGTCAGAACCCTCTGAGTCTCAAAAAATTAGGTCCCACTGATAGCATATCTAGTCATTCACCTGTGGACAAATCAGATACCACCAAATCAACACACCTGGTAGGTGGACCCGCTGAAAAGAAAGGCTACGTCACAAAAGGAAATCAATGGCGGGCGTAAGATCTTATAAGCCAAGAAGATTCTATCCGCTTATAAGATAACCATTGATTAAGAATCTCACTGCAGGGAACTTCTATTTCATGAATGTGTGACTAAGGAAAAAGGGTATCAGTGTTCGCCAGGTCGCTGGATAAAAAGATAAGACCACTAGGCATTTAGAGAATTACGTGAACACTATTCGTTGAATTGGCGAAAAGTTTATAAGGCACGAGAAAGTATTACTCAATTCAGTGAAAACTAGGTAGAGAAAATAACCATGTGCACTAAGGGATTCTTAAGTGGTGCAAAAAGGTAATACAAAATTAGAACAGGGCAAGACAAAACTAGGGTTTTTTCCTGGCAACGACTAGATTTTTTTTTGAATTTTTTCCTAGGGTTTAGCCAAAAAAGGAAGATAAAAAGTTGTAGAGGTCTGGGAAAAGGGTATGGCCATGAAATTTTTTATATAGTGCTAACAGTAGCTCATACTCGGGGATGTGTATCTCTCACAGATATAACGAGCAAGCTAGAATCTCCTGGAAGAGCAAACCAACTCAAAATTCCAGCCCAAAAATTAAAAAAAGATGACTGTACAAGGGAAAACCTAAACTACTACTCATGGAAAAGATACTTTAGGAGAAGTAAAACTTTAGGAATTGTTCATGAACATGCAATTCCAAAGTACCACCAGTTAAATCCTTCAGGACATAAGAATCTGTCCCCCATTTGCTCTCAATAAGATAAGGGCCCAACCAAATTGGATCAAATTTTCCATGCTTCCCCTTATCTTCTAACCTTGCATTCCACATCAAGACAAGGTCATCAATTTCAAAACTTCTCTGAGTAGCCCTTTTATCAAACAAATTCTTACATTGTCTCTGCAATGTTTCATTTCTTTCATGTGCACTTCTCCTTACCTCTTCCAACTAGATCAGCTCATCCATCCTTACTCTCATCTCATCATTCAAGTCCTCATCATATGTCTGGATAAACTTATACATATGCAATAGATTATTTTGAGGCAATCTAGCACTTATTCCATATACCAAATCAAATGGAGCACAACCTATGGCCTTCTTTGTAGTTACCCTATCAGCCCATAATGCCCACCATAGCTTTGAGTCCCAGGCCTTCTTATTTCTATCCAACACCCTCTTGAGAATCTTGATTAGACTTTTATTACTGGACTCAGCCTGGCCATTTCCTTGTGGATGATATGGGGAAGAAAATGAAATGTGTATCCCATATTGCTGACAAAAATCACTGAATTCCTGTGATCTAAAACACATTGCATTATCAACCACAATAACCTCTGGGCAACCAAATCTGGTAAGGATGTTCTGCATCACAAAGTCTACTATCACTTTGCTAGTAGCCTTTCTAGTAGGGATAGCTTCAACCCACTTGGTAAAATAGTCTGTTGCCACTAGTATGTAAGAATGTCCACCACTATACTTGTTTGGAATCTCTCCAATAAAATCTATACCCCACTTCTAGAAAGGAGCCTAAACTGCAACAGGTCAGAGTGGCAAATTTCCATTAAACTTCAACTTTCCAGCAAATCTCTGACATGCATCACATTTTCTTACAAACTGATGTGTATCCTTAAAAATTGTAGGCCACCAAAATCCATACCTAAGGATCTTTTGAGCTATGGTCTTTGCCATATAGTGTCCTCCATAAACACCTTGGTGCATTTCCTTTAATAGAGCTTCAGATCTCTCATGGTCTATGCACTTTAGCAATACTCCTTCATTGCTTCTCCACCACAACTTACCATGTATAATGGCATACCTTGCAAATTGTAACTTGATAGTTCTCCTTTTATTTTCATCCATCTCAGGGGAAAGGACCAATTTATGCAAGTAACCAATGACATCCTTGTACTAGTCACAATAATCCATATCACAAATGTAGGGCCTTTGTTCTTCTTCTAACACATTTATATGATTTGCAACTAAATTGCTTTGTGCCATTAATTTTTCAAGACCTAAGCCTCTCACCAACTTTGTAACCTGGATGTCAATATTAAATTCTTGGATCCTGTTGATCCATCTACATCTTTTCCTTGATACTTCTTGTTGCACCAATATATCCTTAACTGCAGCACTAGGAACATAAGCAACCACCTTAGCTCCCACAAGGTAACATCTAAAAGCTTTGACTACTTTAACTAAGGCATAAGCCTATTTCTCAGTAATATCATATTTTAATTCTGCTGCTTGTAGGGATTTTCTATAGAATGATATAGGTTGTTCATATCCATCTGAATTCTTCTGCAATAAAACTGCTACAACTGTATGACAAGAAGAAAAAGAAAATATCTGCACGGGCTTAGCATAATTAGGTGTTCTCAAAATTGGAGCATCCTTGATGGCCTTTTTCATACTTCTAAAAGATTCATCTGCTTCTTCATTCCATTCAATCTTTACTTCTTTTTTCAACATTCTAGAGATAGGGATACTGATTTTTACAAAATTTGTAACAAATCTCCTTAGAAAGTTTACTTTCCCAAAGAAGGATTGTATTTCTTTAACATTTCTAGGTGGTGAAAGCTTGTCTATAGCCATAACCCTTTCAAGGTCAATTCTCACTCCATCCTTGGACACAATATGTCCTAGGAGCTTTCATTCCACAACACCAAAGGAACACTTCTTTGGATTCAAAGAAATCCCATACTCCAAAGCCCTGATAAAAATCTTCTCAAGATGTTCACAATGCTGATCTTCCTTATTTGAATATGCAGTGAGATCATCCTGATATACCACTAGAAATTTGTTTATGAAGTTTGTAAAGGCCACATCCATAGCTCTCTGAAAAGTAGCTCCTACATTTGTTAGACCGAAAGGCATTCTAACATAAACATATGTTCCCCAAGGGGTAGTGAATGTAGTCTTAAACTATTCTGATTCGTTGACCATGACCTGATTATATCCAAAGAAACCATCCATCATGGACGTTAACTCTGACCCAATAACCTTCTGCAACATATTTTCCATTTTAGGCAAACCATAATTGTCCTTCAAAGAATTGACATTCAAGTTCCTAAAATCAACACATAACCTAATGTCACCATTCTTTTTTTTGACTGGAACCAATTTTGACACCCAAGTAGAATGTCTGATAGGCTTGATGATTCTAGCATCCATCATCTTTTTGAGTTCATCTTGCATTTTTGGTGCCAAGGTAGGGTTCACAGGCCTTAGCTTTTGTCTAAAAGGTTTAGTACCCTCTTTCAATGGTATCTTATGCTGAAATAGGTCTTCTCTATAGGCTTTCAAATCATCATAAGACCATGCAAAGACATGTCTAAATTTTTTGAGAAGATCAATCAGATTATTCCTAGTTCTTTGGGACAAACATTTACCTATATAAACATTTTTAAGTATTTGACTTGTTCCTAAATTTACTTCCTCCAAATCATTTATCTTATCAACAAATTTAGGAAAACAAGTCCTTTCTTTATCATCAAATGCCCTCTCAAGAGAAACCAATCCCCTTGGGATCCTATTTGACCTTAATTGCAAAAATTCCTTCCCAAGAACATTTTCTTTTCCATCTTTGATGCCAACATAAGTGCTGAAATCCATCTCATGACCATCAAAATGAGATTCACACTGCAAAAACCTTAGTATATCCTGATCATCAGAAAATACCTACCAATTCTCAACATTGTTTGGGATAGAAGGCCTAGACTTACACTCAATCTTGGATATCCCCACAAAAGTAATATCCTCTGGCCTTAATGCTATGTTTACCAATAAGTTAGCCATCCTGTTTTGGCTCCTATCCACCCAATCAATTCCAAAGGCACTGAAAATTTCAATTTCATCCCAAACAACATTTCTATATTGTTTCAACCTTTGATTCTTTGATGCATACCTCGATCTAATCTAAGAAATTATTAACTCAGAGTCACCAATCACCCTAAGATGTTTGATTCCATGTTTTGATGCTTGTCTCAAACCAATCAGTAGGGCCTCATATTCAGCAACATTATTTGTGCAAAGGAACAAGAGAGTAAAAGAAAACTTAAAACTCTTACCACTTGGGCATATCAATAGCACTCCTACTCCGACACCTTCCTTAGAACTTGCTCCATCAAAATATAGGGTCCATAAAACATTACCTTCTACCATGTTATTCTTATCATCAGCCAAAAGGACAAGCCTCATCTTCTCTTGCACCTCTTTCTCCTGAAGTTGGAAAGAATCAATATCAGTGTCAACAAAGCAATTCATGTTGTCCTCTTCATCCTCCTTAATCATATGAGGGGTTCTAGATTCCCTTGAAACCTTCACACTTTCTCCTTCAATGTTAAATGTGGCAAAAGACAAGTCAGATTGAATACTTCCTCCCATAGAAGCACTCCATTTTCTAGATAATAGCATTCCATATTGAGGAGGAATATCAACTACAAGAACACTCATAGTTAGTTGTTTGTTAGGAAATGCTGCTAATTTATAAGGCAAAGCCTTAATGGTACCAATAAATGGCACTTCTCTTGAGTCCATAGCTTGGCATCTCCCATGAGGTGTATCAACCTTTAGTCCTAGTGACTTCATGATCTCTGCAGGCATGACAGTGTTTGATGCTCCAGAATCAATCATGCAATTCTTCAATAATTTTCCATTTATCATAAGGGACAAGAAAAAAGGATCCACTGTCCCTGATGCATTATTTATAGCATTTGCATTCAAAAATATCTAAGGAATCTCAAAGATAATTTCTTCATTTTTACTATCAGGTGTGTCATCTAGAGAAGCCACATGCTTATCACCTCTGTTCATTTCTTGGACCTTTATAGAAGAGGCACCATTTACCCAATCCAAAGCTTTCACCTTGTGCTCTTCTATTCTCATCATTTCCAAAAGTGGAACTTTGACAGTTATTTATGAAAGCAATTTAGTCATATCAATGGGAACATATGTATGGTTGCCCATGTCTTCCTTAATCTCAATGACATCTTTATCTTCTACTTTGACAGTCAAGTCAGATTTATCTTTGTGTAGAAACTCATCCTCCTTCTGAGGTATAGGAACAACTATTTATGGTGTCTTTGCTTTACCTTGAGGTATTACAGCAGGTCCCATCTTCTTTTTTATTTTAACCTTACTAACAACACCAGCATCTTTCTCCTTTTGCTTATGCTATTGTGTACTCTTTTCTAATTTCTTGATAAACATTCTACTTGGCTTACCATTTGTGCTTCCAACTATCCTGTTTCTCAAATTGTAATTTCTCTTGGCTTGGGTGACCATGTCTATAGTGATTTGAGCAATTTCCTCATCAGAGGGTCTCCTTAAGGAAACATGTTCCTCACACTTCAAAGCACCACATACAACATCATCAAATTATTCTTCCTCTTCATCAGAGTCAGCCTCATCCCATGCATGTGAAGAAGTCATTCCACAACCACTCTTATCATATTTCTCATCCTATTCTTGGTTCTCAGATAAATTCAGAGCAATAACACAATGCTCTGGACTATGAGGAGATTGACAAGCAGTACACCATGGGATATCATCATTCATGTTAACTAAATTTCTTTGTAAAGGATCAGGAATCCTATCATCAGGCCTATCCCTTTTAACTGGAAAAATGGGCTTGCCATCCTTCCACTGAGTATTGTATGGGTAATTCTGCATTCTTGGTTGCTTGCTAAAATTACTTGAAATAGGTCGGTCATTTGTCACAACCCTATTGTTTCTTTTTTCATTAGGCTTTAGAACCTCTAAAGCACTTAGAATATGCTTTAGATTATCCTCCTCCTTTGGCTTAAAATTAGCAGACCCTCCCATCTCTTTCTTATTTTGCACTTGAGGCCTGTAATCATCTCTTCTCCCTAATTTTCCTGATATTCTTCTATTACTTTCTATGTTGATAGCCAACTTGTAAGCCTCCCCAAGATTTCTAGGGTTCTTATCCCTTAAAAGGTAACCCATCTTTGCATCAAAAGCATTTAAGTATGTCACAAGAAACACAATATCATCTAATCTGATAACTTGCAGGAGCCTATGCATAGCCTTTTGGAATCTTATATCAAATTCAAAGACCTCTTCATTCTAATTTTTCTTTATGTTATTGAATTCATTTAAAATAAAACCCTCATTTGTTTTATCTCCATAATGCTCCTTGAAATAATTCTTGAATTCATTCCAAGATCCTATACTAGCATGGGGCAATCCTCTAAACCAATTCCTAGCATCCTCAGTTAGAGATTGCACAAATAGCTTCATTACAACATCATCAGGCTCAACATTATAATCATCTATTACATCCATAAATTTTTTTAGATGTTCCTCACATGTGATGACATTATTCCCAACAAACTTTGGGAGCTTCTTTCTAATTTCATTAGGAATTACATTAGGATAACCAGGAATACCAAAAAAAATAATTTGTTTGTACCTTTCATGAACAGGAACTCCATGTGGTGGATCTATTCCCTGAGATGTAGATGTCCTTGTGTTTGAACCATCAGGAATTTTAGCAGCACCTGGTGATGGAATGCCATTTTTCTGGGCTACAATGTTACCATGATTTCCACCTTGTCCCAAAAAGGAAGTAGCAACATTTGAAGGTCTTGATGTATGCTTGAGAAAATCAATCTTCTTTCTTATTTCTGCAGTAGTAGCCTCCAACTCTACTCTCTCTAGTTCTTTATCTAACATTTCTTTTTCCTTTCTAGCCTTCTCAAGGTCTGCATCTAATCTCAACCCTTGCTCTAATGGGTTTTCCACATGAACTTGTTCATTGATTTGAACTCCAACAGCTTTCTATTTGCCTTTATCTCTAGGCCTAGTTATCTCATGTGTTCTCTACACAATAGGCTGTTCCTCTGCTCTTTCAGGCTCTGGGACAAAATTAATTGCCTTCAAATCTAACAACTGCCTCTCTAGCTGATCAACCCTTATCATTGCTTGTCTTACTCTGTCTTCTTTATCTTTTTCTCTTTGCTGTTTGATAGCAACTTGTTCTTGGACTCTTCTTTCCAACTCATAGAGCTCTTCAAAGATTTCTTCTGATTCCAGGAGAGTAGTCTCAGATTCATCATCTCCCACTTGAAATTCATCCTCATACTGGTTCAATCCCAAATCAACAGCCTCTTCATATTCTAAAATATTTTCTTCTTGATCAGGCTTGGTTTGAGTTTCTTGTCTTGTATCTTTCTTACTTTTCCAAGTATGAGAGATATTTATTTTCTTCTTTCCTCCCCTTGTCTGACTAGGCCTAGAAGAGCTTGGAATACCTTCCTCCATTCTGTCTTTAGGATGCTCCTTTCTCTGAGACCTAGTACCTCTGTAACTTATTTTATAAATAATCTACTGACTAGCACTATTGTAGAGATGTTTGAGTCGCCACCCAAGAATATTGGGAATCTTACAATACTATTTCCTCACTAACAAATATCCAAATGAGCTTGACAAGACAAGAGACAAGAATAACCCTGTGTTTTCCAATGATGACCTACTGGTTATAACAGACTTATGTAACATTTCCCTAGTAGAGTCGCCATCTTGTTGGTGACTCCGATGGGAAAATCAATCTGGTCAATAGGATTTTGACTTTACAATATAACCATAACAAGAGATTCTAATAGATGTAGTTCTTTATTGTTGTTCAACCCTGCAGAGTTTCCATCTTGTTGGTGTTCAAAATGGATGCTTATGCTCTTAGGCTGCCAATATACCCTCAGGTTGATTTTAGGATTGGTTAGTTCCAAAATGTATAAGGATCTTAGGGTAACTGGACCAACTATAGGGACAAGACTACCCTCTTCACTTTTGGCTCTGCAAAACCAAGGTAGGTGCACCTAACCCAGTGAAAACTATACTTCACACACCAAAGACTGGGTCAAAACAATAGATTGATAGTAAGAAAGTACTAAATGCTAACCACACATTCATTGACTCTCCATTACTATTGGGCAACATAACCACACAACCAAAGACCTAAAGCTTAGAAAAGTTATTTATTTTAAGACTTTGGAATGTAATAACTTCAATCCATGTATGTTAACAAGAGAAATACTCATTTAGGCCAGTGCCTCATCCATTGGGCAAGATCTCTTAGACACAAAGACACATAGACTTGAGTATATTTGAGAACTCATAGCCATAAATATATTTATCCTAATCTTTACTACTTACAAAACATCCTTACATAGACAAGGGAAAACCCATATCCCATCTAGAGCATAGTTTAATCCAATCCTAGATCAGAACTCAAGAATGAAGATACATACATAAAATAATATGTAATGAGCTAAAAATCTCAAAGCTTACTTGACTTGACACAAATGAGAGATAAGAACCAGATATTTGTATTAAGTATGATGAATTCCTTCTGTATACACAATGAATCACAAGACACCCTGCTTGCAAATTATAGCTTAGACCTGCAACTTTCTTCTTTCATTAACAAGACACTGAATCAAAAACTATTACAAAACCCTTGGGACCAAAAACTAGGGACCATTTTGAACTTTGAAACTGGAAACCCTACAAAATTAAAATTTCCACATTAAATACCACTGGTTACCTTGGAATCCCAAATAGGTTAGGATGCAACAAGCTACAGATAACCAGGGTAAGGGTTAGGGTTTCCACCCACCAAACAATTTAAACAGATCAAAAATTAATACATTGGAGGGAAAACCAAGAAACCCTGAGCAATCAGATCTAAAATTCAATCTTCACTTGTGGTAATTCTTATGGAAATGTACTGAAGATCATGAAATTCTTGTAAATTCATCTGATTTGACCCCTGCAACATGCCTTGAGCATCATTTATTCATTCTCCCATGGCACAACACTCCCTTGCGATCAATCATCAAACACCTGGACCTCACCACAACAACTACAAATCATTTCTATTAAGTTTGGCCATCAAAACATTCAATTCTGGTCCTTTCTGTCATTGGAAAGCATTCAAATTTTCAAATCTATAGAGAATGGCTACTTTATGGCACTACCGATGTATCAACAGCCCACATTCAAATCTGAACTTGGTTTATATTGTGACCGTTAGATGCTTTTCCTTTTCCTGGGTTATATTTTTACTTTATAAGAATTTGGCAAATACGTGACTAAAATACCTTTGCCCATTTGCGAGAACTTTGAGAGCATCGCTAAATTATTGCGTGAATGAGTGAAACCTTTAGACTTTGTCGGTGCCGCTAACCTTTTATCAGATCCACCAAAAAGACTAAGAAAATTTATTGGGCTTGCACAAGAAGATTGATGGTTGTCTATTTTTTGCATAGACCTCCAAGATTCCTCCAGATCATAAGACAACAGTTGGATGAAGAATCTTACCTTGCTCTGACAACCTTCTGACACCAAATGAAATCAATGGCTATCTTAAGTTTGCATGTGTCAGAAGAAACCCTTAAGAACATACATCGGCTGTCGATCCTCTATCATTGTCAGAACTACTGAAACTTGGAAATCCTCAGCCCCACTGATATAATCCAATTCATCACCACGCAGATGAATGAAAAGAAAACAACTTAGCACACCATGGCACATAAAAACCATCTAGCAATCGGACCCACCTTAATACTGCCGCATGAGAATAAAGTAACATCGATGACTGGCGTAAGATCTCAAAGATTTGACACATCTCATGAGAACTTACGCCAATTGTTGATCAACTGTGGATGTCAGAACCCTCTGAGTCTCAAAAAATTAGGTCCCACTGATAGAATATCTAGTCATTCACCTGTAGACCAATTAGATACCACCAAATCAGCAAACCTGGCATGTGGACCCACTGAAAAGAAAGGCTACGTCACAAAAGGAAATCAATGGCGGGCGTAAGATCTTATAAGCCAGGAAGATTCTATCCACTTATAAGACAATCATTGATTAAGAATCTCATAGCTGGGCACTTCTATTTCATGAATGTGTGACTAAAGGAAAAGGGTATCAGTGTTCACCAGGTCGCTGGATAAAAAGATAAGATCGCCAGGCATTTAGAGAATTACATGAACACTATTTGCTGAATCAGCGAAAAGTTTATAAGGCATGAAAAAGTATTACTCAATTCAGTGAAAATTGGGTAGAGAAAATAACCACGTGCACTAAGGGATTCTTAAGTGGCACAAAAAGGTAACACAAAATTAGAACAGGGTGAGACAAAACTAGGGTCTTTTCATGGCAACGACTAGATTTTTTTTTGAATTTTTCCTAGGGTTTAGCCAGAAAAGGAAGATAAATAGTTGCAGAGGTCCGAGAAAAGGGTATGGCCATGAAATTTTTTATATAGTGCTAACAACAAGTACTTGCATGAGGACATTATATATTATAGAAATCTCACATAGAAGCCACTGACAGATAGTCATTTCTAATAAAAATATTTGTGGTGCTAGAATGAAGTGCATGACCAAATTCTTTGCCTATTAACGAACCAAATTGGGAAATTAATGGGTCTATTTGTGGACCTCGAAGGAGTTGGTCACCTAAACAAGAACCTTGAGATGGAGCAGGAAATTCTCTATGAAAGAGATCAGTACCTTGAGAAGCTCTCCACTTGTCAGCTGAATTAAAACCTTGGACCATAGATGGCTGCCCTTTGTTGTAAAATGAGGAGTGAGACTGCCTTGCCAAAGGTGTTAATGAACTTACATTTCAAGGATAATGCCCAAGTCCCGTAAATGCAAGGCAATTGAAGAATAGGAATTTCTAATAGAAATATTTGTGGTGCTAGAATGAAGTGCATGACCAAATTCTTTGCTTGCTAATGAACAAAATTGGGAAATTAATGGGTCTATTTGTGGACCTTGAAGGAGTTGGTCACCTAAATAAGAACCTTGAGATGAAGCATGAAATTCTCTATGAAAGAGATCAATACCTTGAGAAGCTCTCCACTTGTCAGCTGAATTAAAACCTTGGACCATAGATGGCTGCCCTTTGTTGTAAAATGAGGAGTGAGACTACCTTGCCAAAGGTGGCAATGAACTTACATTTCAAGGATAATGCCCAAGTCTTGTAAATGCAAGGCCATTGATGAATAGGCATTTCTAATAGAAATATTTGTGGTGCTAGAATGAAGTGCATGACCAAATTATTTGCCTGCTAATGAACCAAATTGGGAAATTAATGGGTTTATTTGTGGACCTTGAAGGAGTTGGTCAACTAAACGAGAACCTTGAGATGAAGCAGGAACTTCTCTACGAAAGAGATTAGTACCTTGAGAAGCTCTCCACTTGTCAGCTAAATTAAAACCTTGGACCATAGATGGCTGCCCTTTGTTGTAAAATGAGGAGTGAGACTATCTTGCCAAAGGTGGCAATGAACTTACATTTCAAGGATAATGCCCAAGTCCCATAAATGCAAGGCCATTAACGGATAGTCATTTCTAATAGAAATATTTGTGGTGCTAGAATGAAGTGCACGACCAAATTCTTTGCCTGCTAATGAACCAATTTGGGAAATTAATGGGTCTATTTGTGGACCTCGAAGGAGTTGGTCACCTAAATGAGAACCTTGAGATGAAGCAGGAACTTCTCTACAAAAGAGATTAGTACCTTGAGAAGCTCTCCACTTGTCAGCTGAATTAAAACCTTGGACCATAGATGGCTGCCCTTTGTTGAAAAATGAGGAGTGAGACTTCCTTGCCAAAGGTGGCAATGAACTTACATTTCAAGGATAATGCCCAAGTGTCGTAAATGCAAGGCCATTGATGAATAGGCATTTCTAATAGAAATATTTGTGGTGCTAGAATGAAGTGCATGACCAAATTCTTTGCCTGCTAACAAACCAAATTGGGAAATTAATGGGTCTATTTTTAGACCTCAAAGGAGTTGGTCACCTAGACAAGAACCTTGAGATGAAGCAAGAACTTCTCTATGAAAGAGATCAGTACCTTGAGAAGCTCTCCACTTGTCAGCTGAATTAAAACCTTGGACCATAGATGGCTGCCCTTTGTTGTAAAATGAGGAGTGAGACTGCCTTGCCAAAGGTGGCAATGAACTTACATTTCAAGGATAATGCCCAAGTCCTGTAAATGCAAGGCCATTGATGAATAGGCATTTCTAATAGAAATATTTGTGGTGCTAGAATGAAGTGCATGACCAAATTATTTGCCTGCTAACGAACCAAATTGGGAAATTAATGGGTCTATTTGTGGACCTCGAAGGAGTTGGTCACCTAAATGAGAACCTTGAGATGAAGCAACAACTTCTCTATGAAAGAGATCAGTACCTTGAGAAGCTCTCCACTTGTCAGCTGAATTAAAACCTTGGACCATAGATGGCTTCCCTTTGTTGAAAAATGAGGAGTGAGACTATCTTGCCAAAGGTGGCAATGAACTTACATTTCAAGGATAATGCCCAAGTCCCGTAAATGCAAGGCCATTGACGGATAGTCATTTCTAATAGAAATATTTGTGGTGCTAGAATGAAGTGCATGACCAAATTCTTTTCCTACTAATGAACCAATTTGGGAAATTAATGGGTCTATTTGTGGACCTCGAAGGAGTTGGTCACCTAAATGAGAACCTTGAGATGAAGCAGGAACTTCTCTACGAAAGAGATCAGTACCTTGAGAAGCTCTCCACTTGTAAGTTGAATTAAAACCTTGGACCATAGATGGATGCCCTTTGTTGTAAAATAAGGAGTGAGACTGCCTTGCCAAAGGTGTCAATGAACTTACATTTCAAGGATAATGCCCAAGTCCCGTAAATGCAAGGCCATTGATGAATAGGCATTTCTAATAGAAATATTTGTGGTGCTAGAATGAAGTGCATGACCAAATTCTTTGCCTGCTAATGAAGCAATTTGGGAAATTAATGGGTCTATTTGTGGACCTTGAAAGAGTTGGTCACCTAAATGAGAACCTTGAGATGAAGCAGGAACTTCTCTATGAAAGAGATCAGTACCTTGAGAAGCTCTCCACTTGTCATCCGAATTAAAACCTTGGACCATAGATGGCTGCCCTTTGTTGTAAAATGAGGAGTGAGACTGCCTTGCCAAAGGTGGCAATGAACTTACATTTCAAGGATAATGCCCAAGTCTCATAAATGCAAGGCCATTGATGAATGGGCATTTCTAATAGAAATATTTGTGGTGCTAGAATGAAGTGCATGACCAAATTCTTTGCCTGCTAATGAACCAATTTGGGAAATTAATGGGTTTATTTGTGGACCTTGAAGGAGTTGGTCACCTAAACAAGAACCTTGAGATGAAGTAGGAACTTCTCTATGATAGAGATTAGTACCTTGAGAAGCTCTCCACTTGTCAGCTGAATTAAAACCTTGGACCATAGATGGCTGCCCTTTGTTGTAAAATAAGGAGTGAGACTGCCTTGCCAAAGGTGGCAATGAACTTACAAATTTTGGAGAATCTTTGTTAAAGAGTAGGTAAGGATGGCTAAGCTAAGTGCAGTGGAGAGGGAGAGGACTAAATTGAGAGAGCAGAGGCGGAGAGCGATAATGATGAAAATATTTCAAGGCTTGTGGAAATATGGAAATTATAATCTTCCTCCCAGAGCATTAGATGTTCTAGCCATTGGAGGGGGTATTTTATGCATGAATCCATCATAGGATGGTCAAATAATGGTGAATTAACTTTGGTTCAGTTTCTATGGTGCTGGGAGATGAGACATTGGGTGAGCCCTAGTTTCTAGGGGGTTTTGGGTCTTAAAGTAGATGGTATGAAAGGAGAGAATGAAGTAAAGGATTTTCCAAAGTTGAGAAAAGCAAAGAAAGTGATGTTCAAAAGGAAGAGAATAAGAAAAAGAAGAGGAAGAGAAGTGTAGGAAGTTACAAAAGGTTAATGTAGACACGAAAAATTGGCAAAAGGCTTAAATCAATCAAAAGGTGCAATCAAATCATCAAAATAGTACGAAAAATCAATAAATGGAACAAAGGCAATTCAAATCAAAAGAAAATTCAATTAAATGATTAAATGATTAAATAAAGCTTGAAAAGGGGAAAAACACTACGAAATTGATTAAATTCAATTAATGGCATAGTTTTTGACATAAAAAATCAAAATGAACATCTTACCCTTCATGGCTAAATTTAATTACTTTAATTAATTAATAAATCATAATTTCTCTCAACAAAGCAAATTGGAGACAAAATGGACACAAATCACTCACTTTTATTGAAATGGTCCAGCCTTTTGAAACCATTTAAATGATTGTCCCCTCCTTGTCCCCCCATTTATGGACAAAGCAAAGCCAATTGACCTTACCCAAGCATGACCATGATTATCTCACTCTACCCCCTACCCTTGGGAAAATCTTATATATTGAAGGCATTTAGAAGCATAATTCATCCACTCCATATCTTTGAATTGCAGCAAAGCTCTGTCAATTTGCATCCATATCACTCACTTATCATTTGTCATTACTAATTAGCTTAAATTGCTTTGATCATAGTAGATTGTTCATCAAATAGAGCTAGAATTTGATAGAATAGATCTAAATTTGCATATCATATAGCTTAATTCTCATCTTTAGAGTGTCACTAGTGAGGATCATGGCTGAGAGCCTCATTTACCACTTTATTTTAGAGATCCATGAGATATTTAGATTAATTGTGCATTATTTAGATTAGTTTTCTTTGAATAGTGTAATTGTCTTTTAAATCTTGTTATTTCATGAAGGTGTAAATAACTCACACACAAATGGCACCCACCGTGGGGCCCTAGGCCTCAAATTCATCATTATTTTCACGTTATTTGCAAAATCTAGGCTAGAATTGCATGAATTTGCTTGCTGTTTGCAGGTTACAAAGAAGAAATCATGCCTACCAGTAAAGAAGTCACGCCTAAAGCAAAGAAATGTCATGGATGCCAAATTAAATATCACCTACAGTCTGAACTCTTACGTGTTTTAGCCTGCAGAATCACACTTTTGTTAAAGAAATCACACTTTCAGAAATTAAACTCTCACGTTTTGGAGAAAGGATTGATGCCTTTGGTCATTTAAATGTCGCTTAATCAGACTTAAAAAGCTGCGGCCGAGGAATCATTTTATGTCTGGTGTGAAGGGATTACTCTGCCTTATTGATTTAATTTCTCGCGTTCTTTATTTTAAATGTCGCCTTTGAGAAATTAGATATCGCTTTTATACATCAGTTTGTCGCGGTCTTGTAAAGATTTCACGCGTAGTTAAAATTTGATATCGCACTTGGTTATTTTAATCTCGCTTGAGCCCCGCAAGGTGACACTCACGATTAAAGTAATCACGTCTTTGCCAAATTAGATCTCGCGTATAGTCTAGACAATGTCGCCTGACTGCACTTTTATATTTTATCAAAATAATGACTGTTGTCGCGTCTGGTAAAGATTTCACGTGTAGGTAAAATTTGATATTGCACCTGGTTATTTTAATCTTGCTTGAGCCCCTTAAGGTGATGCTCACGATTAAAGTAATCACGTCCTTGTTAAATTAGATCTCGCGTACAGTCTGGACAATGTCGCGTGGCTATACTTTTTATATTTTATCAAAAGTGTTAAAATGATGACTGTAGTTTGACTTCACGTCCATTTTTTCTCTATCTCAGGAGTATGGTCTATCATAAGAAAGTTCAAAAACCAGAGAGAAGGCATAACTTAGAGGAGAAATTGATTGCTAAGAGGATAAGAAAGGAAAATTGGGTACACACCACCTTTGTTCTCAACAATGACTTAGAAAGGGAGGTAGAGTTATATGCTAAATACATTGCTATTGTAGATGCTTACAAATAGAAATACGTATCATTAAATTGGGAGTTTAGTCCCTAAGTTTGTAAAAATTTTGCAAATTTTTGAGGAAAAAGAAAGCATAAAAAGCATAATCAAAATTGTAGCATTCTAAGCGTTGATTTTGGTTTCTCTTCACTTTGTTTGTGCCGACTAATTTGCTGGTGGAGAGAACGTTTCATTAAGGTAAGGGAAGGATTTGGAGAGACAATGAGAAAATCTACTACTTAAAAATGCACCTAGCCTTTGCTAGCATCGTTTGAGGTATTTCTCTCATCAAGCTTGCAAACTTCCCTTAAATTGTGTCATTTTCAAAGTTCAAAACATAGTTTAATCATAAAAGGAAAAGAACAAACATTTCAATTCTAAGAACCCCTTTGTCACGGGGTTGAAAAAGAACCAAATTGATTGTGAGTGTTTGGGATAAGGGAAAAGCAATAGGGATATGCTCTTCACTCTTTGAGTGAATCAAATTCCCAAACTTGCTCTACCAAATCCATTTTTCATGCTTTCAAATGAACATGTTTAAAACTTAGTGGGCTCACCTCCCGAGATTGCCTTAAAAGGGCTAGTGAGAGGGACAACCCAAAGTGGGATACACTTGCTTTTGCCATGAGAATATGACCCACTATAAAAAGAAATGCGTGTATCCTTAATGGGGTGCACGACAAAAAGGATTTTAGCCCTTTCAAACTTCCTCTAGTAGTCTTAACAGATTGCGCAAAATTATGCTTCGGTGCATGTGGGAAGCCCCTTAACATACTTGGGGGATGAAAGGCTAAGATCTATTTTGAATGGAAAACTTACTACATAACGGTAAAATAGAAAAACTACCTATTAGAGCCATGTTTATGAACCAATTATGTGCTAGGTAGATTGTGTGGAAGCTATTCTTGTGTTTCAACCTGTGAAAATGTTCAAAAATACACACATTAGAGCATTCTAGGGATATGGTACCAAATTGATGTGTGTGTTGAGATTGTTTTTATATTTTCAAACAAGATATTCCAAAGTTATTGATCAAAACATCATTAAGATTCTAAACCATTTAAAATTGATCAAAAACCTTTACCTTATTCCAAAAATCAACTTATCAAAAGAAGAAGTCAACATACCCTTAAAGTTTGTTCATGCCTATTCTTACAAGATCACACTCTATAAAGAAAACATTACAAACAGACGGGACCTACAAACGAGAAGAGCTCCCATTTCCAGAGGACACTTTCATTACTTCATGAGTGATTGAAAAACCTGCTAAGGCAAAGGACACCAACAAGATGTTTAGCGACACCCTAGGAAATACCGATCCTAACAACCAAGGAAACAACATGAATGGGGGTATGGATCCTAACAACAATCAAGGAAATTCTAATAATGGAGGAAGAGATCCTAATTCCCAAGAAGAAAATTCACAAGGCAACAACTTACCTCCTCCTCATAATAAAAACCTACCCCCAACTGCGGAAGAAGCCACGGTTGCAAGAGCGTTAGAGGCAAGACAATGTCCTTATTTCATAGAACTAATGAAAAAGACCATGCTTATGGATAAAGAAAAAAACTTCATGGACTTGATACAAACGGGGGTAAAGCTACCTAAAGATTTTGACATAGAACAACTAAAGCCCAAGGAAATAGAAGACCCTATGGAAGCAATAAGGAAATAATTCAAGGCATTACAAATGGAAATCAACAGTTTGAAACAAAATGGGGCTCCTAAGCCTTTCTCTATTGAAACATTATGTCCTTTTCTATTTGATAAGAGTTTGGTCATGGTGCCTTTTCCCATTAATGTAACATTTCCTAAATATGATAGGTATGAAGGAACATTTGACCCACATGATCATCTTCAGGGGTTTTGTGCATTGAGTCTTGAATTCATGCATGAAACAACCTATTTAATGAGACTATTCCCAAGAAGCTTGGGAGGAATGGCCATGGATTGGTTTTCAAAACTACCATCCGGCATCAAAACCTTTGAAGAATTAGCTTCTAAATTCATGACTCATTACTCCTATAACATCAAACATGAGGTCATAATGATAACGTTATGTAACACAAAGCAACAAGATGGAGAAGCCTTCCTCACATTCTTGCAAAGATGGAGGACTGCATTTGCTAGATATCCAAGAAGTGTACCAAAAAAGAGAAAATGGATATTTTTATTAACGGTTTAAGCATAGAATTAAATTATAGACTAAGGATGCAATTTCCTAAAACCTTCCAAGATTTGATTGATAACAGAATTACAACGGAAGAAGTATTGATTAAGAGTGGAGAGCTGAAATTGTACAAGGAAAATAAGAACAACTCTAACTCCAACAACAACAATACCAACAATAACAACAATCAATAAAGGTTGGTACAATAACAATAGCCGTTATGCTGCAAAAAATAAAAACAAAGGCATTGTTAATGATGGTGTAGTGGAATCCAGCAACTTGAAGGTGATTCCATTTGCCCTTACAAAGACACCAAATCAAGTGAATAATACTAATCAAGCATATAATGCACCTTCCAACAATAACAACAATGCCAACAAGAATAATCAAGGAAACAAGGATCAAAACAGCAAGTATGATAAGTGTTTGAAGCCCACTCCTTCAAGACACTTTACACCCTTGGGAGAATCACTTGAAACTGCATTAAAGGCTCTCATGGCTAACAATGTTATTACATTACCTGCTATTAAGCCTTATGAACCAGACCACAAGCTAGGCTGGTGGGATGCTAAGAATCATTGTGAATATCATAGGATTCGGGGACACACTACAAATGAATGTCTACAATTAAAGAATGTGGTGCAAGACTTGATAGATAATAACATAATCACCGTTGATGGACCCCAAAATAATGAAGATCATACGGCCTTCAAACAACCTTTTTACAAACATGATAAAGGTGAGTCATCAAATGGCAAGAAACAAAGTGCCAATAATCTCAACTTTGTGCCATCATATGATCATATTGTTAATGCTATAATAATTAATGAACAACCTCAAAAGGAAGCAACAAATGTCATTACAAGAGGGCAGAATTCTAGAATGACTTTACAAGGGATAGTCCCTCAAAACACCAATATCCCACAATCCAACATTGTGGTCAAACAACCTCTTACAATAGCAAGGCCTTATAGTTTGGTGGATCAATTGCAATGTACTCCAGCACAAATCTCAATCTTAGAGTTATTGAAGTTGTCACCGAATCATAAAGAGATTTTAGAAAAAGCTTTAGAAGAGACACATGTTTCTACTACCTTAGGGGAAGAAAAGTTTCAAAATATGGTAGGACATCTCATGGCTCCTCATTGTCTTTCATTTTTCGATCAAGACGACATGTCTATAACTCATCCTCAAAATTTGCCATTACATATAGAGGTTTTGATCAAAAGGCATAGAGTCAAAAGAGCCCTTATTGATGGAGGGGCTGGTCTTAACATCTGCACATTAAGTCTTGTAAAATCCTTAGGTTTATCTGAGTCTTGCATTGACCCTACAAAGAAAATCACCATAAAAGCTTACGATGAAGCTAAAAGAGCTTCTAAAGGTATGATTGTATTGCCTATCCAAGTGGGACCAGTCAAGAAGGAAACCAAGTGTCAAGTGTTGGACATGAAATTAACCTATAACATCTTATTGGGAAGACCATGGATTCATGAGATGCAAGCCGTCCCATCCACATACCACCAATGCATCAATTTCCCATACATGGGTGAAGAAATCTTGGTTGGAGGAGACTCAAATCCATTCCAATATTGTAATGCACTCAAACCCTTGCATGAATTATACATTCCACATAATTGTGAAGGAGTTATTCCACGAATCACCAATGAAGATACACAAAATCCTCTTCAAGCTAGCTCAACTACATCAACTAAGGGCAAGGAAAAAGTGAGCTACGAGGGTCCAAATGTAATGGAAAGTCCATATTTAGCATCTAAATTGGAGACAATGATCTACAAACCTACGAAAGAGGAAAAGGAACAAGCTAAAGAAGATCATTACCAACACATGAGTGAGATGATGAACAAATTTGACAAAAAATGCAAGATTAGTTCAAAAGGAGTAGGAGAATATTTAGTTTCTCTATTTGACATGCCCATATCTCCCAAATCACATGGTAAACCCTCAAAAGAACATCTTCCACATAAGTATAATTCTTATTTTGTGAGGGAAGATAGCAAAGAAACATGGGATAAGGAAGAAGATGAAGTCCTTCAATGGCTTTATCATGATGAAGATGATACCTTAGACACTCCCATTTAAAGAATTCAGCATGTCAATATACAAACCGAACAATATGGGAAAGGATTTGATATTATACAAAAGATGGGATACAAAGGAAGAGGACCCTTAGGCCAAAGAAATAGAGGGTTATTAGAACCTATTGAACCTATTTGGAGGGCAATTCATGAAAAATCCAGAGTAGGTTTCCAATACAAAGGAGAAAGTTCAAGTCCAATGCATGATTTTCATCCTCAAATAAATGCATTAGAATTTGAAGGAGATAGTGATGACTCTCAGGATTATGAATGGGATACTTTATCAGAGGAGTCATGTCAAGATAAAGAAGTCATTGCTATACATACTTATGAAAAAATCCCAAAACAAGATGCTCCAATTAATGAAGAACCTCCTATTCAAAGGCCTAATATAGAACAAGCATCTAATAGTGGAGCATGGATAGAAACATTTTGGACACCTTCAGAGGAGGGAAATTCAAACATTAGTTTTAACCCGCTTGTGGCTTTTCCCACATTGTTTCCCATAGAGGTTGATGAGGATTCGAGCGAAGGGGACTTTGACCCTACTTCCATAGATCATCTTGAGGAAGCGCACATCATAGATCTAAATGATACAATGTATGAACCCTCAAATGAAGTCATGTCCATTAATCCTATTGATGATACCTTACCAAATAATTCCTTAATTTTGATGCACCCGGACCTAATTGATTGGGATCAAACCGAACCACATGACTTACTTTACTTCCCAAATGACCAAGCAACAAACCAATACCTCAATGCGGTTGAACCCTCTTTCACCAACGAACTCAATGCAGACATAATGACAACAGCAAGGGTCCAATCTCTTAGTCAAAAAAAGAAAAAAATGAAAAAAAATAAAAAAATGAGAAGTTCTATTGGTGAAAACCCAACTGTGGCACCATTAGAACCAAAAACAATGAAAATAAAAGATGTTTCTTTTGGTGAAAACCCAACTATGGCACCATTAGAAGAGAGATTGGATACTTTGCCTAAACATGAAGAAGAAAGGTCATCTATTCTTATAGAACCAACAGAAAAAGTTAACATTGGTACAGAAGTAGATCCAAAGGTCATACACTTGGCTACATCACTTACATCTCTTGAAAGAGAGGACTTTATCAAATTCTTCCAAGAACAACAAGTGAATTTTGCATGGTCATATGCCGACATGCCCGAACTAGATCCTGATTTCATAATGCACCATCTGAATGTTAGACCCAGAGTTAAACCTGTGAAGCAAAAACTAAGGAAAATGCACCCACATGTGGCTCTCCTAGTCAAGGCAGAATTGGAAAAATTGTTAAAGGTGGGGTTCATAAGAACAATAGCATACACTGATTGGATCTCTAACATTGTGCTGATTACTAAGCATGATAAATCTATCCGTGTGTGTATGGATTTCAGAGATTTAAACCTTGCATGTCCCAAAGATGACTTCCCATTGCCAAGCATAGACACCATAGTGGATCTGACAGCAGGTCACGCAATGTACTCATTAATGGATGGATTTAGTGGCTACAATCAAATAAAGATTGCTCCCAAAGACCAAGAAAAGACAACATTTACTTTCCCTTGGGGTACTTTTTCTTGGAATGTCATGCCCTTCCGTCTTAAAAATGCTGGAGCTACATATCAAAGGGCCATGACAACTATTTTCCATGACATGATGCAAACTTTCTTAGAAGATTACGTGGACGACATTCTACAAAGTCCCACAATAGAGAAGAACATTTACAAATCCTAAGAAAAATATTCATTCGGTTAGAACAATTCAAAGTTAGATTAAACCCAAAGAAGTGTGCTTTTGGTGTCCAATCCGGCAAGTTATTGGGTTATATAGTGTCAGCAAAAGGAATTGAAGTTGATCCTGAAAAAGTACAAGTCATTCTAGAGATGGAGATTCCAAGAAACATTAGCCAAATGAGATCACTACAAGGAAAGATTCAATCAATAAGGAGATTTATATCTCAATTAGCAGAAAAGTGTCACTCCTTCACCAGATTGCTACACAAGGACACTACATTTATGTGGGATGAAGAATGTGATAAGGCCTTCGCTATTTTGAAGACTTATTTGATAAACCCACCTATTCTTATGTCACCTATCAAGGGAAAAGAACTATTGTTATACATATCAGCCACAGAAAGGTCTCTAGGCATATTGTTGGCACAAGAAGATGAGCAAGGAAAAGAAAGGGAAATCTACTATCGTAGTAGAACCTTAATAAAATATGAACTAAATTATTCATTCATGGAAAGAGCATGTCTAGCAGTGGTCTTTGCATCTCAAAAACTAAGACATTATATGTTGATGCATAAGATCAAATTAATTGCCAAGATTGATCCTCTCAAATACTTGCTAAGTAAAACTGCCTTAACAGGTAGAATAGCAAAATGGGTCATGATCTTAAGTGAATTCGACATTGAATATGTTGATAGAAGAGCAATTAAAGGACAAGTGATAGCAGATCACTTAGCAGATAACCCAATGGAGTCTACACAAACATTCAAATTGAATTTCCAGATGCAACAATTGTCAACATAGAAGCAAAGACATGGAATTATATTTTGATGGATCTTATACACAAGGAGGTTCTAGAGAAAGTATATTATTGGTTACCCCTCAAGGGTACACCATTCCAAAGTCCTATAAACTCTTATTTCCACGCACCAATAACATAGCAGAATATGAGGCATTAGTCATTGGCATCAAAATGGCTTTGGAATGGAATATTGCAGAATTACAAGTGTATGAGGATTCCCAACTCATAATCAATCATGTTAATAATGAATACAATACCAAAGATATAAAATTGATGAAATATAAAACCTTGATTGATGGATGGAAGAAGTACTTTGCTTTGATCACATTTGAACAGATTCCAAGAGAAAAGAATAGAGCAGCAGATGCCATGGCTACCTTGGCTTCCTTATTACAAAAACCAGATCAAAATGAGAAGTATGAGTTCTTGGTGGAAGAGTTGGTAAAACCGGCATTCAACCTTCCTGACACCCAAATTGTTGCTCTTTTACATGGACATGACTCTCCTTGGTATGGACCCATCTATACTTACCTTAAAGACCAAGTACTCCCCGTAGACCAAGCTCGTGCCCAAAAACGTAACTTCATATGCCAAGCCACCCATTACCTAATCCTTTCAGACACATTGTATCGTAAGGGTCTTGATGGGACGTTACTTAGATGTTTAGAGGAAGAAGAGTCTAAGTTAGCTTTATGCGAGGTCCACGAAGGCATTTGCGGGTCACACTCAAGCGATCTTAATCTAGCTAAGAAAATCCTTCGTTTAGGGTACTTTTGGACAACATTAGAAAAGGATGCTTGTCAATTTGTCAAGACATGCAGCAAATGTCAATATCACGGTAACATGATACATGCACCGGCTCAAGAATTACACCCATTCATTACACCATGGCCTTTTTATCAATGGGGTTTTGACTTGATTGGAATCATACATCCTCCATCTTCAAACAGACACAAGTATATCATCACAACAACATAATACTTCACCAAATGGGTGGAAGCAGTTCCATTAACAACAGCAACCGACAAACAAATTTCAATGTTCATATTGAACCACATAATTTGCCGCTATGGTATTCCACATGCCATTATCACGGATAATGGGAAACAATTCAAAAATTAGGATATTGATGAACTTTGCATGACATTCCACATTACACATCATTCATCATCCATTTATTATCCACAAGGCAATGAAAAAGCTGAAGCAATGAACAAAAATATCCTCAAGATATTAAAAAGATCAGTTAACAAATCAGGAAGAGATTGGCATGTGCAAATAAATCCCGCACTATGGGCTTACAGAACTAGTATCAGAACACCTACAGGAGCCACCCCATTCTCTTTAGTCTATGGAATCGAAGTAGTTCTACCATTAGAAGTTGAAATTCCATCTCTACGGGTTTCATTAAGAGGATTGATCACTGATGAGGATTATAGGATTGCCAGACTGCAACAATTGGAATTGTTAGAGGAACACCAGACTCAAGCTTATGAGAATTTAAGAGTTTATCAAAATAGGATTTCATGCAATTACAACAAACACATCAAACCAAGAACTTTTCAAGTAGGAGACTTGGTACTAAGATAAAATCTCAAAAATCAAGCTGAAAGGGAAAAGAAAGGAAAGTGGGAAGCTAATTGGATAGGCCCATTTGTGATAGTGTCATCCTTTGGAACTGGAACATATAAGTTATCAGATTGTAATGGTGAAGAGTTACAAGAACCCATAAATAGCATTCATTTGAAGAGGTTCTACACCTAAAGCAGATGAAAGAGTATAAAGAGTATCAGATGAGAGAGCATCATAATTATTGTACATAGTTGAAAAGAGATCTTGAAAATACAAAAAACATTTGAAAATAGAAAATCCAAAAACATTGGAAATGAGGAAAGATAAAAAATAGTAGAAAATTGAGCATGAAGAAAGCAAAAACATTTGAAAAGCTATCTCTTGGTGAAAACCTAGCAATAGGCACCAAGGTGATAAGGAAAAATACAAAAAAAGAAAAAATGAAAAATACAAAAAAAAAAATAAAATGAAAAAAAGAAAAACAAAAAGAAAAAGAAAAAAGAAAAAAAAAGCACCCAAAGGTGAAAACTTGGCAACAAGCACTTTTGGTTTCCTTAAGTCATTCCTTTCCTAATCACATGTGTACATAATGCATCTCATCATCCCATTTGTCCAAACCTTCATTGCATCCATCATTTGTACATAGTCATAATAACATTTTTAGCATTATCCTTTGCATTGCCCAAAAGTTGTCAAAACTGATACATTAAACACTTGGGGGCAGCATAAAATAGATCGGAAAGTGGGTACCTCAAAAAGGATTCAAACGAGCAACATTCAGTCACAAGCAGAAAGGGATCAACATTTTCAGAAGAGAGATCAGATTTTTGTAAACCTTTGATTGATATCATTGTTTACTAACTAAGAAGTTGACTACCACAACAAATCCTTGAGCCTAAGTTGACTTATTATTCAGGATTAGAAATCAAACATCATTCCATGATCAAAACACTTGGAAATATTATTTGAAGATCAGAAAACAATGCAAAACACCTAGATAGATTCTTTTGAAAAGTTGGTTAAAAATTTGTTTACTTACATTAATTCAATTTGTATCAAGTCTTTTTAGCTAATCAATGATGTTTCGACTAGATTGGCAATGATGGAGACATGATATTTTTCTTGACTATGAAGTGAATGTTTGGAGGAAGATTCATTGCCTTATGAGAATTCATCTAAAGACATGGTCATCAAAGAACCATCGAGGATTATCTTATAAAACAATGAGTTAACTTTTGTTTGTTTACGCAACCGGATACCTGGGATATTTAGATTCTTCATATCTAAATGCCAAAATCCACTTGCAACATAGAATCTGACAAAATCAGTATTCGTACTCTCATGATTGTTTGTAATCAGTGATAGTCATATCGATGAGACCGATGGGAAAGCAAAACAGAGGTTACCATATGAGCAATAAAAAGTGATATTCATATCATCATGTCAGTGGGCAGTGGTGATTGTATTGACTTTCTGGTCCCAAGTGCTCAATGATGAAAATTTATCCTCAAGGCATTTATTTGCTAAAAGCTAGTGACACTTAGCTGCATTGCATTGCATTATCATGGAAGGTTAATTGCATTATCATGCTAGATTAATTGCATGTGCCTTTTTGTTTGTAGTACATTTCCAAGGGAAAAGGGGGGTCATTCAATTGAAATCTTGATCAATCATAAAATGGGTCATTCAATCAAGAATCAAGGAAAGTCCATAAATCATAAGTGTCCATAATATCAAAGATCCATGAACTTTGTCTAATCAAAGATACAATGTCATCAAAGTGATACATCAAAGTCCTGATCAATAACTAAAATAACATGATATAATATTAAAAAACTAAAGGAGCTCCATAATCAATCATCTCAATAACATGTACTCTAGCTAGGTCAACTCATGACTTAAGTCTAAATATCCAAGAAAGCTAAGGTCCGTATATATATCATTTATGAAAATGTGCCTGTTTCACAAATCAAGGGAATCATATCAGTATTCTATATCAGTGAGTCATTTTACATCAATCAATCCTATCAAAGTATCAAGCAATCACACCCAGTACCATTGTTCATGTCTCTGTGTCCTAAGAACGAAGCAGCAGTATCAAATCATATCAGTTTTCACACTGATTGATTTATCCCATATCAATTTTACTATCCTATCAGATTGACAAATCACATTTATTGGTACCATTATCCTGTTATAATCACTTGTTTTGCTTAACTACAATAGACCTATCTATCTTGGGGATGCAAATTTGTGAGTCATGGCATATCATCAATATTTTTCAAAAATGAAAACATATTCCAACTAATCAAAATTTTTCAAATCAAGGAATTAATATGTTTTATTTCTGAGGGGGCATCAGATATCAAATTGGCATCACAACAAAAACATTTATCAGTGGGGCATATCATATCAAGTTATCATATCAGTATCAGTATCATATCATATCAATTTCATTTCAGGAGAAAAATCAATATCAAATCTGCTATCATATCAAACCTATCAACATATCAGTAATCCATAAACCCAGGACCTATCATCAAACCAGGACCCATATCATATCAGAGACATCAGAATCATATCAGCACCATCATCAGAGGCACATCATCATCATCAAGAAGTACATCAATCAGAGGTATCAAGGAATAACAGAACCAGAACAGAATCAGATCATCATACCAAGGGAATCTTTGAATCGGTGTTCTTCACACATCGACTCAAAGAGGGGCATTTGTAGACACAAAAAATTGGCAAAAGGCTTAAATCAATCAAAAGGTGCAATCAAATCATCAAAATAGCACGAAAAATCAATAAATGGAACAAAGGCAATTCAAATCAAAAGAAAATTCAATTAAATGATTAAATGATTAAATAAAGCTTGAAAAGGGGAAAAACACTACGAAATTGATTAAATTCAATTAATGACATAGTTGTTGAAATGAAAAATCAAAATGAACATCTTACCCTTCATGGCTAAATTTAATTACTTTAATTAATTAATAAATCATAATTTCCCTCAACAAAGCAAATTGGAGACAAAATGGACACAAATCACTCACTTTTGTTGAAATGGTCCAGCCTTTTGAAACCATTTAAATGATTGTCCCCTCCTTGTCCCCCCATTTATGGACAAAGCAAAGCCAATTGACCTTACCCAAGCATGACCATGATTATCTCACTCTACCCCCTACCCTTGGGAAAATCTTATATATTGAAGGCATTTAGAAGCATAATTCATCCACTCCATATCTTTGAATTGCAGCAAAGCTCTGTCAATTTGCATCCATATCACTCACTTATCATTTGTCATTACTAATTAGCTTAAATTGCTTTGATTATAGTAGATTGTTCATCAAATAGAGCTAGAATTTGATAGAATAGATCTAAATTTGCATATCATATAGCTGAATTCTCATCTTTAGAGTGTCGCTAGTGAGGATCATAGCTGAGAGCCTCATTTACCACTTTATTTTAGAGATCCATGAGATATTTAGATTAATTGTGCATTATTTAGATTAGTTTGCTTTGAATAGTGTAATTGTCTTTTAAATCTTGTTATTTCATGAAGGTGTAAATCACTCACACACAGTTAATATACAAGGTGTTGAAACAAGTGCATCCCTCCAAGGGAATATCCAGTGCTGCCATGGATATCATGGAGAGCTTCATGATTGATATTTTTGATAAGATTACTCCTGAGGCTGCTTCTCTGCTGAAATATAACAAGATCATGACACTTTCCTCCAGAGAAATTGAGATTGATGTCAAGTTTTTTCTACTTGGAGAGCTGGCTAGGCATGCTGCTTCTGAAGGAAGTAAGGCTGTTACCAAGTTTCCTACTGCTCTGGGTTATGTTTTATTGGAAGATTTTAGGTTTTTTGTATGTGGTGTTTATGGCAGGCTTGTTTCGAAGTTGGTTTTGGCTTGGGTTTATGTGTGGAAGTTAATGCTGAACTGGGATCTTACTGTATGTCAAGAATATGTGAATTATGCTATGTATGCTATGAAAAATCTCTGAACTATAAGATTTATATTATAAAGTTTTTTTTATTAATAATGAGAAATATTTTTACAACTCAGCTCAATAGGAGCACTGGAGGAAAGAGCTGAGCATAGAAAATCTTCTGGTACTGCCCCTAAAAATAGAAGAGAAAGGTTGTCATTAAATGTTACAAACTTCCCGTTATACATATAGGGTAATGCATGAGCAATTTACAATCCACCCAATTTACAATGCTATATAAATTTGACATGTTACAATATTTTGTATCTCCATTTAGTCCAATGAACCAATTGGGTCTGCCCTACCCCTTGATTGTCTCAAGTATTGCCTCATGGTCTGACTCACGAACCTTCCAAAGAGTTTTATTTTGTGGTCTTCCCCCATATCTGATTAAGTGGACATTTGATGCAACGACGAGGTTTGAATAATGAAGAATCTTTCTGTGTGTCTCCCAATCCTCAAACAACCACAACCTAGGGTTCTTCATAGCATACCGTCTAAGCCATGTACCGGTTACAACCACTGATAACTGAGTGATCCAATTTCTTTTTTGCCTCCACACAATGATACAAATAATAATCCATCCCTTCTTCATTGTCTTCAGGTGCAATAATAGCAAAAACATGGTCTGTAATGATATAAACATAATGAGGACATTAGTTTACTAAATATTTATGATAAAGTACTAAATTTGAGATTATTTGTATGTGGAAAATATTGACCTAGTTGTACTAGATCAAATAAGTGATCAAAGTCAATGGATGATTCCATTTCTATCGGTTGTAGTGATTCATGGGGATGATAGGAGCAAGTGGACTCAAAATAAGTGTATACTATTTGTCAACCCATTCCTTTGACTCACACCCATCTCAATCTTCATCTACACATGATGAAAAAAAGCACGCCATATGTTGTGTGTGGATACTCCATGAACCTGCATTACAACTTCTAAAAGAGTGCAACTCACTCGATCCTATCAATGTACAACAATCCTCATATGGTGCAATGTTAGTTTCATCCATAAACCAAAAAAGTCTATGAACTATAGACTCACCTTCATTACCTAGACCCATTGTAGTGTTACACCACTGGACAATACA